>WFKH01011925.1:36274256-36286051 GCA_016163765.1 Magallana hongkongensis
TACAACATTTGATTTTTAAGATTTTGGCATTAAGTCGGAAATTCTGACTTGTGCCATATGGTCTGATTTTATTAAAATGGGGAGGAATGTAGTGCATGTAATTAAGATCGGGTTCGGCATTCCGATCAGGTGATAGATCGTTCCTTAGTTGTGAACAGAACCTGGAATAGAACGGACGTCCCCTCGGTCGGCTAGGCTATTCGAGACACAACTCAGGTGGGTAGTAACTTTAAGTTACCCCTCACCATTTGCCACGTTTTCTACTAACGTAAAATAAATCCAGTTACTAACGACACTTCACAACAATATTTTACATTTTTAACTTCTTGAAAATTACAAGGCAAATTATTACCATTTTTGGTGTGAAGCATTTCTATGGTAAGAGGAATCTAAATTGTGAAATTCATGGCTCTATCACCCCCGGAGTGCCAAAGGTGAGGCCCAATATGCCAAATTTTCAAATTTCAAAATTCATCTTCTCTACACCCACACATGTGAGGAAAAAACTGAATGCATGGTTATGATATCCATGAAGCTCTTTACCAAAATTGTGAAATTCATGGCCTCTGGGTCAGGGGTTCAGGCTCTAGGGTGGGGCCAATATAGCCATGTAGTAAAAATGTATTAAATCTTCTTTACTCCCATATATATTTGTATATAAAAACTAAATGCATGGTTATAATGTCCACGAAGCCCTCTTCCAAAATTGTGAAATTCATGGTTCCTGAATCAGGGGTTCAACCCTAGGGTGGGGCCAATATAGCCATACAGTGAACATGTATTAAATCCTAGAAAATCTTCTTCTTTCCCCCCACACACGTGAGACAAAAACTGAATGCATGGTTATGATGTCCACAATTCCTCTACCTAAATTGTGAAATTCATGGCCCCTGGGTCAGGGGTTCAGACCGTGTGTGTGTGTGTGTGTGTGTGTGTGTGTTGGGGGGGGGGGGGGGGCAATATGGCCATATATAGTGTTAATGCATATTATGTTAAAAATATTTTTCCTCTACTCTCACACATCTGTAAGAAAAACTTACTTCATAATAATGTTAACCAGAGGAAGTCCTGTACTAAAATAGTTAATTTCGTGTCCCCTGGCGTATGGGTTTTGACAATATGAATGCATAGTGTAAATGCATATAATTTTTAAAATTTACCCTCTCTACTCCCATACACTTGTATGGAAAACCAAATTCATAATTTTGTAGACCAGGAACCCCTCTACCAAAATTATAAATTTCATGTCCCCGCGGGGTAGGGGTTCTGAATCTAGATCAACAGTCATATAGTGTTAAAGCATTTTTTTTTTTTTTAAATCGTCTTCTTGACTTCTGCTGATACTCAAAACACTCATATAGTGTATAGGGTAGTGATTCTTGATGCAAGGTGTGGTCAAAGTAGTCATTTAATGTAAATGTGTTTAAAAAAAATCTACTGAATACAGAATAACAGAATAAAAACTGACTGCATATTTAGAAAAAAACCCATTAGGCTGCCATCTTTGATAATATTTCATGTCACCTACATGTAAGGCAAGGGTTATAGCTGGGGGAAGGGGGGGGGGTACTAATTATTCTTCTCAGGAATTTCAATGAAAGAAATGAATAATTCACATATTTAGAAAAAAACAAGAATGAAGCTCTCTATCAAAGTTGAGATATTGTGAAAGCACCTGGAAAGAGTTCAGGCAGTTACTGGAGTTATATTCCCTTGCTTCTTCATTATGGAGTTATCTTCCTTTGCTTGTTCATATTTAGTAATTTACATCATTGAATATAATGTAAATAAGAAGTTGTATGATCAAAAGAGTTATACAAGTATTTTTTTATTTGAAACAAAACAGTTTTTGAACTTTCTAAATGAACAAATAGACTTGTTAATAGTAAAGTAATAATTGGCTAACCTAAATCACCGATAAGCAGTACATGTAAAATGATTTTGGTATAAATACCAGGTGGTGAAGTAAAGTTTGTTAAAGTTAAATAATTAAAAACTCCATCAAAAGAAGAGGGATGAATTTCATAGCTTTATAAAGCTGGTTGTTGTTTTGTTTAAATGCCCACAAGAGAGTTTCTGTCTGCCCCTGGGGATTGGGGATGGGAGGTTGATTTAAAGCTGCTTGGTCCAATTTTTTTGTTATTACAGTCTCAAATAATTTTCCATACAAACCATTTATCTTATAAAGTTATGGACTTTCTCATATTTACACCAGCAGAATCGGTCTCCTTTCAAAGTTAGAAATATTCAAAGTAAATAAAAATAATTTCTCTTTGGGCAAACGAAAAAACAAACCAAAATGCATCATGGGAATGTTTAGAAAGGGGAACCGTATGGTTTCGTCCCCCGAATGATTGGGGTTATTCAACCCGTATGCTATGCATCGATTGTAAACAAAGCAAACTTCAGAAATATTAGCGAATAAAACGTACACAGGTTTATTTGTAATTTGCCTACATTACGACTTTTATTTATAGCGATGTAAAAGTCGTAATTTACAACCATACCCGTCTTGACGTCAGGGGTGAATTTTAACATAAGGCGAAGTAACGCGATACCCTTTTATGTCATTTGTTTTGTTAGCAAATTTTGTACATAATTTTTTCATTGTAATTTGGCTTAATTGACTGGGAAAAATACTGCAATGTCTATTATTATACATATACTTAGCATAACCATCGTTTAGAAGCGTGCACAAAATTTGATATAAAATCGGACCAAGCAGCTTTAAATAAAACATATGTACTAGCCACCTTGTTTAAGTTCATTTATGAAAACATATACACATAAAACCTATCTTGAAAGTTAACAAATATGGGAAAATTATTTTCTATCATTTCAATATCAGGTCATACACTCTATTATGATCGTTAAGTTTTTCGCAAAAATTATAGGTTTCATAGTACTTTTTGAAAGATTTCAGGCAGGGAGGTGGTCATCATTACAATATTTTAATTTGTCTACTCTAGAATGAAACTTAATCAAACGCATATATGAGACTCCTCGACAGGTTTGTGTATGGGCTATGGTACTCAGGTGACCGTTAAGGTCTATTGACCTCTTGTCTTAAAATATGATAGGTGACGACAATTACCTCTTTTCTCTTTCCTCGCAGATGAACTACTACCAGCGCCATGATATGATGCTCTGGTTGTGGACGTCGATGCGCAGGGTAAAGGAATATCGCAACCAGAAGCTGTATTTTGGCGTTCTGAACTGTCATTTTCCTCAGAAATTACTATTGTGTGCCGCCTCATCCAAGATGTGATTGACGACACTGAAAGGTAAATAAAGATTTCATTTTATTCCTATTATAAAAAGAAATTAATTGAAACCACTAATTAATTATTTACTTTTTAATATTACCTTTGTGCTTCTCAGCTTTTGCCTTTGTTTGGGATTCTTCGCCACTGAATTTCTTATTTGGAGCTGAAGTTAGAATATTATAATAAAATACCTGTAGTTTACATTTCTTTTAATTAATGAAATATTTGTACGTTATCTATTACTTTAACATTTACCTTTCCTTCTTGCAGACCGTCGCAATGGCATTCCCTTCAAACTTGATTCTGATTCAGTAACTCCTAAAAGTTAAATCAAGGTAAGTACATATTCATAAATTTGTCACAATGAAGTTCCATAAAAGAATTATATAATTATTTATGTTTATTTAATTTGTATACCTGTCTTCTCTTTAGGTTTGGAATGCTCGTAATAAGAGGACACATCACGTGTGTACATCTGCTGTAAAAGGCAATACCGTATTTATGTCATTTAGATTTTATATTAACTTTTAAATGCATACATGAATATGGTGATATGCTTAACTGATTATTATTTTTCTTCATTTTAGATAAATTACCAGTAAGGGTTTTATACGCTTCGCTTGATTCATCAGTGGCTGAAAACATTGCATGCATTAAGGCATCGAAGCTGTCCGACATCCTGGCCGGCCTTTCTTTTAATTCCATGGATGACAACACTCGATTTGGTGGGATGGAGGAGGATTCGCTAATAATGACAGGACTGTCATCATGATCTGCATCCAATGTTGCAGACTCCGTTTCCGCATCTGTGTTCTCTGAAAATTGGGAGGAAATGTGTCATTCATACAGGCTGAAATGAAAGAAACAATCTTCGATAAAATTTGGAAGCATGAAATTGCAAAAATGTACTTGGCTTTATTTCCCAAGTAAGTTGGGAATCTGAATCATAGGCCAAACCTGTCCATGCGTCAAGAAGGGGTGTTGTGTATTGGAATACAGGTGGCCCAGTCAATGAATAAATTCTTCTGAGCTGGTCAAAAAAACGTTGACCTTCACGTCTGCCCTCCACATGATCTCGGCTAAATGTCCCTCAAATTGTGTTATCTTTGTCCCTGCCATTTCCGGAAGTGGTCTTTCGCATGCTTCCATGCACCTTCAATTCTGTTGGTGTGGACTTGGACCTTTTCGTTTGTTTCTTTGTTCACATATGCTATCTTAAAGGCGTATTCGTGCAGCACCGTAAAATGACGATAGCCAGGATCATTAAGAGGGCAGTACGCAAACCAACCATCGCTGTAAATGGATCCCTTTTCAACATGCCTCTGTATTATGGGAAGAAGTGTGGCTTCAGTGCGATTGGACACAGGATATAGGAGAAGCCTGTTTGAATACCTCACAACTAGTCCGAAAATCCAAATCCAAAGAAAATATCAAGCATTTCTTATTTAGACTTCAATGTTCTTTATTATAGGAGGCGTACAATAAATCACTTTAATAAAAATAGGTGCATGTTAAGGAAATGGAGATGAAAAAAATTAAACTTGCCTTCAATGCCCTGTTTAGATTGCCTTTGTGGAATTTCACCCGTCTGCCAAATAATGACTCATCAATTTCCACCATACCCTGAAATTTCATATTTCTAAGAGTATTGTTGAAATACTACTTGAAAACATCCCTCATAAACGATGCCCAGTTGACGGCGGTTGAGGAGTAAGCCATTCTAAAAAAACGTGCGCATTGGTCCAAACTGTTCTTCTCGAGATAAGACGTAACACATAACATGATATCTTTTTGTAAAACTAAATTGCTCCTGTCAAAGAATGGGTATGACCTAGAAGACTTTGTGTGCTGCCTATTCACATTGCACCTGAAAATGACGCCGCCAGGAGTACGGAGAGAGCTACAATTGTCATCTTGCCGGTACAGTTTTCAGCATTTCATGCAAAGGAAGTTGCGAAGAGACCATTCAGTCTACACCCGTAGTAAACATCTTCCTCGCTCTGTGCAACAAGATGAAAAAAGTTCCATGGATTTACATAATTCGCGTGGACTATATCTGTAATGTTATCGACAATGCGTTCCCGTTAGCTGCCGCCACTCTTTCTGGCCCCTGACATGATTCCCGTGCGTACTGAGAATACGGTTGGAATTACGGGTGTTTTTATATGATAAGGGGGTGGGACCAATGAAACGGAGAATGAAAGTGTGGGTGGGCAATTAAAAGACAAGAACCACTTAAAATGCCTAAACTCACGGAGAAGGTCAATGGAGAGAACAATAAAAGTGGGCCGGGAAATATCAAGATAGGACCAACTAAAATACGTAAAATTTGGCATGTCTTTATTTTTTTTTTGGCAAAATCAGCAGAAATAAAGTAACAACAGGTTTTTGAACACAATTTTCTTTATTTTTTAAACATTATTTGATTTCCCTCGGCAGATATCACCTAACCCGACCGTCTAGGTACTCGTATTGTCTGTTGTCACATTCCAAGCATATAAACGGTAATTCCTGCCATTGGAGAATAATCTAAAAGAATGTACAACTGTACATTATTTCTTTCATGGATGTATTACTATTTAAATGCAATTAAGAGCGAATAAATATTACCTGAAAAGGGCATTGAAATGATTATATGCTGATGGATCCCTTGCTAGACCTTTCAGGGTTACCCATTCCATGAACATGAGAGGGTTAAGTCCATTAACGTAAACAAAAGAAGTAATAAATTTCGCTGCCAATGACTAAGAAATCGAGTTCAAAATAGTCGTCTGATGAGAAATGGCCATTCCTTCGCTGGTCTTATGATGTCTTGCATAGCCATCAAATGTTCGTAGATTTGCTTGCTTCTTTACGCCATGGTGAATAGTAATACATGGAACGGAATATTGTGCACGCACGTTTTGTTTTCTCGATTTTAATGTTAAAGGGGGAGCGAAAGTAAAATGGTTATTATTTATTAATACTATTAAAATGTGTATGTTTTTCTCTGTGTTATACACTACAATGTTAAAAGTGTGACAACTTTTTATTATTTTGTAATGATCTATAACGGAATAAAGGTCAAATATTTACTTACATTTCATATTTTAATCCATGTCATATATTTCGTTGAAGACACAGACGTTTTATATTAGTATTTCATTACGGAATAAAGGTCGGATATGAAGTCCATTTCAATTTATAACACATATTCCGTGAAGAAAAATGGCACTAAAGCTTTATACTTAAAATTCAGTTTATTACGGAATAAAGGTCAAATACGAAGTTATTTTTTCATATAATCTATATAAATTATTCCGTTAAATAATATGTCGAGAAACTTTATAATTTATATTAATAATGATGGGTTTATGAGTAAATAATAGATGTTCTTGCTGTTTATTCCGTGGAAGAAATATATATTATTGTTACATGGTCGGATCGCGTCTCGTTTAAATCTGATGATCCGCGCTTGGCAACGAGACGTGATCCGGCGCTTTAGATCAAGTTACTGTAATAATGGTAAATTTATTATAAAACCTTGTCTATTTAAAAGTATTAATTACAGAACTATCTTTTTAAAATCAACTGTATGACGTTTACTTATATAACAAAGCTATTTTGAAGCGAACTCTTTCAAACACTCTAAAATACAGACGTTATTTATGGCGTACTACGTCATCAGTTTCAGAGAGTGGTGAAACGGAATCGGCAAACCACAGTGTGGTGATCAGGAAAATCGGATCACACTCTGTAAAATTGACAGCATCAAGAAAGGAAAATTGATGGGTATATAACAATACATGATAATGGCCAACCGGTGTTTCCAATGCACGGACTTTCAATGCATTGTCATTACACAGCGATGTCTATAACAGGATTATTTAAAGGGAGACGAAACATTCTCGCTCTCTATATATACTCTTGTTATTAGCGTCGCGGTGCTGATAATTTTCAGCCGTTTTTCCGATGATTAGAACACTTTCCTTAATACTGATACCCCTAAAAACATCCAAGCCCCAGTTTTTATCTGATGGACCCCCAAAGAAACCCTTCCCCGGGAATACTTCCCTTGGTGGAGATTTTATAATGATTTCTGAACATCGTCTCTCTCTATATACTCATGTTATAAGCACCGCAATTTCAAAAACAGGAGTATATATAGAAAGAGGAAACATTCTGGCTCTCTATATATACTCATGTTGTTAGTATCGCGGTGCCAATAAGAGGAGTATATATAGACAGAAGAAACATTCTTGCTGAAGTATGTATATATATTCTATATAGTGTATTACTCATTAAGTGATGACAGGCGTTTAAGTCATATTATGTTTTCTAATATTCTACACAGTTACATCACCCTGGTGTTTTAAAATGTTATAAGGAGTCATTTATTGACAATTTCAGTGCTTCTGACGTTACGTAAAATAACGTCAAAAATTATCAGCACAGCGATGCCGATAAACGCTATAGACTGTTATCTGCAACGCGTTGCAAATAAGTTTAAGGTTGGAAAAAAATTTGGAATAACGAACCCGACAAGAAGCTGATGATTTCATTGTTTTTGAGCTGATGAACCACACACAATAAAATACAAAAAAAAGTGTTCATTGATTACCGGCATGCTTAAAAAATTCTTATTTGTTTGTTTTGTCTGAATCATGAAGAAAATATTTTAAATTGCATATCTTACATTAGTTTTCATTTACTTCTATATCCATCATTCATTGAATTTCATATCCATTAAACCGTTGCACGCATCGCCCCATTGTAAAATCACCGATTTTTTCATAGAGCGTTGCAAATAACAGGAGTATATATAGAGCGACGAATCATTGTCCTCGGCTTTGGAAACGATATACACCACCGATCATGGCATGATCAAGTGTGTGAACGGGGGGCTCCCGACTATAGTGGTTGAACTTTGTCGATGGCTTTTGAGTCAATGTCTTGAGGTGGGGTTCGTCTTTGGGATGTGACCCAACAGATGACCCGTCACCGGGGATTGCGACGCTTGAGGATGGCCATATGTATGGGGAGGGCACCGAAGGCACTATAGATGACAAGTTGAGGGTGACATGTTCGACATCATCAAAGAGACAAAAGGCGGGAAACTTGCAATCAAGTACCCTTTCAGTCCCTACAAGTGTAATACTTACTCGGAAATCATGACGTCTCCTAAAAAGCTTGTTGAGAACATGGGTGCCAAACACAAGGACGACTTCATCGAGTTCTCCTGTTCAATCTGCAACAAGTCAAACCCAAGAGTGAAGGGCATAGCCATTCATTATGGCATATGCTCCAAAGGCCTAACTGAGCGAGGAAGTAGGACTGGAGCTGGTAAGCGCGGAGAGTCATTGCCTGTGACTGTCGATGGGGTGAAAATCATCAACGTCAGTCATGAAAACATCACCGACTCAGAAGCCACCAGTAGTGCCATACTATCAACCGGGAACCCATACATAACCACTTGGGACAAAGTATACTTATAACGAACAATTTAAGTCGAAGTCCGGTCTTTGCTAACACATTCGTCACAAACATCCTTGTCGGGCAAACGAACATCCAGGCAGCGAAAACTGACATCGAGCGTAAACGAGCAGCTCGAGCCAGCTCTAAAACCATCCCCGCATCCAACTCCGCTGGACAGGGCCACGGAGTTTGGACTAACGAAGAGTGTAGCATTCTCCTCGAACTGGAGAGCGAGTTCGAGGGTGTCAAATTCATCAACAAGGCGATCCCTGAGCATCTCTGACGAGTAAGACCCGGAAGCAAATAGACAAAAGGCGTACCCTGGCAGCGGCCGCCCAACGAGCTAGACCGCCCGTGAGAAAAAAATCGACCACGGAGCAAACTGCGACAGTGGCTCATGGTTCGCAACAGGGCCCCAGTCAGGAGGACTGGAAGGCTGCAATCAATCTAGAGGGTCTTCCACTTTTCGGAGAGAGCGCTGAAGGACTCTTGCGAATTGTGGAAGACTCGGAGAGCTGTTATTCGTCACTCCTTGACAATGTTGCGAAGCTCTTTGCAAGCCCCGTTCGTAAGGGCAGTACGAAGAAACGTCAGGGAGGCAGGGCTACGGCTTATGGCAGACCGGTCGGTAACATAAGGCCGATCTGTATTGCAAGCACCAGCAACTGTATCGTGCAGATACAAGAGGCCCATGTGCCACATCGCTCACCTGAGCAATGATAGACATAATAAAATCAGCCAATTGGAGTCATATACAAAATATCTGAATATGTCGTATAATATATCCTGTATATATAAAAATCCCCCTGCATATTCTTATGTTTATCATTGACCCCCCTTTGTAAAAGGATGATTTTACACATCTTCGCTATCCAAGGGGTTTCAGTCCACTCCGATTCCCTATACCCTTGGCAGATATCATTACGAAAACTCGGTGACAAGCTCCGTTTTATGATTGGCTGCAGCTGCGAGTAGCTGATCCAATCGCAACGTTTAAAACAGGCGCTTGTAAATAAACTTTAAAAGAAACATACGTGTGATCTTTGGTAAAACATTCGGTGCTTTTAACAAATTGAGGTACAAATGCTCGAGTACAGTGCCTCCCCAACGATGGTTTAACCAGATCGCTATAAAAAACGACATATTTTACTGCATTGGATTGAACAGAAATTTATAAACTTGTCAAGGCCCGCGTGATAGTATGGAAACTAAACATGGCGAATGTAGAAGTTGCCTATCCCGTTAGTATATACGCCCCTGCTTATGATTTTTGCTTTTAAAGGTTCAATGAGATGCATTTTATTTGATTTTTTTTTGTCGGCAATATTCACGACAACAATACCTGGCTTTAATGCATGAAAATTTCATATATCAGCGACTTTTTCACTCCCGGTAAAGGTCCCTAAAAACGCTATAGGCCTAATTAAAACATTCCTTGATTCTCTAGGTTATATCTTTATTCCTATTTAATAGCATCGTTAATTATGTTCCGATTCTTACTAGTCAACATGTTTTCAAGTTGTATTTATGCGTAGCGTGTATATTACCCGTTGCTTCGTTCGATTAAAATGTAAATATGCAAGGGGCGCAACTCAAGTTGCTCGCTAGATAGCGCAACCGCATCACCGAGTTTTCGTAATGAGATCTACCAAGGATTTATGGGGAGCGGAGTGGACCGATAACCCTTGGCTAGCGAAGATGGATTTTACAGTCATATCACATATTGAGCATTGCAGTTTTCGAGAAAATGATCAGACTTGAACAATTGTATATAAATGAGTAGTATAGTAGGGACAAACCGACCCCCTTTAACGGCGCCAAGATGGCGGCCATTCCGCTTCCGCCAGAATGGCGGCCCTTCCCCTTCCGACAAGAGGGCGGCCCTTCCGATTCCGCCAAGAGGGCGGCCTTTCCGCTTCCGCCCAGAGTGCGGCCCTACGCTTCCGCTAAGAGGGCGGCCCTTCCGCTTCCGCTCGGGGGGTTTTTTTCCCCCGCGTTTCTTAAATACGCAAATAGCCATCACCCTTTACCAGGACTTTGGACCTGCTGTCCAGAAACAGGTGGGTTTACTACTTTTTTTTTTTTTTTTTTTTTTTTTTTGGAGACGGGAAGAGTGAGTCACACCTATGCACAAAGCAGCACAAAGCTTGAACTCGTACCGACCGGATCAGCGTTTATAGCCCGATCATCGATACGAGGGGGATACTCTCAGGTGGTTTACGGGTGTTTTACTTCCTCGCCAGGGACCACCTATATCTGTGGTTTACGGGTGTTTCACTACCTCGCCAGGGACCACTCAGAATAAGAGGCATGACCCACCCTTTATCGTCTTTTTTTTACTACTACGATCGATCCAAATGACTCGGAGCATGTGTTATACGCGTCCTGGATCAGTCGATTCGGATTCTTGATATGATTTAGTTATGTGATAATGTCCTACACACGGACAGGATTTAGACCACTGTTCATGTTCAAAATATGGTGAATGAAAAGATTTCCAGCTTTTAACACAGGATGAATGACCATCTTTAAGTTCTCCTTAAAGGTAGCTTAAAGGTGCTTAAAGGTAGCTTAAAGACGATCTTTAAGCCACCTATAAGCTATATGTGCTGCTTAAAGGTGGCTTAAAGGGGGCTTAAAGAAAGCGTAAAGATGGCTTAAAGGTGCTTAAAGGCAGCTTAAAGACTATCTTTAAGCCACTTTTAAGCCACCTTTAAGGACAACTTATAGGTCCTTAATGTCCAAACTTCTTTAAGCCACCTTTAAGCCATTTAAAAAAAAATCATAACAGTCTTTATTTAATATTGTGCCTAATTTACCAACAAATTGTAGTAACTTTATAAAAATTTAATCAATTGTGATCAATAGACAAATATATTCAACCTATATGCGAAGAATTTATTTTTAAAAAGCATATCCGAGCGTCTGGACAAAAACACACCTGTTGTGTATATTTTGTATATTCTGTGTTAGTTCCATGGTTTTTTTTAGGTTTAACAAACAATAGATTTTAATTAGATATACACAAAGAAATGAAAGCATGTCTAGACACACAACGGAGCGATTTTAACAAAA
>WFKH01011925.1:36322983-36341223 GCA_016163765.1 Magallana hongkongensis
TTGACGATCTAAAATATAAATTTGAAATCACGGAAGCTGTATTTAAAGTGTGTTTTGTTAAAATTCACCCTAGTTTTATCTTGAGTCATAGCAGGATATTAGCTGACCACCCCGTAGTTTACCCCATTCAAAGATCAGAGATCAAATGCTTCAGTATATCACAAGGGCAGTATAACTTTAGTGCCGATAACTTTTTTAATGCGGTCCCCAATATCTTGTATGTGGGTCTAGTCAGTTCAGAGGCCTTTAACGGAAGTTATATAAAGAACCCTTTTAATTTTCAACATTACGATTGTAATTTCGCAGCCTTTTACGTAGACGGGAAATCGATACCCTCAAAACCTTTCCAACCCAATTTCGAAAGTGGTTCTTATTTAGACGTGTATTCGGCCTTTGTCGAGGGAGGGTCCTGTTTAATATCCAGGGAGGACTTTTCCAAGGGACATTGTATCTTTACTTTTAAAACGAAATATGAATCCCAAGGATTACAGCCCATGTCTGAGAGGGGACAACTGAGATTAGACCTGAAATTTTCCAGTCCACTTCCTGAAAGCGTTACGGTGATTTGTTACGGAAAATTTTCTAGTGTACTGACAATTGAAAATACGAGAAACATTCAGATACTATGAATACTTTAGAACTCCTTTCTGCAATGTATAGGGATGTAGGAATGAAAGTTCAGGGGGGAGGAGTGTGGCCGGCTGATGCCTTGATTCATCTTAAATGTAAAAGACCTTCCTTTTTTATCGTAAATACCTCGGAGGGTAATAATATAGGAACTCATTGGGTCGCACTTTACCTCCCTGAAAAAGGTCCATTTGAATTTTTTGATCCTTTAGGTCATCCGCCTGAGCATTATCATGCTTATTTTAAATCCTTTCACAGGGTGGCATACCAGGCGCCTTACTCGATTTTGTGTGGGGAGTATTGCTTATATTTTGGATACTATCGATGTAGGAATATGAGTATGCGTCATGTACTTGAAACATTAAGATTGGGAGATGATGATCAGATGAACAAATTTTATTCACACACATTTCAAAAAGTATAAATGGCAAAAAGTATTTAATACAATGTCACAATCATGGAGACAGAAACGAAGGTAGAGGAGCGTGTTTCAGCCTATTATAAAAAGCATTTAAAAAGTTTAAAACTAATGGAAGTGTTTGCGATAGTTTCTGTACTTTCAACAAGCTTAGGTCTTGAAATCAATACGATAACAACATCGCTGTACAAAATACGAAAATATTCATGGTGTCAATAAAACAGGGTGTAATGTAACTGCGTCGTTTGATTTGCCGGACAATTACATCATAAGAGTATGTCAAAAGGAAGCAACTATAACATTAGACCTGCGAAAGTATATAAACCATAGATTAACAGCGGAAGGAGCGACTTTGACCTTTAGACAGTGGGATTACTTGTACAGAATTAGGGATATAATACATAATAAGATATTAGAGAACTTAGTTCATTTACGTTTATGATGTCAAAGGAAACACGTCGTTGTTTTAGTGTGATCAGACAAAAGTTAGATGCTTGTTTTATCATGAAACATAATGATCTCGTGTATAGAAAGGGGAAAAAGAAACAATTTGACGATCTAGTAGAAAGTATGGTAAAATTATTGAAAAAAGCGAGAAAGTTAAACACGAGAGCTATGGGTGAAATGTATGAGGGTCCTTCACTACACCCCGACTGTTTCGGGGAAGCAGACCATCAAAATCATGAGGCCATGTTTTACTGCCCCAAATGTTTAACCCACAGCCATGCTTTGAATAAGAAAATGGAGAAAGAAAAGAAAAGATTGATTTATAAAGTGTAGTACGCATGTGCGAACTTTGGTATATAAATTGAGATGAAATAGATTTACGATCATATAGAAGAAATGAAACATCCCGGTTATGCTCGCTTTCACGAACGCCTCAGTAGCTTTGTGGGGTGGAAGGGTCCTGAGGCCATTCACATGGCGGCTTCTGGGTTTTTTTTATACGGGGCCTAATGATTTGGTGGAATGTTATCATTGCAGGGTGAAACTTAAAAGCTGGAAATCTTTTCATTCACCTTATTTTGAACATGAACAGTGGTCTAGATCCTATCCGTGTGTAGGACAGTATCACATAAATCATATCAAGAATCCGAATCGACTGATCCAGGACGCGTATAACACGTGCTTCGAGTCATTTGGATCAATCGTAGTAGTGAGATAAAAAAAAAAGATGATGAAGGGTGGGTCATGCCTCTTATTCTGAGTAGTCCCTGGCGAGGAAGTGAAACACCCGTAAACCACTCGGGGAGCTCTCCTTAAACCACAGATATAGGTTGTCCCTGGCGAGGAAGTAAAACACCCGTAAACCACCTGAGAGTATCCCCCTCGTATCGATGATCGGGCTATAAACGCTGATCCGGTCGGTACGAGTTCAAGCTTTGTGCTGCTTTGTGCATAGGTGTGACTCGCTCTTCCCGTCTCCAAAAAAAAAAAAAATAGTAGTAAACCCACCTGTCTCTGGACAGCAGGTCCAAATTCCTGGTAAAGGGTGATGGCCACTTGCGTATTTAAAAAACGCGGTGGAAAAAAAAAACCACGAGCGGAAGCGGAAGGGCCGCCCTCTTGGCGGAAGCGGAAGGGCCGCCCTCTTGGCGGAAGCGGAAGGCCGCCATTCTGGCGGAAGCGTAGGGCCGCCCTCTTGGCGGAAGCGGAAAGGCCGCCATTCTGGCGGAAGCGGAAGGGTCGCCATTCTGGCGGAAGCGGAAGGGCCGCCATTCTGGCGGAAGGGCCGCCATCTTGGCGCCGGTAAAGGGGGTCTGTTTGTCCCTACTATACTACTTTTATAACTTGTATCACAAAACGTTTAGCATTCATGCATTTCTTTAATTTAAGCAGCTGACAGTGCAGTAACTCAAGATACTAACTACAGAATTTCCAGAATCGTTTCAACTGATATGTTTTTCAATAATTATGCATTTGACAAGAATACCCAACCGAATAGAATACAAAACAACGAAGACGTCTCGCCATTATTTAGCTCTTTTAAAATTTCTACAAAAATCACACCAAATACAGAATCAGCGTTTTCCATTGAAAGTGCTGATGTAAATGGGAACATTAAAACATCTGATAACACTCGTTTATTGATTATAACCATTTCAATGAACACATTCTCTTTCCTTATAGTTTCTTTCGTGTGTGGTCTTTGTTTATATTGTAAACGGAATTCGATTTTTCATAAACCCTTGGAAGTTGAAAAGGACGGAAATGTTGACGATAGAAAGAAACTTTTCTCACAGGATGTATTGCACAAACGTTCCGATCTTGATTTAGAAATGGCAAACATTGATGATAATTCAGGAAGACGTTTGACAAACGACAACGCGATGCCTGGATCTTTGGGACTAAATCAAGATTTTCAAAATATATATGATAATGAACCTGAACCATGTCTGGTTTCAGAAACTGTTACCAATGAAACGAATTCAGAGTGTTCTCTATACATTACCGTTGTTTAACATTGTTTTCGTCTGATTTCTTAATCATTTAATATTTGTTAGTTTGACGAGATATCGGCGGTTCTGATTGGTCGAAAAATTTCTTTGATACCTGCATCAATAAAATTTTACCGGATTTACTTTTCTCTACTGTTCTGCTTTGACACTATTTGTAGAACATGAATTTACAAAATAAACACTTTCAAGAAAATGTAAAGTTGTGTCTGTTTTATTGTAAGCAAACAAAATACCACTTTATAAATAAAAAAAATAAAAATTCAACCTTGAAAAAAAAACAATACACATTATTTCATTCAATAAATAAAAAATTAAGCGTCTTCTCACGATTTCGTCTGTTTGCGATCAACGATCAACATTTACGGCGAGGCTGGCTCAGTCTGGCTGTTCCAATTTCAGGAATAATTATTACAGACATATAGGCTAGGCTACTTTCACTGTAACACTGCTGTTCTAATTTGGAAACGATGAGGTTTAAATTAACACACGTACATGATCGGTCATCAGAATAAGGATGATTATTCAGAATGAGGAATAAGAATAACGCAAAGCTATGAGTAGTGCAACAACTCCTCGGGCGTATTCCAAGCGGCAGATATATCATTTAAGTTATTCACTGGCTATCTAGTTACCAGAATATTTACAAAAGTCGGACAAACATACTATTATTTGTCGACATATGATAACCATTTTCGTCCACGATCCCGTCTCGTTGCATGGTTATGCACAGTTGCATATTCCAGCGATCTAACTCACATTAAAACCAGTTTTAACGAATCTTGCTGCACATGGAATAATATCACAAGCCATCGCATATATTTTCCGTTCGTTTTCAATTCAGCCGATTCAGATTTTAACTTTCTATTTATGTTTATTCCATTATGTTCAGATCAATAGCCCCTCATCAGCTGAAGGAACATCCCTTTTTAATATTGTTGCTGTTATTGTTTTGTATTCATACGCGCCGCTTCATTTATATTAGTTACAACTTTGATCAATGATACTTCATATTTTATCATTTGAAAATGTTTTATTAAATGATTTCTGAAAACAAATAAATACTTTTTAATTTTATTCTAAAGTTGAAAGTAAGCATAACTTCTTTTTTATACGTATTGTACAACAAAGACTTAAAACTGTTGACCAAACACAAATAAATTATCCCACTGTGAATGCGGTAGAGCGGGATCTACTGTATTAAAATAGGTAATTTATTGAGGGAGCATATTGTTGTGGTGGTACACGTATGCCGATTATCAAAAGATATTTTGTTGAATGCTTCTAATATTCTGGATACGTATATGGAGTAACATTACATATACAAAAAAAAAAATATAGCGAAAGAAATACAGTATTACAAAATCTATATGATTAACTATAAATGTATAATTAAAGAATTCTGAATAAAGCTAAAGCAGCATTGTATGTAATAGGTGCTTTATTGTTAAACACCCTTTACGTATTGGATTTAAGATCCTTAAACAACTCACACCTATGCAGTTTTAAATATCTTGTTTGTAAACTCTGTTTGCTTATCTGTTGAAAGTTGCTCGTCACTTCAATGTTCAGTAATATTTGATTGATCGATTAAGTATATTTTGAAAAAAAGAGAGAGTGCTTCTAATATATTAGACATTGATCAAAATAGTTTTGATACATGTACGACCTTGATTTCGCTATAAACAGCTTAACATGATTTGGAAGTAGAAGAAAGGGAGCTTAAATCCAAGGGCCAGATACTATTTTGTTTCAGGTGTAAGAGCTTTGGTTGAAAACATTTAGACCCCTATTGGTCCTAATTTGAGGTACCAATCCCCTTTTCATGATCTCAATGAAAGGTCGTTTGATTTTAAAGACAGTTTGTTTTAGACTCATGACCCATAAAAACATCTATTTACATAATACATGATAAAATCATTATATTGTTTGGATATATTACTGTACAAAAATCACATTTGCTTATATAACCTATTATAAAATATCCCTAAGTAAAGGGCTATAGATAAAAGATTTTAGACCCATCTGGGTCAGCCAATATGAGGGGTCAGCCCCCTTTCTTGATCTTAAATGTAATGTCATTTAATTTTTGTTAAACAAGTGTATAGAAATTCGTTATTGTTCTTGAGATATCTGAAAAAAAGAACTTTTAGGGACCGATTCCGTCTTTTCTTATCTGGACCGTTTAATGAAATATTGGTGGTTTCATATTGTTTAGTACATTATTATAAGCATATTTTTTTCTATACAGCATATTGTTTCCTTTTGAGACATGGGTGATAAAAGTTTTATACCTTTGACCCTTAACACGTAACAAGTTAGAAAACCATTATATTGTTTGGGTACATTATCGTTAAATAAATATATTTGCTTATATAACCTACAAAATATCTCTTAGTAAAAGGCTATAGATAAAAGACTTTATACCCATATGGATCCCTTATTTATTTCAGGGGTCATCCCCCTTTTCTTGATCTCAAATGAAAGGTCATTTAATTTTTAAGACATTTTGTTTAACAATTGTTAAGAAATTCGTTACCGTTCTTGAGATATCCGAGAAAAAAAGTTTTTGGGACCGATTCCGTCTTTCTATATTAGAACCGTTTATAGAAATATTGGTGGTTACAAATTGTTAAGTACATCATAATAAGCATGTGTTCTACTATTTCAAAATATTTTCATTTCTAAGACAAAAGGTGATACAAGTTTTATAATGTTGACTGTTATAATGTTGACTCCTAAAATCCCCTAATTTACATAGCAAGTGAGAAAATCATTATATTGATTGGGTACATTGTTGTTACATAAATGTATTTGCTTTGCTTTGGTCCCTTTTTGAGGGGCCAGCCCCTTTCTACTGACATCAAACAAAATATCTTGTAACCATGAACTTTTTTGCAATGTTTTAACAAAATATTTCTTTGGAAAAGAGATAAACAAAGAATTTCAGGAAAAATTAAGACTTTTTTTTTAATCTTAATTTTCTAGTACATAGGAGCTTCTGCGTCTTTTTAGTCAGACAAATATGATTGCCATAATTTACATTTACAATCTTGTGTCTACAATCCCTGAAAATTTGAACTCTTTAATACTTTATGTGGAGTTCCATGGACAAATCGATCATTTAAAAATCGCTAAAACTTCAATATATCAAAAAACGGAAATGGTGTTATCAATATAACCAATTTCTAATAAGGTTCTAATCAATATCTATCAGATCTGAATTTTTCATTAAAATTGACCGAGTCAATTCCATGCACTCGCGCGAACAAATTTTGTAAGAAAAAAATGGAGAATAACTAGATCAAAGTCCATTGCGAAGCAACAATTAGGTATTCCGTTAATGTCGGAAGTAACAATTGAAAGTTCCTGATCGGGGCAGGATTCTGAAATTAATAACCAACTTAAACTTGAAAAAACAAATCTGTACGATTGTTGATACTTTAAAAAATCTGGATTATTCTAGGTACGAATTGACAAACCCTTAATGAATCCATGTACTACATATAAAAATGGAAATAAGTTGAAGTAAGACTTAACAATTTTCAAAATACTTTTGGTACGTTTTAATTTAACATTGAACTTCAAACTGTTTTCTTAACCCAGATTGTGGTTTCAAAATTTCCGGAAAAATCGATTTTGAAACCCCAATTGAAATTTTGAAGAATTTAAATCACTTCCGGTTTCGATCAGAAGTGGGGAATTGCAATTTTTTGTCAAAATGCTGTAAGTAAATCTACAAATCTACAAATTAGAAATCACAGCAAATTTCTAGTCTCTATTAATTACCGTTTTCGAGAAAAGTATTGGACCAATTGACGTAACTTACAACGGAAATGACGTCAGTTTTCAGCTGCAAATAGCTTTAAGGGACAAAAAATCAACAAAAGGAGTCAGATGGAAAAAGAAAAAAAAACTAGAGTAGGTCTTTCCTTTCAGCTGCGAGGCGAAAAAGAACGATTTACGAATGAACTCTTTTTTTTAAGTCACACTGTAATCAAAAAAGATATTTTACTTTTTGATTTTAAAAACGGAAATAAAAAAGAAATAAGTATACGACAGATAATCATACGAGAGGTTTCACGATTTTAAGTCATCGCCATTTAGAAATAGGCATGTAAATAAACCAAGTTATTTTAGACATTGATTTGAGTGATTGTAATTGCTGTCTAAAAATGTACCTGTTATAGTATGTTTCGAATAATCTCAACATTATTAATGTTGCGGAGGACGTGCACTGATAAACGACAAAACAGGACAATTTTAAAGCATTTTGGCTTAAAAAAGTATACATGTATTTATGTACTAAAATTATGGACTTGAAATATTGTGCTTTAATTCAGGCAAATGGGATTGTCAAGAACTTTCAATTGGTCTAAATGTTTTATACAATCTAAGTAATTTAACTGCGCCAATCTGGATTTTTTCTACTACCGTTATTTAATCTATATTTAGCAAAAATTAGTACTGAAAATCTGGCATTTGAACCGGAATGAATTTGAACATTGTAATCGCCAAGACCTATTCTTTCAGGTCAAATAAATATCAATAAAAGTCATTTAGAGAGAGAGAGAGAGAGAGAGGGAGGGAGGGAGGGGGTGTTACTGTATGTGTTTAAACTAGAATATAATGAAATCGTTTAGAATATAAGTATCTACAAGATTTGTTTGATGTATCAGCCTTCAGGATAATCTAAAGTATTGGTGTATCGATGGCTTTAATGTCGACGATTCACAAAGCGTTGATGATTGATTGAATTCAGCTAACAGCCAATATACAGAAGACTAATACGATATGTTTGAAAATTATTTTAGGATTTCCCCCTTTTGTTTGTCACTTGATTTTCAACCTGAGCTGTTTTACATTTGCGGATAATCTCTGACGGTTTTTCTGCGCTTTCGCGAAATCATAACACGACATTTAGCCAACAGCGTTTAACAGGTATTTGGACATCATGCAAATTTTTGCAAGGGTTCTCAATCAAAGTTTGGTATGAATAGTTATGTACGATGAATGTGCGGATCATTTATGATGGAATAACACATCTTCACAAAATGGCTGACCTCTGATCAAAACGACATTTCGTTTTATTAAAGGATTTTATCGACGGCAATATGTAACTTTCTCCATAGCCGAGTGGATAAAGTCTGGGGCTTGTGATCCGTACATCCCAAGTCCGAATCCCACAGGGTTTTTTGTCGTTTCCTACTAGATTGAATTTTTAGATATTCATTTTTTATCAAAAAACTGCAAATTTTTCGCTAATTTAACATATGTACAGTTAATTTATTATTTTATCTTTCAAAATCACACTTTACTGTTATTTTAGTTACTTTTTCCAGCTGTTATTCCACCTTAATTAACGTTGCACAATGATACATAGATCTTTATGCGGAATATTTGATTTTGGAGAATCATTTAAACATTTCGGTGAGTCTGCAACGTCCGTGTAAATTATCTTAAACATGTCATGCATACTTGTATGCAAACCCATCGGCTATCTGCAGCTAACTGATCGGCACACTAAGCTTGACCAAATGCATTTAGTGTGATTTATACATGTAGTATGACATTTCCACAAGCTTAAGCTACGAACTCATCATCTTATTTAAACAAAAAACTAAATCCACTAGTTACTGTTTAGAGGCCCTGTCTATAGTCAAAATTCTACATTAAGATATTTGGTAATTTATATTCATATATAAATACATTGGGAACCCTACTTAAATTATATATGAGCAGCAACATAATTTGGGCCATTTCAAGGAAGAATTGTAGTATCCAAACCCATCACGAATTTACAATGTGACAATTTACGTAAAATTTCGGTACAAATTGTGTTTTTTATATGTGGCCGCATGTGACGACCAAAATGAAATAATAAAAAACTAAAATTAATATTCAAATGTTTTCTTATAATGTAAGTCGTATCGTTGTCGAGGGCTGAGGCCCGTACGAAAAATTAAAAAAACGTTGCTTCCGTCGTCTGCTGATCGGCAAAAAGATGGAAATGTTGCAGTGATTCACGCTGTGTATTTAGGCTTAAAACTTGTTGTTTCTCTACCTTGGAGATAAACAAACTAGACAGGTACGTATTACTTTCTAATATATACAGGTGTATATAAAGTGTAATAGTTAATGGATTCGGGATTGGGAAATTTGTTGAAATCAGGGAATAGGCCCTATGTCGCCAAGGGGGTAACCCGAATTGTGATCTGTCCTTAAATTTTAAATCAAGAATATCTTCTTGATTATAATTGTCCGTTGAAACATTAATAATAGATTACAACTTGATACTGTAATAAAGTTTTCATGCAGATAATTAAGATTTGGTAGTTGAAATGCTGCAGATACGGTCAGTGTAAACAAACTGTTGTATAGGTGTAAGTTTGATAGAAAACAGTGATTTTATCAAAGAAACAACAAAATAATTTTATAATTTTTGTTTGTCATTGATTATAACAACAAAATAAAACTGAAACCTCTTTAAAACATTAACTGCATAGTTTTATGATATATTTATTATTTCATTACATTTTATATATTAAAATAATCAACTTGAACTCATCATTCGCGGTAGCGTGGTGGGAAGATACCCGTTTACAGACTGGGCGGTCCGGGTTTAAGCCTCCACTGCCTACCTTTTTTTCGGATTTTGTTTTTTAAACCGTGCTGGCATGCTTTTGACATACTTTATTTTATAATTTGTTTCTTTTAAGGTTGTTTAAGACCAATACTTATTTTACACATTGTGACGTCTCATTTTTATTTTACACATTGAGGCAAACATACTTTTATTTTATTAAGAAAAAAAAAAGAAAAACGAAAAAACACCACACACAAATAATTAAAAACAGATGAATCAAAAAATATGTTCAAACATTAAGTCCATGTTACAATTTTATTTTTTAAGGGGGAGGGGTTATTTATTATGATTAAAAAAAAGTAGTCAAGTTACGAATTTTTTAATATTTCGATTTGATTTAGTAATTTAATAATGTGAATTAAGCAAACAAATCTTATTGCAGGATGCCTGGACATGGTCCAAAGCAGTACCCGTGTGTTCTATGTAACAAACGCACAAAAGCAAACGAAAGAAGAACCGTACGCAAAGATACTAGAACAATTTTGAATAGATGTTTCTTGATAGAAAGTACAGATGGAAAAGTTATATGCAACAAGTGCAGACACAAATGCTCATCGATTAAATACAAGTCATTAGAGGCCCCATTACCTTCATATTCTCCTTTGATACAATGCCCTGACAGAAAGAAACGAGCTAAAAACGTTCAAAGCCTTCGGGCTTTATTGGATTTGATCACGCCCCGACCGAAATTACCACCTCATAATACTCAAAGAATGATTCATTATTCATTAAATAAAATCCTTTTGGTGAATAACACAGTAAAATTCAACATATTAAATAGCATTCAATTTTTTGTGCTTGTCTTCGAACTCAAAATAAAAAATAATTTATACATTTTAGATTCGAAGAGCTGTAAATACTGCAAGACAAGCGCTATGCGTACAGTTTCGTGCCCCAGCATTTGGGATTCAAGCATGTGACCAGAAACAGTTATCCAAAAGCACACGAGGCCACTCGCAAAAGAACTTTTCTGTCCAAGTGATGAAAAGGCAATATTAGTACTTGATGGAACATACATTTATGTTCAAAAGAGTGCAGATTTTGCATTTCAGCGACGCTCCTTTAGCATGCAGAAACATAGGCATCTTGTTAAGCCAATGATGATAGTGAGCACTACAGGGTATATCGTGGCTGCCATTGGACCCTATTTAGCGAATGGCAAGAACTCAGATGCCAAGATTCTGAACCACATTTTTGCTACAAATGTCCAAGAAATAAAATCGTGGATTAAGGTATTCAATACGAAAAGGTATTATTTCATATCTGAATGGTGTTAACTTGGTATTTAATTTTAAAAAGGATTTAATTTTAAATAATGATAATTCACCTTTGGAATTTTTAAAAATTTTATTAAGTTTTATTTGTGAATTATAGTGTTTTTTCTTAGGTTATATGATTTTCATACTAAACTTTTGCTGCATAAATGTCTATTGAAAATGCCAAGTTGACACACATATTTAGAACTTATCGCAGAGAGTCAGAGAAAAGTTGATTTTCTTATACTTATTAATGGCAGATTATGAGATAACTCTTTTTAAGAAATTCAAGTGCCAAGGTTAACGATTATAATTTTCAAATTTTGATTTAGTCCTTTCTCTTAGCTATATAAAACGTATTTTAACATGTTCTATATCAATCAGAACTCTCGAAGTTTTGGTGTCATTCTTTATACATTTAATAAATTAATGAAGGAGGATGACATCATGATTGTGGACCGTGGATTTCGGGATTCAGCGGGAGTACTTCCCGAGCTCGGAATCAATATGGAAATGCCGTCCTTCCTGCAAAAGGGCCAAAAACAGCATACTACTAAGGAAGCGAATAATTCCAGATTAATTACCAAGGTAAGCTTTTATAAAATACCTTTAGAATAAAATTGAAAAAATACGTGCAAATGAAAAGACTTGTTTATATCTTTAAACAGTTTTAAAATATTCCAATCTACATGTAACATATACATGTATGTATTAATATATAAAATCCACCAAGCAATATGTAATTATTTCTAAATGTCTAGAGTTTTAAATGTCAGATTCGCGTTTTAAATCCATGAAAGAAGATTAATAATACCTATATTATTACAAATCAGATCCGATTGGTGGTAAAGTCTGTGAATGCACAGATAAAGACATGGAAAGAGTAATACCTAGGAAAACAGCTCCCGAATTCACAAATTCCTTGCATTGGAGACTTTGTCAGAATAGTTAGTGCCATTTGTAATAAATATAGGTAAATAATATCAATGCTACTGGCAATTATCAAATACTACAATTCTTACATGTACATGTATATCCCGCTCAACAAAATATCTTACTTTGTTCAACAAGATCTGATGCATATCAAAAGAAAGTCTAGCCTAGCACAAATTTTGAAATGGAGTATTTAAATATCAATTTATGAAATTACCCAAAACAAAGCACAAAACCTAGAGAGAATCAATGAAGTAATCAGTAATGACTGCTTTAAGTTTAGCGTTTTTACTATTTTTACAGACCTCCTATCAGTAAAGGGAATGAAGAGGAAAATCTTTGTATGGCTTCGAAAATGCGGTACCTCCTTTCAAGTAGCAATGTCTTGCAACATGAGGTGGAATCTCTAGGCCTAGACAAGAAGTCTCATAAGTGGACAAAACTATATGAAGCGGATGCGGATCCAGATGACTTTCCTAGGTACACAGAAGACAAGGTCCGTGAATTGACACTAGGCGTTTACCAGGTGAAATTGGCAAAACACTATACCGCAGAGCACAAAAACCAGGATGACATACGAGATATGGATTGACAAGCAACTTCCGGGTCTTCTTGTATCCAAACTACAGAGCAGGCACATATCGAATTGCAGATAGCACTGCTGGATAAGATATTCCGAAGGCGCAATGACATCTTGGTACTGCAGATGCCGGTCAGGAGCTAGAGTCGTTGGTGCATGCGCCCATATAACCAGTGTCATCTGGTATTTAGCCTAAGCAAGACATGCAAACGTGTGAGTACAAACAAACAGAAACTGGTTGGATTCTGTGGAGGATGCAGCACAAATTCCAGAAGCTGTTGACGAGAGCGACAGTGGGACAGAAGTCACCGAGGAATGACTTATGAGTGAAAATGATTGGTTATGACATGAAGTGATTCAATATTTCAATGTGTCAAGCAATTGTTTTTCTTTAACAGATTACAGCAATATCTTCTGTATAATTTTAATTTTACATTTCACAAATGTTTCACCCTGAATTTAATATTTTTATATTGATATTTATAATATAAAAAGTCACACTCGGTGTTAAATTATTTAAAAAACCGGATGGCTGAGATTTTAATATAATTAAGTGCCTTTTACTAAGTATCATTTATTATGTACATATTAACATAAAAATACAATCAATAAATAAGCTTTATAAAAATAAATATGCAGTATTTAAGTAATTATTTAGTAAAGATATAACATATATATTTCCATAACAAATATAATAGAATAATTATGGCAATGAATATTTTGATGAAATATAAGTGCAAAGAGATCATTTATTGTGGGTGTAAAGATATTTCTTTTTTTTTCTTTTTGATAATCCCTTTAAAGTAAAATTGTATATTTTATATTAATGATTTTTTTAAATCTGACTATATCTTTATCAATACAATTTGTTTTTTTATAAATGAAATACAGTAAAAATAATGACGTCATAATTTTCAGGACTTGAGAAATCAATGTAAAACATTTCAACTTCAGAGGGGCATATAAACTAAACTATAAAAGATACATGAAAAATGTTTATATATTATTAAAGTGTGAATCCTCATCTACTTCCTGTGTTGTTATTTTAAGTTTTCAAAACAGGACCGATTTTGACCACTAATTTACTTAGTTCTTTGTAATGACCAAAATATTCATCATACAAATTCCACAGCAATCACCTTGCATAATGTACATAACACATGTAGGCATCGTAGGTAAAATGTAAACTAAGCTTGAAATTCATGCAAAATCGAAGATATTAAGATTTTGAGAGTAGTACATGTAATTGTTTGAGTCCGTTCAAGACATAAGGTACAGGCACGCGAAGCTTGTGTATAAGATAACGGTTACCGCAAATCGCTGGCTCTCGCGCACATGCGAGGGATGAGTTAAGTAAACACATACACAAAGCTTACGTTAAAGGGTAGACTTATAAAGTTATTGTAGTTATCATTTGCCTTGTAGTTTTTGATTTACATTATGTGCTTAGTTTTTAAACAAGATGAAAGTTAGAGATAAAACTGCTATTAAAGGTTATTTTAAAATAGGAGCTTGACAAGTGTATGGGATTTTAATTTAGTTTTAAGCACAATTGATATATCGTTTATTTGCCAAATGAAAGCAGGTACCCGTCTTCATGTTAAGGTTTTTCTATATTTTTACGCAATATTCAAACAAAATAACGCATTTATGAGATTATCAAGATCACAAAGAATAACTTTTCCTGCGATAGTTGTTTCGAAATATTTACCGTTTTCGAGTGATAAAGCAAATATTTCCAAGGGTTCTAGATCCATTAACTTAGGGGCCTACCCCTTTTTATTGGTACTAAACGAAACACCTTGATATATTGCACAACTTTTGTTCTATGTGTGATTTTAAATGTTTAAAAACTAAACAGTTATGGAGCAAAGACATGATAAAAAAATTGACAGTTTTCAAAACATCGATTTTGATTTATTTTTTTAAGTAGTTTAATTAAGAAAACCAACGAAAAAAAATACTGGGAGGACAACGTTCAAAGTATCTTTATCACAGTTTTATAACTTAAAATCACTTAATTGCTACAGACCGTCTCGGATCTCTTGTCCGGAATGGAGTAGCCCTTAAATATTTGAAAAGGAAGATAACTCAAAAAATGATGTAGAAATTTTATATCAGTTTGTTTCGTGGAAATGCACTTTCATTTACAATATACCCTGGATATTTGAATGTAATTGGATGGTAAACAAGCGAGATATTACGGGCTAATTGTTAGACCATAATTAATCACCTAATTGTCCATGGACTTTTCCGTTTTTTCCCAATTACGACAAAGAGAACACGGCGGGTGTGACGGTCAGCAGAGGATGCTCACTCTTCCATGGCACCTGATCCTACCTCTGTCTTTCTGGAGGTCCGTGTTGCTCTGCTTTGATTTGCATTTCGTTTTCTGGATTTTTGAGATGGTTGACGGTTTGTTATTGTCATTTTTTCATAAAAAAAGTTTAGAAGATGAATCACAATAATAAAGAATTCACATCATAATCAGTACAAGGAAGACCTTAATAATGATTTTAATTATCCACAAAATTGGTATTAAAAAAAATATCGATCAAGCAAGTAATATTTATATTCCTTAACTTGTACTGCTAGACTGCAGACTGCTCGTGCCATAGAATTGAAATGTATACAGAAAACTTCTCATTTGAGCCTGAGTCGCAGTCATTGCCTGATGATTATGCTAATACTATGTAGTCATTATCTACAGACATTCCTTACATTGTGTAAGAATTGTAATGGGTTTCTTTTTTCTGTTATTAACATGTGTATTATTTCGGCCAACAGTGTTAATTTATGAGCATTTATATCCATTATGCATTTTTCAACTGTTTCTTAAAGAAATCATTTTTTTTAATTACAATTTTACTTAATGTCGTAATTGTTATTACAAGCACAGTTATACAAGTTGATTATAATTACGAGGAAGTTGGATTTAAGTTTAATGGTAAAATCAAATTTATTAAAAAACTACTTGTAATACCTGCCCTAATCACCTGATCAACACAAAATTCCCATGTGTCATTCATATACATGTAACTGAACGTTAAATTGAAGATCTGAAATAGTGATATGATTATACAGCATTTCCACTCAGATTCTTTTCAGTCGCATTTCTGTTGACTGCATGGTTGACCTTCATCTTAAATATGTAATATGTTATTTGATATGGTTTTAAAAAATATTATGCGATGTACGCGTATATGTGAATGTCTCCCATTCCTGCCAGCACATGTGCAAATTAATGTAACTTTATCTCTACTTGGTTCTTAGTTCTAAGTTTCAATCAAACTTCACCGTAACAAAACTAAGTTTTGTTTCTTATTTTTAATGCTTAATTTAGTTAACAACTCTGGTGGTGATACAGTCTTAATTAAAATCACCCAGGGCTGGGTTTCACAAAAGTATCATAATATTTGTCATAAGACAGATCTTAAGATTGTCATAAGATCTGACTTATGACAATCATAAGATCTATCACTTGCGTTTCACAAAACAATTTTAAGTGTTATAAATCTTAAGATATGTTTATACTTGTATATACTTTTTAAACATAATCAACTTTTAATGCGATACGTTAAAAAAGATGCGCTCATACTTGGATTATTTTCATTTCATTATTTATCTATTATATTTTTGATTTTTAAAACATATTCAACTTATCTAAACAATTTTCATATGTTTTACCTTAGGTTTTTAAAAATATACTTAATTGCATTTATTGCTGTATTCATATTAAGTGTTTTTTTCGGAAGTAAGGGAATTGTTGTCTTGCTATACTAGTATATACTAGTATACAATGTACGCACATGGAATAAAATCTGAGTGCCACCATGACTTGCAGGGATGGGGGTATGGCATGGGACCTACCGGTCAGGTGTCCCAGATGGACCCTGAGCTCCCCACATAAATCTAGTATCAGAAAACGCGGTAGTCGAAACTTATCTATGATATCTACGTCGTCCATATAGTCCAAGGGATTATTTCTATCTCTAAACACCCGTTCTCTTCTTAATTGTCTTCTGTTTTGAATCAAAACAAAGCCGCAGCCATGTTAAGTTTGGACTTATGACATGTTTATGGTTGTCTTAAGATTATGACGGATCTTATGATAATCATAAGATATGACATTATTGTGAAACAGCAGTGATGAAAACGTATGGCAAAGTTTGGTCTTAAGACATATCTTAGTCATAAGATTGTTTTGTGAAACGGGCCCCAGAATATTAATTCAAACCTGTTTACATATATATATGCTTTATTAATGATTTTTATTTGTATTTTAAAAAATGCAATGTTTGAAGTTTTCACACAGATAAGTAAGCTCCAGACTGTCTGCAAATTGTTCCAACGTATTTTTTGTACTGTTTTGTTTTTCTTTCTTTATTATTACTTTTTATATATAACTGCAAATAGTTGATTTGCTTAATATTTAATTCCTAATTAATCTGAACTTTTTTTTTCTTTCTCAAAGATTTTAGATTTAATGATGCTAAATGACTGTTATGACTTTCAGAATATACCCATTTTACACGCATGCCTGAGATTTAAAAAAAAGTCGGGACTTACTCATTTATCATCCATTGTATTTTTTGTTTAAGTTAGTTTTATCAATCTAATTTTAACTGAAAGTGGCACATTAAAAAAAATATTTTGTCAAAATGAAACTTATCAGTGACTCGACTGTTTCAAAAAGTCATAAAAAGCAAACAAAAACCAAAATAAAAAAAAAAAAAAAAAAATCAAGTTCTGTTTTATTTAGTCTCATTTATTAGGAATCAATATCACTTGACCACTAACTTAAATATGCATTATTTTATGTTCAGTTTCATTTCATTTTGATCCAAATCCCCTCAATTTCGAAATTTGACATTATAAAACCCGTGTTCTTTGTCCATTTTTGCATTTTATTCACAAAACTGCTTATATTAAGGCAGCATTTACTTACGACTTCTTTTTTTTAACACTTTATATACTTATTCCCTACGATAAATTCAAGCCCAGGCTCTTTGATATCATTGACAGCTGCCTTTTAATAAAATTGGGTCTCTAAATTTTCTTATCTAGTCAGTAGTTATTTACAAAACTATTTTTCATACACTTTTCGGATTGCGTACACAAGTACTCTGAAGATGATATTTTTAAAAAAATGCTTGCGTTTCTGATTGGCAACATCTATGTAGTTTTTGGAAATCGGGTGTTCCAACAATCTGTTGAAATTCCCGTTGGTACTAATTGTGCTGCATTGTTAGCAGACCTATTTCTACATTCAAAGACTTATACATGTATGAAAGAAAAGAAGTCACTCCCTGTGGCCTTCGTCT
>WFKH01011925.1:36344837-36355706 GCA_016163765.1 Magallana hongkongensis
CACTATCTGAGGATGTTTCCACTCCAATTTGAGCTTTTCTGGCCTAACAGTTTTTTAGAAGATTTTTTAAGATTTTCTCTATATATTCCTTTGTAAAAATTCATCCCCATTGTGGCCCCATCCTACCCCTGGGGACCATGATTTTAACAAACTTGAATCTACACTACCTAAGGATGCTTCCATACAAGTTTTAGCTTTTCTGGCCATATAGTTTTTAAGAAAAAGATTTTTAAAGATTTTCAATATATATTCCTATGTAAAAATTCATCCCCCCATTGTGGCCCCAACCTACCCCCGGGGACCATGATTTAAGCAAACTTGAATCTACACTATCTGAGGATGCTTCCGCTCCAATTTGAACTTTTCTGGTCTAATAGTTTTTAAGAAGAAGATTTTTATAAATATTTTCTATATATTCCTTTGTAAAAATTCATCCCCAATTGTGGCCCCACCCTACCCCCGTGGACCATGATTTAAACAAACTTGAATCTACACTATCTGAGGATGCTTCCGCTCAAATTGGAGCATTTTTGGCCTAATAGTTTTTGAGAAGAAGATTTTTAAGGATTTTCAATATATATTCCTATGTAAAAATTCATCCCCCATTGTGGCCGGATCCTTCTCCTGGGGACCATGATTTAAACAAACTTGAATCTACACTATCTGAGGATGCTTCCACTCCAATTTGAGCTTTTCTGGCCTAATAGTTTTTAAGAAGAAGATTTTTAAAGATTTTCTCTATATATTCCTATGTAAAAATTCATCCCCCTATTGTGGCCCCACCCTACTTCTGGGGGCCATGATTTTAAAAAACTTGAATATACACTATCTGAGGATGCTTCCACTCCAATTTGAGCTTTCCTGGCCTAATAGTTTTTAAGAAGGAAATTTTTAAAGGTGAGCTGACTAGATGATTTTGAATCAAAGTCATCGATAAACAAAGAAAGCTAGTTCTTCCTAGTTATACGTAGCCTAACTGTTTTATGATGTATAATTTAACACCTAATTATATGTATTTACGTCAAGAGATTTGATATTTTTATAATGTAGATGTTAGTCAACTATTTACAGAATACATGTCAACACCTCGGCCCATTTAACCATTTTCTATAAGCAGTAGTATTATATTCATAAACCATAAACGGATCAGATTTTTAAAGAAGAAATATTGTGTAAAAGGTTTAATAATCTAATGTATATTTGGATGGAGATTTATTGTATAAAAAACCGCTGGTCATTTTTGGCATTTCGAGGACACCTCATATAATCTCGAACGTATGTTTCGGAAACAGGTATGAAACTATGTCGTCTTCAAACATCCTTCAAGTACCCAATAAAAAGAAAATGTAACTAGACGCTCGTTGCGAGCAACAAGAGGTCTTCCGTTTGAATACATCTTAAAAAAAGACTATATAGAAATTTGTTCTTTTCTACCATTTCTTTACACTCTTTAACATAGAGCAAAACCAATACCGGATATCTAAAACGCTATTAAAAAGTCAAACCAATATTGTAAAATCCGTATTGTGACGTATTTCGACCTTCGCCGGCATCAAAGACATTCCGCCGCAACAACAGTGAATCAGGTTCCAACGATGCAACTGCATTACAAATAGATAAAATAGCTTACCGCGGGTCGAAAAACAAATATTGTTCATGTACAAACATTTAAAATTATTCTTATGTTCAGAATGACTTTTTTCAATAGTATGGAGAGAGAGAGAGAGAGAGAGAGAGAGAGAGAGAGAGAGAGAGAGAGACCCTTGAATCCAATATAGATTAGAGAACTACGCACAAGCAAGGCTACAACTGCAGAAAAGTTTCAACGAATTGTTTAGATCCGTGTTTACTCTGATGGTGTTTTGTATTTTTATCTTTGTAATTTTGTGTTTGAACACAGTTCGTTATCACCACATGTCAACGTAGAGGCGGAGTTCAGACATTCACTGCTCATGACTTGACTGAGAGAGAGAGAGAGAGAGAGAGAGAGAGAGAGAGAGAGAGAGAGAGAGAGATGTAAATATACAATTCAAACATGTATATAATCTGTTTAAAAAAAACATTTGTCAATAAACGCATGTATACTTGCATGCCTGTATCCACGTATGTGGAGAAACATTAAACAACCCTCAGTTTAAAGTCATGTATAATAATTGAAACATAAGCATATTGTTAGGAGAACGGTTATTTACTACCCGCAGTCGCTAATTGTTGTGTGCACACAGTCATTGAGATGGCGGCATTTCTTTGATGCTGGCAAAGCGACCTTGCGAGCTCTAATGCGGTCGTATTACAGGGGTGCTTCGGCGGCATGACTTTGATGCCGGCGATGCTACGAGCGTCTGAATTTAGATAGCTGCTGATAAAAAAAAAGACTGTCACAAAGCAGGAAATTAACGGTATTTCTAACCTGGCTCTATATTTGTACTGAAAAAAAAACCCGATATTATTTTGATTTATGATAAAATTTAAACGATGGACTTTTGGATGTGTGAAGGGCACTGCGGATAAAGAGTAATAATCATCAGCAAAATTTTTAACTTTCTAATTGATATTTTTTGAAAAAAATCGTGATCAAACAAAAACATGAAATCTTTGATACATATATCTCGGGACCGGAAGTGACGATCAAAAAATTTCTCGGCAATTTTCTAACAAATTTTGTAAGAGTAAGATCTGAAAGTTTCATCAGAATCGAAAGAAACGTTTTTAGAAATCGTGTCAGAAAAAAATTCCTTTCAAATTATTTAGACATACATGTATATTAATACTGGACAAAAAGCGCTATCATTGTGATTAATATTTTTCATAAAATTAAAACAGAAAATTGTTAAAATCCATCGTTTCAAATTAAGATAAAATCGTAAATCGCTGAAAATTTGAAAGTTCCATCTTTGGCACTTTTAAATACACATCGGGTGCAACCGGTCAACAGGGGATTCTTACTCATCCTAGGTACTTGATATTGATTTTTATAATGATGTATATAGTATTAACATTAAGTACATAGAGAAGAATGCACCAGGTCGCTATAAACTACATTTGTATTATATATATATGTGTGTGTGTGTGTGTGTGTGTGTGTGTGTGTGAGAGAGAGAGAGAGAGAGAGAGAGAGAGAGAGAGAGAGAGAGATTAATCATGTATGTAGTTCTTTGTAAATAATTATAACCCCCATGGACCCTGCCGTAATGAATTTTTTTTTATTAAAAGTGAAAATTCAGTCATTTTGTTTTAACATTGTATTTCGCTGATCGGTATTTACATCTGTTTAATCCCCCACAGGTGGTCAGTTTTCACACCTTGTCCCAGTCAATCGGTCCTGTGTATATTTTCATGTTTAACTTCGGAGGTTTTTCTGAATCTAAGACAGACAAAAGACTTGTATCTGTAGACATACACAAAAAGGAAAAAGTACACCACCTATAATAAAAATTATTTTTTAGTGTTGACTTCCGATTAGTAAGAAGACAATCATTAAACAATTCATTTTTTCAAATCATTTTAATCTATACTCATCATGCCGTAACTATAAATGAATACATAATTTTTGGACACCTAATGTACATTTAACCACTAGCCACATTACATACATAGGTCTTTCATCTCAGAAAGTTTGGTTGTTCAAGATCTCGGCAAAATAAGTTTTTTTGTCTCGGGACAGGAAACGGACAAACGGAAGTGCTCAATGAAAATTAAATTTAATATTTATTGTATACTTGCCTATCGTACATGATTGTTTATAGAGCTAACTGAAACTATCAAAGGAAAACAGTTAAACTGATAAACAGCTTATAATTTGTTTGAACTCTTCCGATGTGTACCGGAAGCGATGGTCGACAAAATGAAACCGTTTAAACACATCTTCAATCAAATGTCTATCATCCATGTAAGTTTCGTGTCTTGATCACTTACAGTTTCTAAGATATCTAGGGTACAAAAATTTGTTTTTATAAAGCTACCCGAGATAATTGAGATATCTCACCGGAAGTAGAGTGTTGTTGTTTATTTAACATCGGATAGATGACATATGTAAAGATTTATATATATTTCAATTCTATGTAAAGAATATTTAATGCTTAAAAAATTATTTTTGAAGAGCTTCCGGTAACGACCGGAAGTTACGACGAACAAAACAAAATAGTTTAAACACATCTACAACTATAGGTCTATCATACTATAAAGTCTGGATGTTCAAGTCTTTATCGTTTTAGAGATCTCGATGCGACAAGCTTTTCGTTGCGGGACAGGAAATGTTCGACTGAAAATGAACTTTGACAAAATGAAAAGAAAACGCCTGGAGATATTATCATTATCTATCATCCCTGAAAATTTAAAGAAAAACTATCCAGTCATATCTGAGAAATCTTGTAGATAAAAGGAGGGGGGGGGGGGATAGAAACTCGTTGCGAGCAACGAAGGGTCTTCCTTTTGATTACCTGTAGAGTGATTTCACCATGCATCGGACACCTTGGAGTTTTCTCTTTGAAAGTCCAGATATAAATAAAATTTGTTTTAAAAGTTACAAATTTTACTCTTGCTTAATTATTCGAGAAAATTTAGCGAAATTCTTCAAAAGGTATGAAATAAAGGAAATAAATAAAGTGTTTATATAGCTATTTCACCATGGATCGGACAATACTAAGCATCGCACAGTTATACATTAGAGATTAAAAATAAGAAAATTTTCTGGTTTTAATGTGAAAATACAGAGGTTTGGAAAATTAAATTTATTCATTTGGCATTTAGATTTGTTTTAATGTACTGCAAATCCTTGAATCTACAGTCAGGAATTAGACTAGTGCTTCTGTTTACAGAAATATGAACCATAGGGGTAATTTATCGTGCCAGCACCTACTGGAACTTTAGATTAAAAAGGCAGATTCTATAAAACTCGAATTTAGAGTGGTCTGAGGAAAATGCTTTGCATTTATCATTTTTTAAAAATATATTTTTATTTTCTTATAGAACTGTCCGATGCATGGCTTCTGTTTACAGAAATATGAACCATAGGGATTATTTATCGTGCCAGCACCTACTGGAACTTTGGATTAAAAAGGCAGTATCTATAAAACTCGAATTTTGAGTGGTCTGAGGAAAATGCTGTGCATTAATCTTTTTTTTTTTTTTTTTATTATAGAACTGTCCGATGCATGGTTAATTTCTGTTCGATCCATGGTGAAATGAATATATGAAGCAAAATTGACCTTAACATTAATTGTTCGAAGACTTATTTTAATCAAATTGTTTTAAAACTTACTTCTTTCTAATTACTTTAGGTAGAGGGTGCATTTTAACTAATTTACAATCAAATGCACAACATTCAATTAATGATTTTGTGTAAAATCTTCGTAACTTAATTTTCACTGATGGCGTATTTGACGTCATTTTACGAAGCCTATATGGCTATTGTTTTGACAATGTGACTGTCAATATAATATATGATGTAGTTCATTAGTTCTTATTCAGGGATATACGAAACAGTATAAGAGCGCATGCACATTTATTTGTATATATTTCAACGGTATTTTGAAACGAGGTCTTTTGTTTGCTGGACAAAAGGCGCTATTATTGAAATTTCTGATAAAATTAAAACCTTAAATATTTAAAATTCGTGATTTCAAAGATGAAATCGTATTAAAGGGACTTGGACACGATTTTATATCAAAATTTTATTTTTCATTATTTATGTATAAAATGGTTTACTTGCACATTTTGAATGATTGACCAAAATTTGAATGTTAGAAGTCAAGTTATAAGAGACATACAGAGGTAAGAAATCATTGTTATGTAAACAAAGCTCGAGTCTTATATTTGTTTACAAATAATGTAAAGTATGGAATCACAATTTCTTTGACAAAATGACTCGTGGGAAACAAGGTAAACTGATTTTATGTGTTCATAAATAATATTATCAACAGAAAAAAGCAACATTTGATTGAAACTTATACCAATAAAACACATGTGTAAACAATAACAAGGCTCAAGCTTTGTTTACAAAACAAAGAATTTCAAACTCTGTATCTTGCTTATAACTCAATATTTGACTTTCAAATTTTGACAAAGCATTAAAAATACCCACATTAACCATTCTAAACATTAAATATGGAAAAATAAAATTTAAAATTTTGAGCTCAAATCGTGTCTAAGTCCCTTTAAATCAAAACAGAATTAAAGAAAAAATAACATTCGGCACTCGGGGAGTGAACCCCGGTCGCCTGGACACAAGTTCACCAATCTAACGATTGAGCTACGCGGACTCGCGCTTCAATACTTTGGAGCCCAAAAATCTCGAGAATGCATGCATCGATTTTAAAACAAAGTAATTAAAGCGTCTCTATCGAATAATAACATAAACAATTTTCAAAACAAAAAAGTTGAAAATTAATGTTTTTGTTTCCTTCCGGCCAGGATAGGTAAAAATGTTGGAAGCATTCCATTTTGCACAGTTTTGTGTAGTACAGTACAGATATGATTTTTACAGACTCCAACAAATCGAACAAAGAACCAGTTTTCTTTCAAAAGTTTAATGGTAGCTGAACATTAGTTATTCTAGCCTTAACAAAGTAAAGGCAACGGGAATTTGTATTTCAGAGTTTCCGAAAACCAAAAATTTCTATCAGTCATTTGGACTGATGACTTTGTGGATGTTATCAGTCCGGAGCAAATTCTATCAGTCCGAATAAAACAATAACTACCAATAGCTTTAATAAAGATAACACAAAGAAATGTATTGTAGTCAAGATTTATTTCAGAATTCTGTTTCAATTTCCAATTCTCTAACTATATCTCTTATTCTCTCCTCATTCTCACTTTCATTCTGCTCTATGTCAGACTCACTCTCATACTCTGATTCCATTTCACTCTCTGATTCACTCTGTCTTTCACTCTCACTTTCATTCAATTTCTCACTCTCAGTCTCAAGCTGAGAAACTGGTTCATCACCAATAACATTTAGTTCAGTGTTTTCAATTTCAGTGACATTTACAGTTTGCAGCTGCCCCTTTGCATTGAATGATCTTTTGTAGGAAGGTCTTCTATTTCCTGTCAACTATAAAAAGAATTTGAAATACATTAGGTTTTTGTCACGAATCAAATATGTAAATATATTAAATATGTTAAAGCAAAATTTTTCATATTTTATTTATTTACCATCCATCTGTCAATAGCTGGCTGAGGATCAAACTCTGTAATCTCTGCAGATTCTAGACGGATGAGCATGCAATCATTTAAATGTTGGTTGCTCAGACGATGTCTCCTTTCGGTTTTCAACAGTTTCATTTGGTTAAATGCTGTCTCATTGACCACACTCGTTGGTGGTAAACTCAGGATTAGATCAATAACGTTAAAGACGTTTGACAATCCACATTCAGCGAAGCTCTTGAAAACATCTTCCCAGCTCACATCAAGCAACTTTCCAGAAAACCTGATTTAAAAAAAAAACAATTCATCAATCATGAAATAAAAATGTGTTTTTCTTGTGTAAGACTAGTTGATTTGATCTTGGCTTGATAAAATTCATGTTGTCCCTTATGTAGAAAAATGGAACTTTAATACCTCTTGTAAACTAAACACTTCAGAGTCTGCCACTCTTCCAATAAGTCATTGCTATTGGGAGATTTGGAACTGGCCTGGTCCAATGTGCATTTGAAAAACTTGGATAGGGTAGAAATCTCATGCACACCAAATTCTAAAATTTGATATAATTAATTTGGTAATTAATTTCATATAAAAAAGTTAATATATAAAACTTCATATTTCTTTAATAATCATAAATGATCTCAAAGCTTGTGTACCTTAACTGGCTAATTTGACTTTGTGATGTTAATTTGGTTTAATCAACTGGAAAATAAAATCAACAATTAACAAATAAGAAACAACAACAAACAAAGAATAAAATAAGAATATACAAAAATTTTAAGTTAACTAAAATAACTGATTAAAGACATAGCAATCCAATATACAATTATATATACCTGGCTCATTAAGGGTAGGCCAATTTCGAAAACTAGCAATAAGGGTAGATCTCAACAGATCTTCATTGGTGTCCTTGTATCGGAGATCCATTTGCTTGATTAGACCATCTACAATCTCTGTTGCTTTCTTCTGCATATCAAAGTTTCCATTCCCTTTCAGCGAGTATTCAAAAAACTGTTTTGTCTCCAAAATCTGCTTCGTTCTTAAACTTGTGCTGTAAGGTACCCATTAGTTTCATTAAAGTTACTAAAAATGTTACTTGCTTATCTAAATTGACATTTGAAAAAAGTCTCATACCTTGCATCATACAAATTTAGCACTTCTTTTGTTGCAAATATCGCATCTCTAGCATCTGCCAAAGTTAAGTCTTTTCTTTGAAGCATTAAAGACAGTCTTGCTAGTGGCTTCACAATATCCTTTTATAAAAAATATACAAGTCAAAATCATTTCCAATGCTAAATTATCATCACAAGGACAATGGATTTCTCAATATTTTTGCAGTTAATAAATTACCTCTAGAATGGATGCAAATGCCAGTATTTGCAAATTACACAGCATCTTTGCCAAGCCTTCTGCTTTGGGGTTAACATGACTGGCATTTTGTAGTTGACTGAGGAAAGCTGGAAATGTTCGGAACAAATTTTCCAAAGCCCGCTTCATATGTGGGAGCCACCTTGTGCTGTTTATTTTATGTGGTAGAGTACCATTAATGCCAAGCACCTGCAATATTTCAGTTAAATGTTATTATATTAGAATAAATTTACAATCTGTAATTATATAATATATCATTAAATATTTACAGATAAATTATAAATATTAATTGTTTGAATTGAATATTTCACAATGTGATGTCTTATCTTTTCATTACAAATTTTAGTAAAATAAATTCCTGGCTTCTAAAAAGTTAAACTAACCTTGATGCATTCTCTTAAACACTTCCTTTGTTTTGATGAATTCTTGTAGAAATAGAAAAGGCCCAACAATAGAGTTGATAGCTGTGAATACATTTTGTCTTTTTTAAAGACATCTCGGAAAGCCAGTTCTAGGCGGTGTGCTATACAATGGACACCTGCAATAATCGGAGAGGGAAAACATGAATGTAAAATCAAACAAAATCAATAATAATGTCTATACTAAAGATTTAAATTCAAATTTGTTTACCTATTAGTTCAGGGTGAACCTCTTTCAATTTGGCAACAAGACCATTTTTTGCCCCTGTCATATTTGAAGCACCATCACTTCCTAATCCTATCAATTTCTGTACATGATTATCCAATCCATTTTCAGCCATCATTTTTTGCACAAATTTAAATAGGTCCAATGAACAGGTTGACTCTGGTTCCCCAATGCATAGAAAGCGGGTAGTAATTCTTCCATTTACTGAAAATCGGATAAACAAAGTCTCTTGTTCAACAGTACTTCCATCAGTACTTCCATCCATTGAGATTGAAAAAAACTTAACATCACCCATCATTTTCTCTAATTTCTCCTTTTCACAACCAGAGATGTTTTCAAGGAATGTTGTTGCCGCCTTTTGGTTGTTGTAAGTGTTACCATGGTACAAGCCCTTTGCTTCATCAAGTTTATTTAACCACACGAAATCTGATATGGGTCGATTGTATTTAATCAATGCATGGATATTCCTGAATTTATATTCAATTTGTTTTCTCACTGAATTGTTCAAGGAAATGACACTTTTATGTGCAACAGACTCGCGATTCTCAGCCGCTTTACGGGATTTAATAATTTCTACCGATTTCACATGAACTGACGATGTTTCGTGATCAGACACGGTAGAAAATCTATAATTCTTTGAACCAGACGTAAAAGTGGATGTGTGAAACGGGCGTGTGCGACCCACCTCTATGCAAGCCGAACAGGTCATCCCAATGACTTCGCTATATTTTAGCCAATCCCTCCCTTTTTGCCACTCTGGCTTGAACTCTCGTACACGAGTTTCTTCATACTTTGAGTTTTTCTTTGAAGTCTTTTCGGGTATAGCAGCTTTACGTTTTACGCCAGGTTTTGAGCCTGGTGTATAGTTTATCGGCCACATGATTACATATCTGTGTATGATAAACGCTTAGAAGAAAAGTATTTTCATCGCCCCCTAAAGCGTTATCAAGATTACGACGGAAAGAGAAAACCGCAACGTAGACACCGAAATTTTCCGGATTGCGACAGTAGCACTTACCGGTCACGAGGACCGGTAAATCATCGAGTTTTATCGGACATTTAGATTTTCTATCGGTTTTGCCGGTAGGACCGGTAGTTTTCGGATACTCTGTATTTCACAAAAAAAAAACCCAGAAATTCATAAAATATCTAAAATTATGATTAATGGTAGCTGAACATTAATTATTCTAGCCTAAGCAGAGTAAAAGCAAAGGCAATTTGTATTTCACAAAAAAGTCAAAGGCAATTTGTATTTCACAAAAAATTCACAAAATATCTGAAAATATGATTTTAAGCACTGCTTACTTAAACATTTCGAAATTGAAATGAAAACAAGAAATTAGAAAACAAAAAAACCATCTTGACGATAGTCCATCAAATTATGTCTTCAGGAGACCAAATCCGAACAAAGAACCAGTTTTCTTTTAAATGTTTAATGGTAGCTAAACATTAGTTATTCTAGCCTTAACAAAGTAAAGGCAACAAGAATTTGTATTTCACAAAAAAACAAAAAAACCCAGAAATCCAGAAATTCACAAAATATCTGAAAATATGATTAATGGTATCTGAACATTAGTTATTCTAGCCTTGAAAGAGTAAAGGCAAAGGCAATTTGAATTTCACAAAAAAGTCAAAGGCAATTTGTATTTCACAAAAAATTCACAAAATATCTGAAAATATGATTTTAAGCACTGCTTACTTAAACATTTCGAAATT
>WFKH01011925.1:36355716-36374259 GCA_016163765.1 Magallana hongkongensis
TCTGAAAATATGATTTTAAGCACTGCTTACTTAAACATTTCGAAATTAAAATTATAACAAATAAGAAAACAAAAAAACATCTTGACCATAGTCCATCAAATTATGTCTTCAGGAGAGCAAATTCAAACGAAGAACCTGTTTTCTTTGAAAAGCTTAATGGTAGCTGAACATTAGTTATTCTAGCCTTAACAAAGTTAAAAGGCAACATGAATTTGTATTTCACAAAAAAAAAACAACCCAGAAATTCACAAAATATCTAAAATTATGATTAATGGTAGCTGAACATTAGTTATTCTAGCCTTAACTGAGAAAGGGCAAAGGCAATTTGTATTTCACAAAAAAGTCAAAGGCAATTTGTATTTCACAAAAAATTGACCAAATATCTGAAAATATGATTTTAGTGCTTACTTAAAAATTTCAAAATTGAAATGAAAGAACCAGTCTTCTTTGAAAAGTTTAATGGTAGCTGAACATTTCGTAGTTGAAATGAAAACTAGAAATTAGAAAATAAAAAAAAATAAAAATTCTGGACCATAGTCCGTCAAAGTATGTCTTGAGGAGAGCAAACTTTTAATCCGTCATGACAATTTATTCCTCTTCAGCAAGTTCAATTGATGATCTATCAATAGAAGGAAAAGAAGTAGACATTAGAATTAACTTAAGCATGTTTTTTTTATAAATAAATGTACGAGTATAATGATGTTGTAACCTTTTAAATAAGGAGTTAAAATGTACTTTTAATTATATACTTCCCATACATCACCTTAAATGGGAATGAAGCAAAGGATTCTTAAAACAGTGAGCTGACAATAATTTGTATGTTGAAACTAGATGTGTTAATTTTCTTAAGTTCAAGAGGCATAACTCCACAAAAAAAGTTATCAGACTAGAACCGATTTCAAACTCAACCTGTATTTTCTATTAGATAACCCACATATGAAATATCCGCTTTAGATATGCATCCCTTCAAAAGGTAGAGAGCGGAAAGCGAGAGTTTGTCATTTTTTTAAAGTTCAAGACGCATAACTCTGTCAAGTCATTGTACCGGAACCACATTCAAAGTTGACCTGTATTTTCTAGAAAATGACTTACATATGAATTATCAGTTTTATATAAGCACCCCTTCAAATGTTAAAGTGGAAACAAAGAATTTCCCATTTTTTTTTCAATGTTCAAGAGGTATAGGTGTCAAAAATCATCGGATTGGAAAAATTTGAACGCAACCTGTATTTTTTAGTGAAAAAAACCCACATATGAAATATCAGGTTTACATATGCATCCTTTAAAATGAGTGGGAAGTGAAAAATGGTCATTTTTTTCTCATTCTTTTGAAAGTTCAAGGACATAACTGTCAAAAACCATCGTCCCGAAACTAAATTTGAACTCAATCTGTATATTTCTGTGACACATCCATACATTAAATTTGAGTTGAATGAGTGCAACGGTTGTTGAGATAATGATCAGAATGTGAATTTCTAAATTTCAAGTTTAAGAAGCATAACTCTGTGAAAAATCATCGGACCAGAACGATATTGGAACTCAACCTGTATGTTAATATGACACCGCAATATATTAAATTTGAGTTGAATGTGTCCAAGGGTTGTTGAGGTAATGCTCGGAAAGTGAATGATGGAATGACAGAAGGACAGAATGACAGAAAGGGCTGATAGGCATTGGGGGAGGGCATAAAAATGGTTTAAACATGACCTTGTCCTTATGATCAGGAACATGTACTTTATACGAGTTACTGGTTTATCAAGTTTGATCTACATCAAGCAAAATGTTTTCAATGTTCAAAGTAAATGACACTCCTATGTTAAGACAAATTCAATTTATTAACACATTAAGATATGTGACCTCAAAACAAAGAAGGGTTTTTTACTTTGTAGGAGTTATGTATGAATTTTGATGTCAATCAAGCAAAGAGTTGTAAAGATTTCCATGGGATTACCAGTGTATCAAGTTCGATATATCTATAAAAAGCATATAAAATACTGTAGAAGATGTTTATATCAAAGTACCAAGGACCTCAAAATTTGCTTAAATATATGGATAATTTACTTTACCCTATTGATAATTACTTATTTTTAAGCATTGATTATAAGCTTGTTTTACTGTAAGTGACTTTTTACAAAGGTGGGTATAAAAATACTGTGATAGATAGTATTTTGGATTGGTAGTCTTTTAAAACTGTCAGAACTTATGTGTATTTCAACAACTGTAATACTGAAAGATGACTTAATTGAGTTTTTTGAATTTTTACAACTTACATCTCCACAATATTCCTTCCTCTGGTGATAGCTTTCAGCATCATGTTGGGTGAAAATTCACCCAATGGGAATATTGTTTGCATGAGGTGTCCCTCCATCTTCCATAAATGATCCTTCACTAGGATGGATAGCTCATCTCTAAAATAATTCAAATTGTAAACTGTGATAAGTTTTGATTTATTGAATAGAGGTGTTAACAATTTAGAGAAAGAAATTTTTGATAAATTTCACTTGATTTTTTGTTTATTTCGATAAATAGTATGTCACCTTAATTACATTTGATTTATATTGAATGATTAGTTACTAAATATGAAGAAGGGAAGATAACTCTATTAATTGCTACAACTCCCTCCCCTTGAACCCTTTCAAAATGCTTTCACAATATCTTAAAGCTGAACATTGCTGGTAAGTAGGCACTGTCCGCCATATTTCTATTTAATCAGCGCTATGCCTACAACCCAGAAGAAAACTATCATCAAATAAACAGGTCTTTATTTTCTTGGTTAATATGCAGTCATTTTTTTAATGCAGACTCAGCGGAAAATAAAGAAGAATCTTTTTAATCATTGAATGGACTTGACACTATATGACTTTTCTGGCCCTGGAGTCAGAGGCCCTATCTGAAGGGACATAGAATTTATAATTATGGTAGAGGGCTTGCTAGTCTAAAAAATAATGAATTCAGTTTTCCTTACAGATGTGCAAGACATCCATATATATTTGATACAAAACTAAATGAGCATTGAGATAAAGATTTTCTAAGCTTTAATGCATTTTTACTATGTGGCCATATTGGCCCCACCCTAGGGCCTGAACTTTTCACCAAGGGGCCATAAATTTCATTATTTTGGTAGAGAGTTTCATGCCGACATCATAACCATGCATTCAGTGTTTTTCCTCATATGTGTGGGAGAAGTATAGAAGAGTTTTGAAAGTTTTGGCTTTTTCGCATATTTGGATGTTTCTATGATGCCCTGGAGGTGGTAGAGCCATGAATTTCACATTTTAGATTAATCTTACCATAGAGGTGCTTCACACTAAAATTTGTAGCAATTCGCCTTGTTAAATGTTATGAGATTATCAATAATAATTGCCCTTACTCATCAAAGCAAGAAGCTTCAATTATGCCATTAACATGTTCTTCTTCATTCAAGACCTGAAAGAGATAGAAAAAGATATCATTTGGAATTTTGTTTAAACAAAGCTGTTTCTAATGATTGTTGTGAAAGGTTAACACTCATATACACAGAAAATAATAATGATATGCATGGATAATTTTGAATTAAATTTTTTAGATGAGGCATCCTATTTAACAATCTTTTAAATCTATAGACATGACCAGGTACAATACATGTCTATGGATGTCATTGTATGACCTTGAAATCTTGAGTAATTTTCAGTGGAAGAAATAGGTGGGTTATTTATAAGCCCGGCCTTTTGTTAAATCTGGCTAATTTTCAAGGTTTTAGGGTATAATTTGGATTTAGCAGTTTGAAATGAAAATGTGAAGTGGACCACAGTAATTTGCAGATATTGTAAATGGGTTTAAATAAATAAGGACATGTATACATTAAAGCTGACTAGTAAGTTTGTACGATTGATATGCATCAGAGTCCTTAATTGATATTGAACTGGTCCCCTTAATCTTTTAATATGTGCATACAGTCTACAAAGGATCAGCATGAAGAATTACAATTGTCCATATGTTTAAATATATATTGTAACTAATAGAGTTCAGTATCATAAAATATAGAATTGCAGCAGAATTCTTAATGATGTAATACTTACCAAATAGTGACCACATCATCATTTTCGAATTCAAAGTTTTTGAAAGCATTTAGTAAGTTCTATTCTAATTTTCAATTTTTTAACTAGTTTGTAAAACTTTAGAGGTGCATGACATGGGATAAGTTTTGAACATTACATCTTGGTAAAATTCTTAAATAAGTGGGTAATGTAAGGTTTGAAGTGTTATATGAGGGGTATAAATTGTTGAATATTTATTGCATTCATTTTGTGGTTAGTAGATTTCATGTTAATTTTAAATTTGAATTCCCTCTTATCATAGGTCTAGCTCTTATTGCCAAGGCATGGTGAAAAAGTCTTTAAAGTTTATGATAAATTCAGACTACCCAAAAACAGGATAATGTACATATTAAAAAAGATGAAGTATGGTTATACCTCTAGAGTTGTTGAGGGGTTCGAGTTCAAACTTGCACGGTTTAAGTATAGGTCTAGTGTTAGACAGGAAAGAAGAACTGTTTGGTCCAGTTCACAATCCATGGCCAGGTTGACCATATTCCCCCAAAGTTTTATCTCTATCGATCCCAATTGATCTTTAATTGTGATGATCTTTCTTTTGCTGGTTCCTGTTTCAAGGACACTTGACACCTGTAAAAAGATAATATCTTGAAATCAATATTTTTTCCTTTAAAATCTGAATCATCAGATTTACAAGATTAGCTGCGTGTTTAATACACTTTAACAGGAGCATAACAATTTGAATTTTTTTCAAAATTTTTTTGGTTTGTATAGGGAGTGCTTTACAACTACAGCCAAGCTGAATTTTGTTACAGTATTATCATGATAACAGAAAAGTAATAAACAATTAATATTACATGGTTACGAAATAAATATTATGAAATATAAAATACTCATTTAATATTTTTTTCTTTAAATGTTAAAATAATATGGATCATTCTATACGCATTGTATTTTGAGACTGTGATGTGATGGTTCATTTTATCTACACTTACTCTTTCAACAGTTCCTTTAATGGACACTCTTTGTCCTTTTTCTTTTGTTTTCACTGCAGCAATTTCTTGGACTGGTGGATTAAGGAATATTGCAATTTCTGAATCAGCAATTTTAGTGTCCACTGTGTCAAGAACCTTAAAAGTTAAATGAGATTTTTATGTAAAGGACTATATTTAGTTCTGTGCCCGCAAAGATGATATTCTCAATTTTGAAACAGTAGTCTAGCTGTAATAAGTAATGTTTGTAGAAGTTTCTAACATAGTTCAGTTTTAAAGATACACATCTTTATTCCTAGATTTTATACTCTTTCACATAATTAACAAGAGGCCCATGGGCCACATCGCTCACCTGAGGAACAATAAGTATGATAAAATCAGCTTAAAGGAGTCATAATACAAACTATCTAGACAGTGTAGTATAATACATGTAGATCCTGTATAAATAAAAATCAATTTTTCCACTGGATATTCTTATGTTTATTATCATTAGTCCCTTTCTAACAGGATGATTTTATAGTACTATCACATGTTGAGCATTGCAGCTCTTTTAAAAAAAGATCCTAAACAATTGTTTATATATGGGATATAAACCTACATCAAACTCTGAACCCCTTGTGAGACCCAATCGTCCAGGAATCATCCAGAACCCATCGTCTAAACAATATTAAATAATCACCTGGCTGATTAGTTTCTGAGAAGAACATTTTTAAAGATTTACTCTTAATATTCCTATGTAAAAATTCCACCTCCAATGTGGCCCCACTCTACCCCCAGGAATCATGATTTTTACAACTTTGAATCTACACTACCTGAGGATGCTTCCATAGAAGTTTCAGCTTTCCTGGCTTATTAGTTTCTGAGAAGATGATTTTTAAAGATTTACTCTATATATTCCTATGTAGAAATTTGATCCCCAATTGTGCTCCCTCTCTACCCCTGGGGTTGGGGTGGGTGGGGGGTGTTATGATTTTCACAACTTTAAATATAAACTACCTGAGAATGCTTCAACACTAGTTTCAGCTTTCCTGGCTGATCAGTTTCTGAGAAGAAGATTTTTAAAGATTTACTCTATATACTCCCCCCCCCCCCCATTGTGGTCCCACCCTACCCCTGGGGGTCATGAATTTTACGACTCTGAATCTACACTACCTTAGGATGCTTCCACACAAATTTCAGCTTTCCTGGCCAAATGATTTCTTAGAAGAAGATTTTTAAAGATTTACTCTATATATTCCTATGTAAAAATTCGACCCACCCATTGTGGGCCAATCCCTACCCTCGGGAGTCATGATTTTCACAACTTTGAATCTAAACTACCTTAGGATGCTTCACATAAGTTTCTGCTTTCCTAGCCAAATGGTTCTTGAGAAGAAGATTTTTAAAGATTTACTCTATATATTCATATGTATAAATTCGCCCCCCCCCCCCCCCATTGTGGCCCCATCCTACCCCCGGGAGTTATGATTTTCACAACTTTGAATCTACACTACCTGAGGATGCTTCCAGACAAGACAAGTTTCAGCTTTCCTGGCCAAATGGTTCTTGAGAAGAAGATTTTTGAAAATTTTTCGAAAATTTTCATTAATTCTTAATTATCTCCCTTTGTAAGAGGGCTTGGTCCTTAATTTTCACAACTTTGAATTCCCTTAGGCTAAGGATGCTTTGTGCAAAGTTTGGTTGAAATAGGCCCAGTGGTTCTTGACAAGATGTTGAAAATGTAAAAAGTTTACAGACGGACGACAGACAAAATGTGATCAGAATAGCTCACTTGAGCTTTCAGCTCAGGTGAGCTAATAAAAAAATTTCAAGCTATTAAGTGCACATTTTTCTATTATTTTCCTTATACAAATATAGAGCTTTATCATAAACAAGATTCATGGAGCATCTGTATGAGTAGCTTACAAAGATATACTACTGGTGAAAAATTAATATCAGTCTTTTTCATATATTAGATTTACACTGTGTTTTTAAATTGATATAAAATGCAATAAGTGGTTTTTTTTTTATTTCTTTTTTTTTATGGGGGGGGGGGGGGGGGGGGGGGGGGGGTGTAAAAATGACTGAAAACAGTAAATTAATATTAATGCCCATTTGTGATGTAGTTTTATTAGAAAGACATATCTGAACAAGACACACATATATATGTGCATACATTTGACATATAAATATTACATAGACCATGGTGAGCAACCACAGTCCTTGCCATTAGAGGAGACCATCATGGATTTAAGGTGGTATAGGACATCTGTCAATATTAATTTGGAATGAAGTACATTATAATTGGAATACTTTCACCAGTTTAGAATTTTCAAATTTTACAATATTTAGAAAAAAATAGCTTTTAAAAATATTTGGAGAGGTAAAATTGTAAAACCCCAAGCGGGATTCGAACTCACGACTTCCAGATTTGTAGTAAACCCTCTAACCCACTGCGCTACACTGTTAGTAAACAATATTGGTAAAGGAACTACTTGTATAATTACACTTTATTTTATTGTTTATTTTGATAAACAATATGTCACAACATGGAAGTGTCGCATACCACCTTAGATTGTAAATAGTTTGTTTGATATTTAGGATTTTCAAGTAGGGAATTCTAATAAAGAACTGGTGCTGCATATCTAAAAGAGATATTTCAACATACAAAGATGTTTTAATTTTTGGTACAATTATTCTTAGAAATATTTGAATATATAAAATTGTATTTTGCATTGTTGAAACTCACTTAAGTCAGGAAGACATTTTTGAGAAAGGTCATGTAATCATCTAAAACAGTGAACAGCCATACTATGCTTTCTTCTGATCTCCAGGGATGGCAGTTACGCTTTGTGTAATAATTTTACATAAGTGCTGTCAAAATCTTTATAAATTAAACATAAGGCTATTTCTTGAAATTATGCAATTCTTTGGGTGGGTGTTTTTCTTTGAGGAAAAATGCCATACAAGAGAAAAGAAGTTTAAAATTGGCGGAATAAAACTATGAAATTATATGGTGAATTTGTTTGCCTGATTCAGTACTGAATCAATACGTTTTAAAACATTTAATTCTTGGGCAGCTTTTTAAAAAGCAAATATTACTTAATAAATGAACATCAAAGTTATAGATCGAAGCATAGAATCGATATCTGACAAATGTCTGATACACAATAATTTAACGGTTTCACAACGAAGGGTTTCAGCCTCGTCAATCTTAAAATAAGATTTCTTAGAACACGTTTTCTTGCCTAATTGCCTGGAATGTAGAAGAATTTCATGCATGCTTTTTTCTTTAAACTATTTCAAAGTACAGAAATTTCATCTTGTAACATACCTATTAATCAAAGTGTCAAAATCCTTATGCAAGTTGGCCAAAGTATTGACATATCATGATATGCGTATATAATTGTATTGTGACCCATTCTTAATTAAATAAATCAAAGGCCTGAAAGGCCATAATGGCTTACGGGTTTGATATGACTATATTTACATGTATCGAGTATGATTACCTCTATTTCTTACGGAAACCTTTATTAATTTATTTATGGCTCTATAGAAATAACTAGTTAATTTATAGCTCTACATAAACTAACAGGACCTATATCAACATGCCCCGTTTATCGATTGGCCAAACCTTAGTGACCGAAACAGACAGGATTGAAATCTAAACGCCTCTTTTATCAATTGGTTGAAACCCCCATTGATTTAAGGAAAATCATGGACTGCATGAAATAATTATGATGATGTCAGACTCAAACTCAAATATGAGACAATTTGCTTCTTTCTTTTATCCAACGACTGAAGTACATTATCAGTAAATTCATTCAACGTTATAAGACACAGAAACGCTTTAAATCAACATGCTCTCGAATATCAGTAACCTTATACCTTGTATTCCTATGCACTATGAACTGGCGCGAAAATGTCATGACGTTAGAGTTATCTGCCCTTCTTTTTATACCTGACTTAAACATGGTGCTGTTGCCATTAATATTATAATAAAGGTTTGCGACACATAAATAAAACAATTTCTAGAATTGTAAACAAGAGGCCCATGGGCCACATCGCTCACCTGAGGAGCAATAGGTATGATAAAATCAGCTTAATGGAGTCATAATACAAACTATCTGGACAATGTAGTATAATACATGTAGATCTTGTATAAATAAAAATCAATTTTTTCCACTGGATATTCTTATGTTTATTATCATTAGTCCCTTTTCTAACAGGATGATTTTATAATCATATCAAATGTGAGCATTGCAGCTCTCAAAAAGATCCTGTACAATTGTTTATAAATGGGATATAAACCTACATCAAACTCTGAACCCCTTGTGAGACCCAATCGTCCAGGAATCATGCAGAAGCCAAAATCTAAACAATATTAAATAATCACCTGGCTGATTAGTTTCTGAGAAGAACATTTTTAAAGATTAACTCTTAACATTCCTATGTAAAAATTCCATGCCCATTGTGGCCCAAATTTATGCCCAGGAATCATGATTTTTACAACTTTGAATCTACACTACCTGAGGATGCTTCCAAACAAGTTTCAGCTTTCCTGGCTTATTAGTTTCTGAGAAGATGATTTTTAAAGATTTACTTTATATATTCCTATGTAAAAATTCGATCCCCAATTGTGGCCCCACTCTACCCCTGGGGGTAATGATTTTCACAACTTTAAATATACACTACATGAGAATACTTTCACAAGAGTTTCAGCTTTCCTGGCTAATTAGTTTCTGAGAAGAAGATTTTTTAATATTTACCCTATATATTCCTATGTAAAAAGTTGACCCCCCCCCCCCATTGTGGCCCCATCCTACCCCCGGGGCTCATGATTTTTACAACTTTGAATCTACACTACCTCGGGATGCTTCCACATAAGTTTCAGCTTTTCTGGCCAAATGGTTTCTTAGAAGATTTTTAAAGATTTACTCTATATATTACTATGTTAAAAATCAACCCTCAATTGTAGCCCTACCCTACCCTCCGAGGGTCATGATTTTCAAAACTTTCAATCTATACTACCTAAGGATGCTTCCACATAAGTTTCAGCTTTCCTGGCCAAATGATTCTTGAGATGAAGATTTTTAAAGATTTACTCTATATATTCCTATGTAAAAAGTCGACCCCCATTATGGCCCCACCCTACCCCTGGAGGTCATGATTTTCACAACTTTAAATCTACATTACCTGAGGATGCTTTCACATAGTTTCTTCTTTCCTGGCCTAACGGTTTCTGAGAAGAAGATTTTTAGTGATTTACTCTATATATTCTTATGTTAAAACTTGACCCCCATTGTGGCCCCATCCTACCCCCGGGGGTCATGATTTTCTTAACTTTGATTTTACACTACCTGAGGATGCTTCCACATAAGTTTCAGCTTTCCTGGCCTAACGGTTTTTGAGAAGAAGATTTTTAAATATTTACCCTATATATTCCTATGTAAAAAGTCGACCCCCCATTGTGGCCCCACCCTACCCCCAGGGGTCATGATTTTCACAACTTTGGATCTACACTACCTGAGGATGCTTCCACATAAGTTTCAGCTTTCCTGGCCTAACGGTTTTTGGGAAGAAGATTTTTTAAGATTTACTCTATATATTCCTATGTAAAAAGTCGACCCCCCCATTGTGGCCCCATCCTACCCACGGGGGCCATGATTTTCACAACTTTGATTCTACACTACCTGAGGATGCTTCCACACAAGTTTCAGCTTTCCTGGCCAAATGGTTCTTGAGAAGAAGATTTTTTGAAAATTTCGCAAAAATTTTCATTTATTCTTAATTATCTCCCCTTGTAAGAGGGCTTGGTCCTTAATTTTCACAACTTTGAATCCCCTTAGGCTAAGGATGCGTTATGCTAAGTTTGGTTGAAATTGGCCCAGTGGTTCTTGACAAGATGTTGAAAATGTGAAAAGTTTACAGACGGACGACAGACAAAATGTGATCAGAATAGCTCACTTGAGCTTTCAGCTCAGGTGACCTAAAAACTAAATTAGTTTAGAAAAAAAAATTAAAATCAATATTTTCAAAACTTCACTGTAAATTCATAATTATAACAGTAATACATTTATAAATTTATGTATCTGATGAAATTTTTTTTATTTCATTGTTTTAAAGAAAAACCAACAAAGTGACAATAACCCCTCCCTTTGCAGTAAATGAAAATAGCCAAGAATGCTCTTCTGTTGATAAAAATTTAAAAATATTACAAACAATTTTAGAATTGCGAAAACACTGCAATCATATCAGTAATTTTGAATTTCATTTAAATTAATGCCCTATAGGGTCACTTCATCAATTTACTTGACTAATAAATGTAAACAGCTTCTAAAAATAGTTAACTTCTTTATTAATAATGATATTTTTTATTTCTTATAATGATAGAAACTTTTGGTTTACATGGAGCAGTGTTAAAATAACATAAAACCACCACCCATTTTACAGATTATCAATTTTCCCTAAACACATGCATGCTCCATCTAAACCATGGCTCAGATAATGGCCCCCTTGGGACAAATGAATTCAGCCACACTTGTCTTTGATGTTCTTATTAGCTCCAGAGACTTTATCACTGACAAACAAAAATCTTGCATTGTCAGTTGATAGAATACTTATAAAAAATAAATTAAGTTAAGAAATAAAGACAAAAAACCTCCATCTGGATGTATTAATATAAATACATGTATATTTTAGAGTGTTTACTATTACTTAATTAATAAAGTCTGTAAGGATTACCTCCCTTACTTTTCAACATCAGTGTACAATATATAGAATAAGGAAAATGAAAACTGTCATAAAATCATTCAATCTTGTCTGATCTTAAAAAAAAATTGCAGGTGCACATCTTCAGATGGTGTTCAACATATGTACAAATTTTCAGACTGTTCCATGCAGTAGTAAAAAATTCTATAGGGGGACAAAGTTGCGTCTACAGACAGACGGACAGACAGACAGACACAGACGGACAGACAGACAGGGTAAAACCAATATACCCCCCTAAACTTCGTTTGCGGGGGTATAAAAATATCATTTATAAAAACATTAAAAAGAAATGGTCCCAGAATAGAGCCTTGTGGCAGACCATCGTTGATGCCAACCCAACTACTGACAACTGCCTGGAGTTTTACTTGCTGAGAATGATCCGTTAAGTAGCTACTCAGAATAGATATAAAATTTGGAGAAAGACCATAAGCATAGATCTTACTTAATAATATATTAGGTGGCATACAGTGAAAAGTCTTAGAGAGATCCATCAAAATAGCAGCCACATGTGAATTTTGATGAGGAGGTATTTTCCAATCTTAAAGGAGACGCAGTAGTGTAGTTTGGCATCCACAATCTTTCCTCAATGCACATAGAGCATTATTAAAAAAACCATCAAAACTAAATAATGAGAGAATTGTACATGTAAAACTTTTTAAAACCTTCTTTAGACTTAATTAAGTGACCCATAATGTAGTAAAAAAATGTAATAGAATTGTGTCATTCATGGCCTTTAGTTTGAGAAATGAAATTAAGCTTTTAGAAAGTTGGGTGTTAAACTAGCTAGATTTTTATAATGTTTTGAATAGGCCTGATGTGGTTCATCTCTAAATTAAGCTCTCTGATGTATAAATTTCATTTGGTTATTTAAATTTTTTTCTAATTACTGTTAAATAAAACTACAATGGTATAAGGGAAACTTAGGCAGTGACGAGATATCACATTTTATGCAGTTAGCTTGAATTTTGGAAACTGGAATTTTAAAATTACTAAAAAACCTTAATTGTGATATTCATACCATGGATGATTCTAGGATCCTTATTTGTCCCTGCTCATTTTGACTATATCCTCTTATCATGAGGAATTTTTTGTTGGAAGAAGAAAATTTAGCAATGTATCTTGCTGGGATCAAGACTTCATGCAACTGTTTGAATGAAGTTGTTTTTGCTAGGACGTAGGTCACCCCGTATGTTCTTCCTTCATGATTTGATCTTATGTCAACGTCCTCTATCAGGAAAATTTTCTGCATTGCACCCGAGATCTGTAAAACAATATGGAACATGAAATATTATACAGAGACAACTATGTTTGTAAAAAGATTTTAATAATATGAAAGGGTATGTTATATATTATTAAAAAAAAAGTACAAAAAAGTTAGAATAGATATTAAAATTTATTTGCATTTATCTGCTTTTTATGCAGATTTTCAACACAAGTTCTAAATCAAAAATTGATTTGTCTGATGTACTCCGACTGACCTGTTAAAATTGGCCCGACTGAATCATTTTTTTATCACTAATAGCAGCTCAATTTTTGGGGGGAAATTATTATATTGATTATATTGGTTTTAAAGTTATGGTTTCGTATGTTATATCCCAATTGCAAAGACGCTTTAATCTATAAAAAAATATCGCTTGTAACTTGCAAACATCTATATAACATTGATTAAAAAAGATCATGGATGAGGTCATGCTTTGCTTGGGTTGACAGTTTCAACCGCGTGTCGTGCACTCGAAATTTGTAGAAAACTGTCTGACATTTCAGTTATAATTTAATAGCATTTTAAGAATAAGACTATAAAAGCATAGTTAATTCAAAAAAAAAAAGTCTTACTACCAGAGATTCCTCCCAAATTTGTTTGTAGCATGTGTACTTACAGTTATTGGCTTAATTAAGAGGGCTTGATGATTGTGGCCATCGTTAAACTAAATTAATCTCTGTGTAAAGATATGTGGAATTGGAAGAACTTGTTTGGTTGGAAATTGCAAATGACCATATGCTTTTAGTTGTTGTTGACAAATGCATATTAATTGCTGATTTTGACTTTTCAAACATGTATGGAGGGTCAATTGGATATTTTATCTTCAAATATTTAATATTTTATTGAATAAAATAACATCATTTCTTAAGAATTCTAAGCTTTAATAGATAAAATCTTTAAAACAAATAAACCACCAAAAAAAGAAATATCACACAATAATATATTCAAACTGACTGTGAAGGAAAACTGTATACCTGTAATAATCGTTTATTTTTTCATTTCATCATTTCTTTTTAACTTTATATTATGATTTATTTGTCTAAACACTAAGTCCTCTATAAAAGTGACATAATAAATTATCATGATTTTCCATGTTTAGCTCTCCTAGACCGACTGAGCCAATTTAAATCAAACCAAACTTGGTAAAAATCTTCCTTATACGGAGAGAAGATTCTAAATTATTAGAATAAAGGGAGTAACCTTTTTTAAAAGGTTGATAATTATGAAACAGTGAAAATACAGTGGATGTCTTCTCAAGAACCACCGAACAAGAAATACCAGAAATTGAACCCCCCTCCTATTTCAAATCCCATTGGAGAGGGAGTTCAAAATATTATGGTCGCAATATATTAAACCCCCCTGATGATTTTCATTGCTATTGGATAGGGGGTTTAAAATATTATGGCCACAATATATTGACCCCCCCCCCCCTCCTCCTATTTCAAATCCCACTGGAGGTTCAAAATAATTTGGTCGCAATATATTGAACCTCCCTCCTTCTTTCAATTTCCATTGGAAAGGGGGTTCAAAATATTATGACCATGATATATTGAACCTCCCTCTAATTTCGATGGCTATTGAAGAGGGGGTTCAAAATATCATGGCCATAATATTTTGAACCCCCTCTCCAAAGGGAATTGGAATATGCAGGGGGATTCAAAATATCGCGGCCATAATAATTTGAATCCCCTCTCCAATAGCAATGAATATTAGAGGGGTGTTCAATATATCGCAGCCATAATATATTGAACTTGGGGTTCAATATTTTAGGGGGGGGGGGGGGGGTGTTTCAATACATTGCAGCAATATTTTGAACCCGGGTTCAATATTTTGCGGGGTTCAAAATATTATATGACACCGTGACCCCTTGAGTGCAGGTTTAAAGTTAAACATAGTAAATATATAGAGAAATTTTTTTAAAATCTTCTTAAGAACAACAATGCTACAATTAGCGAGATTACTATGCAAATGACCTTAAATAGTGTAGATTCTTAAAGGGACTTGGACACGATTTGAGCTCAATTTTTTTCAAAATTTATTAATTCAATTTTAATGTCTAGAATGGTCAATATGTTTTTAATGCTTTGTCAAAATTTGAAAGTCAAATATCAAGTTACAAGCGAGTTACAGAGGTTAAAATTCTTTGTTTTGTAAACAAAGCTCGAGTCTTGTTATTGCATGTTTACATATGTCTTGAATTGGTAAACGTTTCAATCTAATGTTGCATTTTGTTGTTGATAAACTTACTTATGAACACATTTAATAAGTTTATCTTGTATCCACAAGTTATTTTGTCAAAGAAATGGTAATTTCTTTACTTTACATTATTTGTAAACAAATATAAGACTCGAGCTTTGTTTACATAACGACTTCTTTCCTCTGTATCTCGCTTGTAACACGACTTCAAACATTCAAATTTTGGTAAATCATTCAAAATACACAAGTAAACTATTTAATACATAAAAATCAAAAATTAAATTTTCATCTGAAATCGTGTCCAGGTCCCTTTAATTGTTGAAGCAGTGACACCCAGATCAATACTGGTACCCCAATAGGCATTCAAATTTCAAAATTTAAATTTTTATTTATATAGAACTTTTTAAAAATAAAATTTGTTGGATTATTAGGCAAGCATTCTAAGAATGGGTACTTTTAGATTCTTAATTGTTAAAACCGTGACCCCCAGACCAATACTGGGTCCCCAAGATGAGTTCAAAGTTCAGCATAGAAAAATATAGGAAAATTGTTTGAAAATCTTCTTCTCAAGGAATACTATGCTATGTTCAGTTACTGTATTAAACTAGGTCACAGTGACTTCTTTCATGTTCTTCTGATAGGCACCTAGGTACCGGTTAATTGCAGGTAGACACCTCTTGTATATTCCTGGTAGCTCTTGGACCAACATTACCTTTTACATGTAAACACAATGGCTTCACCATCACTGGTGCAATATATTTACCTGGCATGACACTTGCATCTCCTTGTTTATTGGGGATAGACAACTCTTGTGAATTTGGGGTAGCTCCAATGGACTGTTTGTCTTGATTACACAAGGAATTGAAAGCCAAAAACAGTACTTAGTTTTGAACAAAGCATGCCTTATTAAGTTTTGCAGAATTTTTAAATAAGTAGTGTTTAACATTAACATTTAACATTAAAAGACACAAACCGTAGTTACGCACCTGTGGTCAGCTCAGCACGTCAGCTATTGTGTAACGTTAACTGTAGATTTAGTACTTTATAAGTAGCACGAAATTAAATAATGTTCATACGAAATGAAAATTGATGAAGCTGCATTATTATAACCACATAAATGAATAGATACAGTAATTATCTGCCAATGTTTTTTTAAATTTAAACATTTTTAACCGAAATTTTCATTGGGCCGAGGTGTCTTTTACATGGGCCGAGGTGTCAATAGATTTGGGCCGACCCGTCTGGGCCGAGATGTCAACCACCCTGGGCCGAGGTGTCGTTGGGCCGAGACGTCTGTACCCCTGGAGAATCCCTACATAATTCATCAACACTCTAATTCAAACACAATAGTTTTAGCCCTTTTTCATAAAGATAAAACTTAAATCTATGTGAGGCCTATATGATGCTCCATAATTTATAGATCGAGCCATTAACATGTAAGCCATTGATACTAATTAATCTCTCTCTCTCTCTCTCTCTCTCTCTCTCTCTCTCATAACACAAATCAATCCTTTTTTCTAAAATTTAGATAGATACTATATAAGAAAAAAGTTACAAGGATAAAGAATAAAAAGTACTGTAAATATCAGCCTAGAGATATTGATGTACCTAAAAGCTAATGATGTGCATAAAAAAGGAAAAGAGAATGCAAATTAAGACTTGTTGTAAAAAAGGAAGGTTGGTGTGAATATAAAGGTTTTATACCTCTTGTTTGGGTTCATCAAATTCAATGTATATCTATCTCTCTTTAAGAGGAGAAAAAACTGTGTACAAACTGAAATTTTGTATTAATTGGTCTTCTAACCATTCAATATGCTATTTAAATGAATTATTGTAAGTTTATAATGTCTTGTATCAAACTAAACAGTCAGAATTAGTATTCTGATTATACTCCTTGTATATTAAGCCCAAAATGCAAAAATTGAGATTTGGAAAAAATATGTTTTGAAAAATGCATAGCTGCGTTTAGAGGCATCTATGCCTGGGTTTAATTAAGGAGACTGGATGGTCAACCAAATTAACTATCAGGTCTACAATTCTTATAAATAATTTTTTAAGCTATTATATAAACCATTATAGCTTATTCAAGCTATATAGCTAAATCAAGAGATCGTACTGGACCTGATCAACCCGGATAACTTTTCGAACAATACACACAATAACATGCACCATAACATACTCGTTTTTAGAAACAAACAGTTACATTCCTTAGATCATGTTAATATACTACTGAAGGGTTGTTTCAAAACAGAAAAACTTAAATTTACATTTTAGAGGAATGTATGTTAGGCTCAAATGATCATCAAAGAGTAGTTGAAGGAGAAATAGTTATAATTGTCAAGCTATTGTGTATCAATTTCAGAAAAAAAAATAGATACTTACAGGGGAACTGAAGGGTCTGGATTTCTTTGGCTCTGTCGGACCTTCCAAATGATCGACGGCAGGACCATCACTATTGCAAGCCATCATGAAACGACGATTTCTTGTATTTCCTTAATTTACGCAGTTGACGCTACGACACTACGACACGGCAAAAGAGAATGACAAATGCGCGGGAAACAATACGCATGCGCATTGCATTTGATAGCTGCAGTAAGTCGTTCTTAGGCTTACCTACAAGACATACAGTATATGCCAAGTGTTCATCGATCGTTTGCGTTTCAATTTCCTATTTATTCTTCTAATTCATTTCATACTATTGAATGAATTATATTATATGGATGGTCAATCGTGGGGAGGGGGGAGGGGCGGGGTTCAGTTTTCTGAAACCGATTTCGTGTCAAGATGTTTAAGGACGATGTACGGCTGAGTATACTGATGATAATGGACACCATCTATTGTATGTTATAGACCTTTTATTGTAGTTTTATTTTTCACTTTGAAAAAAAGGTCAATGGCTTAGTTTTTAAGTAAATGATCACTGGGTAATTTTTGGAAAATTAAAAAAAGCCCCTTGAAATTTTGCACTACAAGTGAGATTGTAAAAAAAAATTAAAATAATGAAACTTTAAAAAAAATTACCCCCTGACCCCCCCCCCCCCCTTCTATATCGGCTTATGCATTAATATATTCCTTATAGGCACGTAGCTTAAGTAGTTTTCGAAAGTGTGTGTGTGTGTGTGGGGGGGGGGGGGGGGGGGGGGGAGAAAAAAAAAAAAAAATTTAGTTGAGGTGGTATTAAAAAGAATCGGGGTGGCGGTGGGGGGGGGGGGGGGGGGGGGGGGGCAACTCCATTTAAATTCATTTTTTTATATGTAAATTTAAGAAACATTTGAGAGGGGCGCAGTCCCCCCCCCCCCCCCCCCCCCCCCCC
>WFKH01011925.1:36374359-36399176 GCA_016163765.1 Magallana hongkongensis
CCCCCCCACTCCAATGCTACGTGTCTGCATTCATTATATGAAATATTTAAAGTATATCAGGACAAAAATTTAAACGGCTTCCATACAATCTGAACAGATGAATAGGTCATTGTGATTGTTTTTACAAGGATACTTTTTTTTATCTTTGCTAACCAAAAGTTTTCGGTCCATTCCATTCCCCATAATTTTTTATTCTAGCGATCATTTACTTTAATTTGATTAAATTTAATACCATAATTAATTTTTACTTATTATAACTTGGCCTAGATACAAATTGAGTTTAAAGTAAATTGTTAATGTGTCTTCATTCCCTGTGTATCATTGGGCATATGGGTGACGGAACTAGGTTTATAATTAGTTATCATGACAATAAACACGTGTGATAAACGTATTCAGTGGGCTTATTTGGATAAAAATAAAATATTTTTGATAATAATTTTATAAATTATAATGTTTTAGATAATATTTAGTGATTGTAAATGACAAAAAGAAAAAAATTGATTTACAGAGAAACGCGGGATGGTTTTCTTCTCATGTTGACGAGTTTGGGTACTCGTTTGAATTTTCCTTTGTGGAAATTTTACAACAAAAGTGGGGAGGGGGCAATAACAGGTCATCGGTCTGCGTTGAACATGTTGAAGCCCCACTGGCCATTGGATCAAAAGCGGAGAAAATCAAACGAAAGGGGAAGGGGAGGGAAGGCAGAAGTGAATCCGAAAGCTTATAAAGATAATATGCACAACGGCCCTCTCCCACACGTGTATTTCATCTTATTATATTTATATTGCCTTTTTTTTAACCCCCCCCCCCCAAAAAAAAAATTATTTCGTCGATGAGTAATCCGAAACATCTTTAGTACGCTTTACTAACATTTATGTATGACGTCACTTGTTTACATAAGTGGAAGAATTAACGCTGTTCTGCATATTTTTATCTGTAACACGTCTTTTGCTGAGTTAAAGTTTATTGGTAGGAAGAATTACCAACTTCTAGTAGAAGAAGGTGTTTCCAACTCAAAAAATCACCGTAAGTATGTGTTGCACACGAAATCTATGTTTGGATGTTATGCTCTTAGCGCTAAGCAGATGTCTACCACTGTCTACAGGCAAGTTGCTAAACTGCTAAAGGTTGCAGAACCTAGGAGAGTGCAGGGAATTAGTTGCATTGATTTTGCAATAAATTATGAAACTGTAGAGAACGCTTTTAGTTTATTATCAATGCACATTTTATTTAAAAAGAGAGAGAGGTTATATTTTGTGTCTTATATTTTGCCAGAGAAAGAAACAAAAGGGTGTGTAAGTGCCACTAAGTGTGTTTGTCCTTGGCATGTAAGGAATCTACAAAGCAGTTAATGAGGTGTGACCACCCTAATCATGTTTAGATAACAATTAAAATAGCCCCAACAAGGATCTATTAAATCAGAACAATTACAAGCTCCAAACACAATTCATTCAAATCATGAAGCAAGGTTCCCTCAAAGTTCTTTGCATATTGTCAATGATATTTTTAAAATTATAAAATTTTAATCAAATTCCAATCCTCGAGAAATTATCAAAAACAACAGAATAATTATGATGGCTAAAGGTCAAGATTTCATACAAATTCGGTAACTTTAAAAAAAAAAAACAACCTTGTTTTAATTACATAATTAAAATGACTGAGCTCTCTATAGAATTGCTTATAACGTGACATTTGAATAAGCAGTAGAAATTATAAAATGTTATCTTATTAAGACTAAAATAATAAGTCTCAAATTTTCATATCATTCATAATGAAAATACCCCTTAACTCTAAAACCATCATCTTAAAGAGTTTATGATATGTTCAGAAGAGGTACCATGCACATTTTAATGAATTTTTTGAAAAGTAATCGATTAATAATCGATTACACAAAATTCTCGTATGTAATCGATTATTAATCAATTACATTTTTGAGTAATTGTGCCCATGCCTGCCAGAAATGCTCCAATTTGAGCGAAAGCATCCTCAGATAGTATAGATTCAAGTTTGTTTAAATCATGGTCCCCAGGGGTAGGGTGGGGCCACAATGGGGGATGAATTTTTACATAGGAATATATAGAGAAAATCTTTAAAGATCTTCTTCTCAAAATCTATTAGGCCAGAAAAGCTCAAATTGTAGTGGAAGCATCCTCAGATAGTGGAGATTCAAGTTTGTTCAAATCATTGTCCCCAGGGGTAGGGTGGGGCCACAATGGGGGGATGAATTTTTACATAGGAATATATAGAAAAAATCTTTATAAATCTTCTTCTTAAAAACTATTTGGCCAGAAAAGCTCAAACTTGTGTGCAGGCATCCTCAAAAAGTGTAGACTCAAGTTTGTTTAAATCACGGTCCCAGGGGGTAGGGCGGGGCCACATTGGGGGGATGAATTTTTACATAAGAATATATAGAGAAAATCTTTAAAAATATTCTCGGAAAGTTTTCAGTCCAAAAAGCAGTAACTCGTGTGAAAGCACGGGTTGTGCAGATTAAAATTTGATCAAACCATGATTCCCTAGAGAAAAGTGGGGCCACAAAGTGAGGGGGGGGGGGTATATAAGAAAAGAAAAAAATCTTCTTACAGGTACAACAACAAAAGGGGCATGGTATTTACCATAAAAATATGTGGATAAAAATCGGCAGATATTTTTAAACTTTTGAGCAATACCGTAAATCTGGAAATTTTTACCGTAGATAAATTTTTAGCAAATTTGCGTGTGCTCTGCATTCGCAAAAAAATTTTTCCTAAAAATTAATCAACAATAAAAAAAAAAGTAAATAAAAATTTTGCCATATGGTGGTCTCTACTCCTTACTATATGAACAGGTGTCCGTAAGAAGTAGTCATTTAAAAAAACTGAACACGGTAATTACCCCTTACAACCAGTGTGTGGAGAAGGGCTCCACTCGCAATTGGTATCTTAGATTGCCTCATGTGTATGTACATGTATATACTGATGACACTGCATGCATGCATGATTTATTCATACATGTGATATGAACCAGCGTTAAGCAGAATGTAGTATTATTTTTTTTACCACATTTCACAGTGTACCGAAATTCACGGAATATGAAAATTTGTACAGTGTATTGAATTTCTCGCTAAATGCCGCCATTTTCCTCTCATTTTCGCTCGCTCGAGACAGGAAAACATCACCTGCGTTTGACACGTGACCTTACGATACTTGTGTAGTGTTCACAAACCATCGCATGTGAAGGTGTGAACTACTGAGTGGGATAATTATCTCACAATTAGTCCATAACATGATATCCCAATAGGTAGTTTAGTTGCATTTGCTGCTGTTTTGAGCTCACCTGAGCTGAAAGCTCAAGTGAGCTTTTCTGATCACATTTTGTCTGTCATCCGTCTGTCTCTCCGTCTGTCTGTCCGTAAACTTTTCACGTTTTCGACATCTTCTCGAGAACTACTTGGCCAATTTCAACCACAAAGCACCCTTAGGCAAAGGAGATTCAAAATTGTGAAAATTAAGGACCACGCCCTTTCTCAAGGGGAGTTAATTAGGAATTATTGAGAATTTTTGAGAAATTTTCAGAAATCTTCTTCTCAAGAACCATTTGGCCAGAAAAGCTGAAAATTGTGTGGAAGGATCCTCAGGTAGTGTAGATTCAAAGTTGTGAAAATCATGACCCTGGGGGGGGGGGGGGGGGGGGGGTAAACAATGGGGGGTCTAATTTTTACATAGGAATATATAGAGTAAATCTTTAAAAATCTTCTTCTCAGAAACTAAAAAGTATGGAAAGCTGAAACTTGTGTGGAATCATCCTCAGGTAATGTAGATTCAAAATTGTAAAAATTATGACCCCTGGGGGTAGGGTGGGGCCACAAAGGGGGGGGGGGGGGCGAATTTTACATAGGAATATATAAAGTAAATCATTAAAAATCTTCTCAGAAACTAATCAGCCAGGAAAGCTGAAACTTGTGTGGAATCATCCTAAGGTAATGTAGATTCAAAGTTGTAAAAATCATGATCCCCGGGGGTAGGGTGATGCCACAATGGGGGGGGGGGGGTTGAATTTTACATAGGAATATATAGAGTAAATCTTTAACAATCTTCTTGTCAGAAACTTATCAGCCAGAAAAGCTGAAACTTTTGTGGAAGGATCCTCAGGTAATGCAGATTCAAAGTTGTGAAAATCATGGCCCCGGTGGGTAGGATGAGGCCACAATGGGTGGTCAAACTTTTACATAGGAATATATTGAGTAAATCTTTAAAAATCTTCTTCTCAGAAACTAATCAGCCAGGTGATTCTTTAAAATTGTTAAGACTTTGGCCCCTTGATGATTCTTGGACCTCACAAGGGGTTCAGAGGTTGATGTAGGTTTATATCCCATACATAAACAATTGTTAAGGATCTTTTTGAAAACTGCAATGCTCAACATGTGTTATGACTATAAAATCACCCTGTTAGAAAAGGGACTAATGATAATAAAAATAAGAATATCGAGGGTGAAAAATGGATTTTCATTTATACAGGATCTACATGTATTATACTACATTGTCCAGATAGTTTGTATTATGACTGCATTAAGCTGATTTCATCATACCTATTGTTTCTCAGGTGAGCGATGTGGCCCATGGGCCTCTTGTTTAACATTGCTGTGATGTATATACCGGTAATTTGAACAAGATATCAACTCTCACGTGATACTATATGAAGATTGTAAATATGTACGATTCCTGAGAAAATTAGAGACGGCGGTAATATACGATATCCAAGGTTAGCTAACATTGTGCATGTCAATATGTGCGACTTTCAAAATTTGGGTGATTTTTATTTTTAGTGCTGATGCCAATTCGCAAAAATTTAAAGCGTAAAAATTAATCTATTGCTTTATGACTCGGATTCGCAAAAATTAATCGACGTAAAAAATTTCCAGATTTACGGTATCTACTGTACTTAGTTGTCAAGATATTTTGATTTTTATACTGTAATGCTAATTTGATCAGAGTTAAGGGTATTGTTCCTCAGGTGAGCGACGTGGCCCCTGGACCTCTTGTTTACATAGGAATATATAGAGTAAATCTTTATTAAAATCTTCTTAGAAACTAATTAGTATGGAAAGCTCAAATTGTAGTGGAAGCATCCTCTAGTAGTGTAGATTCAAAGTTGTGAAAATCATGACCCCTGGGGTTAGGGTGGGGCCACAATTGGGGGTTGATTTTCTACATAGGAATATATAGAGTAAATCTTTAAAAATCTTCTTCTCAGAAACTAATCAGCCACGTGATTCTTTAAATTTGTTTAAACTTTGGTCCCTTGATGATTCTTGGACCTCACAAGGGGTTCAGAGTTAGATGTAGGTTTATATCCCATACATAAACAATTGTTTAGGATCTTTTTGAGAACTGCAATGCTCAACATGTGTTATGACTATAAAATCATCCTGTTAGAAAAGGGACTAATGATAATAAAAATAAGAATATCGAGGGGGAAAAATGGATTTTTATTATACCCACGCAAATGAAGTTTAGGGGGGTATATTACTTTTACCCTGTCCGTCTGTCTGTCTGTCCGTCTGTCCGTCTATCTGTAGACGCAACTTTGTCCCCTCTATAGAATTTTTTACTACTGCATGGAACAGTCTGAAAATTTGTACATATGTTAAACACCATCTGAAGATGTGCACCTGCAATTTTTTTTAAGATCAGACAAGATTTAATGATTTTATGACAGTTTTCATTTTCCTTATTCTATATATTATCCACTGATGTTGAAAAGTAAGGGAGGTAATCCTTACAGACTTTATTAATTAATTAATAGTAAACACTCTAAAATATATTTATATTAATACATCCAGATGGAGGTTTTTTGTCTGTATTTCTTAACTTAATTTATTTTTTATAAATATTCTATCAACTGACAATGCAAAATTTTTTTTTGTCATTGATAAATTCTTAGGAGCTAATAAGAACATCAAAGACAAGTGTGGCTGAATTCAGTTGTCCCAAGGGGGCCATTATCTGAGCCATGGTTTAGATGGAGCATGGGTTTAGGGAAAATTGATAATCTGTAAAATGGGTAGCGGTTATGGGGTTATTTTAATACTGCTTCATGTAAATCAAAAGTTTTTATCATTATAATGAAATAAATAATATCATTATTAATAAAGAAGTTAGCTATTTTTAGAAGCTGTTTAAATTTATTAGTCAAGTAAATTGATGATGTGACCCTATAGGGCATTAATTTAAATGAAATTCAAAATTACGGATATGATTGTAGTGTTTTAGCAATTTTAAAATTGTTTGTAATATTAAATTTTCTTTTTTTCATATTTTTACATAGTATGCTAATTATGATAATGTTCTGGGTTTTATCCAATTTAACAAGCTCATCAAAGAAAATCATAGTCCTATGGGATCAATTTTCTGATATGGAGTTGCATTGTACCATAGGAGAAAGTGAGGAAAATTTGAAACAACTAATTGCATCTGTCAAGACTCTGATTAGAAAGATATTCAAAGTGTTATCAACAGAAGAGCATTGGTTGGCTATTTTCATTTACTGCAAAGGGAGGGGTTATTGTCACTTTGTTGGTTTTTCTTTAAAACAGTGAAATAAAAAAAAACTTGTATATTGAAAGCTATTGTAATTTTTATGTATGTGGTAGAGTCAGGTATATTGCATTCCTACTAGCTCTGGCTAGTGGGTTAACCCTTTAGTTCGATCGGTAGAGTGCTGGACTGGCATGCCAGAGGACCCGGGTTCAAACCCCAGCAGAGGCAAAAAAAAAAGTGTCTCTGTTACATGTACACTCAACAGAACTTCAAAGTGTTTACGCAATGTATTATTGAATGAAATTATCACATTTATTTGTCTTGTTGTCTGGGTAACTGATATCCACTTAATTTTCAAATAGTTAAGAACGATGTATTCACCTTGACCTCTTGTTCCGACCCAAGAACATGACCTTTGCTAAATATCACAAACACTTCCAGTTTCTGATTAGTTGAAATTCGCTCAGAGCTTTTGGGTTGTATTAAACTGCAGATGGAAATAATATTAGTCTTATGGAATTGAAAAATGATATCAAAATAAGGTTTCATTTGATTTGTAAATATTTAAAATAATGTTATCAAGTACAAAATAGACAGCAAATATACAGTGAGTGCAATGTTTTTTGAAGGATCATTTTGGCCATTTTAAGTGCTTTTCTTTATAAACTACCACCAAAGACTTATATCATTCACCTAAAAATTGTCAATTATATTACGTATTAAGAACGTGCAGGAATATATACCAATTTTATGTTTTGACATTTCGTCACGGTAATTGATTTCAATTGTTGTCTTATTTTATGTGTGCTATGGATGAAAAGACATATCAGTTACGAAATGTTGAAAATTTTCACATCATTTTATTGCATAATTTTTAAATTATTCTATTTATTAGGGTGAACACTTAAAACTTTTATTAAATTTATTTGTAAATCAAAGGGATTAATTTTGTTCAATATTCAATAATGGAAGATCATAAGCAGAAATTTCTGCTGTACTTTGTTGAGCAAGGTTCCGTCAAGTGATGTGGCTATGGGTATCTTGTTGACTCTGAAACAAACTAAAGAAAACAACATTATAAATTGTAAAGAATTTCAGAAAAATATAAAGACAAGATTCTAATGCATAATGTATGGTATGTATTTTAAAAATAGAATTCTAATAATTTGAGTTTACAATTTGGAAATCTTTTTAAACAGGGTCTATTCTACTTAATTGTCCAGATGTTTAGTATATGAATTATAATGATGATTTAATTATGACAATTGTTGCTGAGGTGAGCGATGTGACCCATGCTTTTATTGTTTGTTGATCTATAACCTAGTATAAATGCATTCAGAAGGAAATTGTGCCAATTCAAATTGTCTTTGAATAGATGTTAATAGTAGTAGTTTTGTGGAACAGACACAGTTTCAGATTTTAAGATTCGTGAAATTAATCACAGAGGTTTTTTTTTTAATATTGTAGATGCCAAAACGTAAAACACTTGATGGCAGAAAACAGAGGGAGAAAAAAAAACTGAAAATGAGACAGAAGAGACAGCAGTCTCAGGACCTAGACACTCCTCCCAATGAGCTGGTTGTGGAGTCCAGTGTTCCTGTTGAACCATTGGATGGAACAATCTCTACTTCCCCCAGTAATTTTCTGGGGCAGGTTCCCATGGAGTTTCCTCAGTTTGAAAAGTGTGCACGAGAGAATGCATTCAACTGCCCAGAGGTTGCCATCTCCTCAGGGAAGTCGTCTGTTTGTCCGCAACAAGGGCAAGGCACCGTCCCCTGACTCCCCAGCGTGGGTTTGTGCTCCACCGAGGGCACCTGGACCGGACACCGTGCACGTGTCGGGTCCAGCAGGTCAGGCGCAACTGAATACCTCCAGGGAGGAGGAAACGAGCAGTATGCTAAAAGATGAGGAAACTTTAACGAAAAACAAAACGTATTCTGAACGAAAAACAAAACATATTTTGAACGAACACAAGATACTATAAAGAATATATAAGAACCAGAACAATGATATATCAGAGAAAATATATGATAACCAAGACAATGAGACATCAAAGAATATATTTGATCATAACAATGGGATATCAAAGAATAGGAAAGAGAACCAATGCATAAAGATAGCAGAGAATGTGTATGACAACCATAATTAGATATCTGAGAATCTGTATGAAAGTACAGAGAAAGAAGTAATAGAGATCAAGAATGGAAAATATATGAATGTGTATGAGAATCAACAGACGGGGACAGTGAAGTTTATAAATCATAAAAAAGAAAATGAATATGATCTGGAAGCAAATAAAAATGATGAAAGAGGCAGAAAGGGGCAAAGGAATGTTATTGCATCACAAAGAAATTGCATGCAAATGAAACTCTATAACAATGCATTTCTTTCCGGAAGAAAGTTAAAAGTGTCAGAACAATTTCCAACTAATGAAAACTTAAATTTTGTTTCGAAAAAAGTATTTCAAGGGTCATTTCATCAAGGAGACATAATGTTTGGAGAAAATGCTGGTACTCAGTGTGTTGCAAATTGTCTTGCAAGTATTTCTTATCACAAAACAAAAAATGCCATATATTGGACATCAGAAGACATGGACCAAATACTTATACATGTAACAGGCAATGAACTGTACACATTTTTGCAAAGAAGTTCATCTATAAATAACAGATACTTATTGGTAGAGAAACTACCCCAACTTTATGAATGTTTCGGTATGGCATATGTTTTTAAAGCAGATGAGCCACTGACCAGTGTGATTTTGCCTAGTGATGAATTGAATTATGCAAATTTCCTTGCCTTGCCACTGAACGAAGCATTACAGATTGCTCTTGGAGAGACTGATGGTTGTTTTGTTTGTTATGGAGGAAACTCATTTGTAATTGGCAAATTTGAACATGGTTTTTTCTGTTTGATTCTCACTCAAGGTCTATTGATGGAATGGTAAATGAAAATGGGAAAAGCACTAGAATTCTTCTAGCTGATCTGGAAGATGTCTATATGCATCTTTATTCTTTAGCTTTTTCAATGGGATACTCAGAGAATGTGCTTTGTAATTTAACTGGGGTGTATTGCAAAACTACTGGTATGACAGACACAGAGAGTCAGTTTGAACCATTTTGTACGTTCGTTGATACAGAAAGAAGGCTAGATGGGAACAAAGATGAGTTGCAGAATGATGATTTCATGATTCTATCTAATGAAATTGAACGCTTTACGTTTGAGCCTCTGTATGAAGATGTCAAAGGAAATCTATGTGAAGAACTGAATGTTCCTTTAATGTGCATTGAAAATGTACATATTCCTCAAGATGTAGAAAGAGAATTAACTTCACCTGCAACAGAAAAAGAAATTACTGGAGATGGTAATTGTTTCTTCAGAGCAGTTTCCTTTAGTGTGTCAAACTCAGAAGATTTCCATAGTACCATTAGAAGTGCAGTTTGCGGACACATGATGACAAATCAAGAGTTATTTAAAACATTTTTACGTCATGGAGAGGGGTCTATTGAGAGTCATCTTTCTGCTTCGTTGATGACACATGAAGGGACTTGGGCAACTGAGGTAGAGATTTTGGCAATGGCACACTTCTTGAGAGTGGATATTTTTACATACTCTGGAGGTCGATGGTTGAAATTCTCAGGGGACATGGTTAGCAAGCGTTTGAACAAAAGACGTGGGTCAATTTACTTGCACCATTTACATCAAAACCATTACAATGTTGTGCTTTCTGTGCATGTCAACTCAGATAGTGATGACACAGTACTTCTGCATGTGAAAAGAGGAGAACATTTAATGCAAAGGAGGAATATCGGAAAAGCTTCAAAATTAACTTCTTATGAAAAGCGAAAAAAAAATGCAGAGAAAGACATACAATCAGGACCCAGAGGTACGAAGCAGGAAATTAGCTACAACAGCTCTCAAGTATAGAGAAGACAAGTATTACCAATTATCTGTGAAGGAAAAGTACAGGGAAAAGTATAGATCTAGTACTGAATACAGAGAAAGGAGTAAGAAACTGTATGATAAAGATCGAGATGTTAAGAGAGAGATTAGTATTAAAAAGTACAAGTATAATGACGGACATAGAGATGACCTTAAAAGGAGAAGTGTTATTAAGTATAATACCAAGAGAGAACATAGAGAAGACCTTAAAACAATGAGTGCAGAGAAATACAGAACAGACACTTTGCATAAAGAAGCGGTGAAAAAGAGAAGTACAGAGAAATACAGAACAGATGAAAAACATAAAGAAGCTGTGAAAATGAGAAGTATAGAGAAATACAGAACAGATGAAAAACATAAAGAAGATGTGAAAACGAGAAGCATAGAGAAATACAGAACAGACCCTATACACAAAAAGGAAATAAGAAAGAGAAGTACAGTGAAATATGAAACTAATACTATGCATAGAGAAGAGATGAAAAAAAGAAGTGTAACCAAGTATCAATCAGATGAAAAACACAGAGAAAATGTAAAGAATAGGAGTAAGCAGATGTATGGTATGGACGAAGCTCACAGAAAGCGTGTTAATACTGCAAGTACTCAGAGATATAATACCGATGAATCATACAGGAAAAGAAATCTAAGGAAAAGGTCTATGAAGTATGAAACAGATGATGCTTTCAGATCAAAAGCTAAAGTCTATAGCAAAGAAATGTATGCATCAAAACCTTTTGTCAGATTACAGAAAAAAGATGCAGTGATACAGCAAAGGAGAGCGAAAAGAAAAAAACTAGAGACTGAACAAGAAGTAGCAAACTTGTTTAAGTCTAAAGTAAAGGAAGGCATTGATTACATATGTTGTTGTTGCAATCGACTGCTATTTGAAAACCAAGTCCAAAGGTGCAATCCCAGTACTTATGAGAAGAACACAGAAGCGGCATCGGCAGCCGAGTTCTGCATTCAGAAAAAGTATTTCCATAAGTGTCCAGAGTTTTGCCTTCCAAACTGTACAAGATCATCATTGTGGATTTGCTTTACGTGTCATAGGAAGATTTTGAATGGGAAAATTCCAGCGGAGGCGACAGTGAACAATTTGATATTAGAAGATATTCCAAAGGAACTCTCCGATTTAAATAGCCTCGAAAGACACCTAATTGCATTGCACATACCTTTTATGAAGTTGATTGGGCTTCCTCATGGTGGTCAGAGGAATGTTCATGGACCAGTTGTGTGTGTGCCATCAGACATAAAGAACGTAACACGTTTACCGATGAAGGAAGATGAAAATCTGTTGTTGCGAGTAAAATTGAAAAGGAAATTGAATTACAAAGGATATTTCGAATATCAGTTCGTAGACCCAAAGCATGTTTTTGCGGCCTTAGACTACTTGAAACAGAATAACAAATGGTATACAAATGTCACAATAGACAAGAACTGGAAAGGAAATGATATAGATGAAAAAGTTACCGAGGTAACCGATGAAGTGCAATTAGATGATGAAGAACACCATGAAGAAGCTACTGATACTTGTTTACAGCCACTGGATATTGCACAGGAAGTTTTAGATCATTACTTTGATGACATATACAATATTGCACCAGGAGAAGGTAAGAACCCAGTGCGTATGTTGCAAGAACCAGGAAATGAAGCTAAGGCTTTTCCATATCTTTTTCCAAGTGGAAAGTATTCCTGGAATGACGAGAGGTCGGAAAAGATAACGTTGTCTAGATATTTCAACAACAGGTTAATGAATGCAGATAACCGATTTGCAATAGATACAAGTTACATTTTTTTCAGCCAATATTTGTCAGAACTGAATCAAGTTATTGAGAAAACTCAAATTTCAATTCGAAAATCTGTCACAGAGATTGGGAGTGGTAAATTGGTTACAACAGACATGTTACAAGATCCTGAGACCCTTTCAAAGCTATTGAGAAATGACGAGGCATTACGATTCATGCAGCCTATTCGTGGAACACCAGCATATTGGTCCGCAGCCCAGAAAGATCTTTTTGCAATGCTTCGGCAGTTGGGTATACCGACATGGTTCTGTTCTTTCTCTGCTGCTGAACACAGATGGAATGACGCGATTAGAACAATTCTACAGCAACAAAATGACCAAAGAGATCCAGATTTGTTGGATTGGTCTGAAAAGAATGAAGTAATGAAAAGTAATCCAGTGACTGTTGCAAGGATGTTTGAGCACAGATTTCACGTGTTTCAGAAAGATGTCATTTTATCGCCATCCGAACCGATTGGAAAAGTTGTAGACTTTTTTCAGACAGTTGAGTTTCAACAAAGGGGATCGCCTCATATGCACTGCTTATATTGGGTTGAAAACTCTCCTAAAATTGATAAAGATGGTGAAGACGTTTGCAATTTCATCGACAGATATATATCTTGCACAGTTCCTGCAGAGGAAGAAGACGCTGAGTTAAGAAATATTGTGTTAGCTGTTCAACAACACAGTAAAAAGCACTCAAAGTCATGCAGGAAGAAGGGCTCAGATTGCAGATTTAACTTTCCTAGACCACCATCTGTGCGCACATTTATCATTTCACCTGAAACTGATGACAGTGAAGGAAGTAATGAAACAGAAACCAAAAATGAGACAGACAAAAGTGTAGGTAAAGAAATGCTAATGCGCGTCTGGGAAGAAATGCATCTCGACATCAATGCTTCAAGGACAGTAGAGGAAATTTTCAATACATTGAGAATGACACAAGAACAATACGAAACTGCATTTAACATGATTACGAAAAAGAAGTCGATTGTTTTACGTAGACAGCCATGTGAGATTTGGACCAATCAGTACAACCCATGTCTTCTAAGGTGCTGGGATGCAAACATGGACATACAATTTGTTTTAGATCCATTTAGCTGCATTGTTTATATCATTTCTTATATCTCAAAGTCCGAGAGGGAAATGGGCATGTTGCTTAAACAAACAAAGATAGAAGCCGAGGAAGGAAATTGTGAAGCACGTCAAACTTTAAAGAAAATTGGGTCTGCTTACTTGAAACACAGGGAAGTAAGTGCACAAGAAGCTGTATATCGTGTCTGTAATTTGAAAATGAAAGAATGTTCGAGGAAGGTTGTTTTCGTACCAGTGGGAGAAAACCCAACCCGTTTAAGTAAACCGCTTTCTCAGATAAAACGACGGACACATAAGGAGAAAGAAGAGGACAATGAGGAGGGAGATGAGGAGGATTTATGGATGACGAACATTGTTGAAAGGTATGAAAATCGACCAAGCAAGACAATGTTTCATGACATGTGTTTGGCTTAATTCTGTTCAGAATACCGCGTTCTTGCAAAGTCACAGGTTCCAAAGACTCCAAATGAAAATGTATTTGAATTGCAGAATTCGAAGGGATTTATACAGAAGAGAACGAGAACAAAGGCAGCTGTTATTAGATATCCTAGGTTTAGTGTTGATAAAACGCCTGAAAAATACTATCATTGTCTCTTACAGCTTTTCCTGCCTCACCAGAGAGAAACCCAATTAAAACCACCAAGTTTTGATCTGTATCAGACATTTTATGAAAATGGTTATGTTACAATGAGAAATGATCAAAACTTACAAGCAGTCAAGATATTGGTTGATAGAAATCATTCAAAATTTGCAGAAAATGAAGAAGTGATAGCAGATGCCCAAGAAACGTTTGAGACTATTGGAGAACCACAGGACGCATGGGCAAGTTTATGTCCAGAAACTGAATTGATACGAAAACAATGTTTGGAAGAAAGAAATACACTGCATCTGTTGGATGATCCTGTCGACGATATACCGGAAATGGAAACCAAAAGTAACTCTGCCGATGTCATGTACAACAAAATAACCAATGCAGAGAAGAAGCCTTCAAAAATTTAAATGAGACACAGAAAAACATTTTTTATTATGTTCGAGACTGGTGTCTAGAGAAATCAGCTGGACAATGTCCAGACCTCTTTCACATATTTATAACAGGTGGTGCTGGTACAGGAAAAAGTCATGTAATCAAGGCTATTCAGTATGAAGCTTCACGTTTGCTTGCAAAAAACATGTCGACGCCAGATAGTTTAGCTGTCCTGCTAACTGCTTTCACAGGAACAGCTGCATTTAACATTGGGGGAAATACAATTCATCACCTATTTTCCATGCCAAAGTTTATGCGTCTACCATATGAACCATTAAAAGAACAGACTCTCAGTGAAATAAGAGTACAGCTTCGAGATCTTAATGTACTGGTTATTGATGAAGTGTCAATGGTTTACAAGAGATTGCTGTATTATATCCACGAAAGGCTTGTGCAAATAAAAAAAACCAAAGAGCCGTTTGGTGGAGTGAGTGTGATTGCAGTAGGTGACTTTTACCAGCTCCCTCCTGTGAAACAACGTAAAGATGAAAGACTGTACAAAGACAACATTTCATATCCAGTTGACCACTGGCAAGAATTTTTCAAAGTTGTCGAGTTAACAGAAGTCATGAAACAAAAAGAGGATGTACCATTTGCAAAAGTTCTCAATTCTCTGCGTACACGGGTATTGCGTGAACCCTTACAAGGTGAAATGTTGTCCATGCTTCATGATTGTGTAAGGGACGGACCAGAAGACGTGTTACATGTGTATGCTACAAACGATGAAGTAAACACCTACAATCTTAAAATGCTACGTAAAAAATGCAAGGATTTTGTTGAGATTGATGCTCAGGATTTCGAAAAAGACACAGCATCAGGAAAACTAACACTCAGAAAAAAGCTTTTATCTAGATCAAAATCAGACGGCTTGTCAAGTTCCCTTTTGATTGCAGTGAATGCACGGGTAATGCTCACTCGAAATTGTGATGTAGAGGACGGACTTGTGAATGGTGTGATGGGAAACATTTCACACTTTATACTGAAAGATGGAAATGTAAATAATGTTCTTGCAATTGGGGTGATATTCGATAATATTCATGTTGGAAGAAAAACTGGCAGAAAAACATCTGAAGGAAATGTTGTTTTAATCGAGAGAGTGCAAGAGGAAGTGGTCGAAAAAAAAATCAAGATCATTTGTAAGACATCAGTTTCCTTTACGACTTTCATGGGCGTGTACAGCTCATAAGGTCCAAGGAATGACTGTTTACAAAGTCGTTGTCAATTTAGACCGAACATTTTCTGCAGGTCAAGGATATGTTGCGTTAACAAGAGTGAGATCCAAAGACGGATTATTCATCGAAACTAACGATGTCACGGCATTATATAAAAAGGTATACGCTGATGCTGAAGTAAAAAACGCTCTTCTTGGAATGACAAAAATGAAGTTTTCAGATAGCTTTGAGAGGTCACCTCAGTGCACCAGAATTATACTTCACAACATTCAGAGTCTTAAAGCACACTTGTTAGATTTAAAGCACGATTTGCGATTTACAGAAGCAGATATAATCAGTTTGACAGAGACATGGTTGAGACCAAATGAAAATCTTTTAAACTTTTCTATGGATGGATTTTCTTTCCATTCTCAAGCGAGGGGAAATGCCAATGATGATCAGTCTATTGATATGCATAACAAACGTGCTCAAAAGGGTGGTGGAGTTGCTGTATACATAAAAGAGAATGAAAATGAAATAATGGCTAACTGTCTTCCTGTGAAAAATATTGAAGGAATTGCTGTCAATTTACAAAGCATTCAAACATTGATTATTACTCTGTATCGCCCTGCAACAACCATTGTAAGCCAGTTTCTACAGCGGCTTCAAAAGTTACTTGAACATTATAGGAAAGAAAACTGGAACATTGTTTGCATTGGAGACTTTAATGAGGATGCACACGTGACAGGGCCAATACAATCATTCATGACAAATCAGGGGTTTAGGCAGCTTGTTGCTTTTAATACAACAGAAGGAGCAACAATTCTAGATCACGTATATGTCTCTGGATCTTTGAAAGTGGGCGTAAACAAGATGTCTACGTACTTTAGTTACCATGATGCTGTTGTTGTCACAATTCATCCAAAGGATCATAATGCTTGAGTTTTTCTCTACTTGTTGCTGACCATGAAACATCAAACACCTTAGTGCTTCAAAAATACATGCTTAAATAGACTTTGACACGATTTGGCTTCAAATGTTTTAATTTTTTTTTCTTCCATTTTTAGTATATAGAATGGTAAATATGGCCTTTTTTATGATTCATCAAAATTTCAAAGTCATTTATTAAGTAACAAGCAAGATACAAAGCTCGAAATTATTTGTTATGTTAAAAAAAATCGAGTCTCGTTATTGTTTACATATGTGTGGTATTGGTATAGACTTCAATGAGATGTTGTTTTTATTTTCTTGATTATTTATGAACACATCGAATTAATTTATTTTGTTTGGTACTAGTCAATTTGCCAAAGGAATGGTAATTTCTGTACTCTCCATTATTTACAAACAAAAATGAGACTACAGGTTTGTTTACATAACAATGATTTCTTACCTCTGTATCTCGCTTAAAACTTGACCTCTAACATTAAAATTTTGATCTCAAATCGTGTGTAAGAACCCTTTTAAAATATCTTTATACAGGAATAGAGTTGAAATACTGCAAGTATATAATCACAATTTTTGACTATTTTATCATATTTAAACATGTAACTTTTCATCCTCTACAAAAACGATATAAATTAATTTCAAACATTTACTAACATCCCTTGAAGGTTTATTATTTAAAATGTCATACAGTGTGATTGTGAATTTTCTAACATATAAACTGTTTTATCCTCATCAGGAGGTTTTTTTTATGATCAACGAATAGCTTTCAGTAAGGTTTTAACAGATTGGGATCGTTGATATCAGTTTTACAAGAATAAAAAAAGGAATTTCAAGTTAGATTAAATATAACATCTACAGACAAATGAACCATTGAGAGTTGTACAAATGAATCATCCTAAAATTAATTAAGGTAGACCAAGTGACTTAAAATCTCGTGTCTGGTTCTTTTTTTTTTTTACACAGGGTGATAAATATCCGATTATAGTTTTGGACACGTCAATTTTTTGGTAGCGCTCTCGAGCGGTAACAACTACGTTTGTCTTTTTTTACTGGAATACGCATGCTCGACTTCACAGTAGGGCATTCTGGGAATACTTTTATAGATAAACTGTACCATTTCAATTTCGTTCTATCATCTAAATATGATCTGAAGTTTGTGTTTTGTAGTTCAACCTGTATTTAAATGGCAAAAAAGTAACAGTACCTTAAATTTAAAATGCAAAGTTATTTCTAAAATTATAATACATATCTATCTTTAATATTATCCTGGGTTCTCTTCGTTAAGCTCGGAAAACAACCTCGAATATATTTTTTTAGACCTCGCCGGAAAGGCCCGAGAAGATACGATTGCTACAAAACAATACCGTTGGCTCTACTGATCTCTTGTATTTCACCTCAAAATGGAAATTACAGTAAACAGAGTGTGTCAATTAAGTTAACACAGTTAATGAGTTATGCCAGCCAGTGCCGATGTGAAGCCCACTCAGGCTAGATTCACGATTATCAATGGAGACCATTATCCCACCCCAACACAATTTCAGTGCTACTCTGTACGCATGGTGCCCTCCTATGGACAATTAATCGATTCAGAAAATTAAAGCAATGGTTAAGAAATCTACTTCTGTGTTTTAGAATGGCTACAGAGCTAACTCACCTATATTTTAAAAAAATAAACTTGTCATTTAAGATGACGTGTATTTGTTTTAATGTATTGTACAAGTATGGTTCGATGGTTTCACAAATATATTGCTCATATTTTTCAAAAAACTGGTGGAAAAGAGAGGGATAGGGGATACTACTGCACTTGTTTCTACTGTTGTGCCAGCTATGATCAAAATCTTAATATTTATACAGTTTAAATGAGGGTTTACTTTCAAGTGACTGTTAAATTATATTTATTTGAACATTTCAATATTCTTTTAAAAAATGTTTGTAAAAGATAACTTGTAAAACTAAATTCAACAATATCGGGTATACATGTTTAAAAAAAACTATCAAACAAAAACGAGCTGGTCAATTTTGATAAACTATATTTTTTTCCTTAACAAAATATATAAATCTTAATAACTGTTAAATAAAAAATGGTATGTAAATTGTATAAATTTTTAGCTCACCGAGACGAAGTCGGGGGGAGCTTATGCTATACCCCCGGCGTCGGTATCGGCGTCCGGACCTGGTTAAAGTTTTGTTACAGGCCCTGTATCTAACTTATTACTTGTCCTATCTTCACCAAACTTGCATGGATGATGCATCTGGATCTACTAATGGACTTGGATGCTATATTTGGGCCATTAATTTCAGATGCTGGAGGAGGTTAAAGTTTTTAGAGCTGGTTAAAGTTTTTGAAGCAGGTTCCCTCTGATGATTATATCTTAGTTATTCTGGTCCTAACTTCACCAAACTTGCATGGATGGTGCGTCTTATGATACTGATGCATCTGACAGGCATTCATGCTGAATCTGAGCCATAGGTTTTGGATGCTGGAGGAGGTTAAGTTTTTTGGAGCTTGTTAAAGTTTTTGGAGCAGGTGCCCTCAGATTATTATATCTTAGTTATTACTGGTCCTAACTTCCCCAAATTGGCATGGATGGTGCGTCTTATGATACTGATACACCTGACAGGCTTAAATGCTGAATCTGAGCCATAAGTTTCGGATGCTAGAGGAGATAAAGGTTTTTGGAGCTGGTTAAAGTGTTTGTTGCAGGTGCCCTATGATGACTATATCTTAATTATTACTGGTCCTAACTTCACCAAACTTGCATGGATGATGGGTCTTATGATACTGATGCACATGACAGGCTTGAATGCTGAATCTGAGTCATAGGTTTTGGATGCTGGATGAGGTTTAGTTTTTTTGGAACAGGTTACATGTTAAATAGATAAAATAACTTTTTTAAACTTGCATACTTGATTTAACTATAATGTAAATGAATTGCAGAGGTAGCTTCAGATGCAGAGCCTGATCTCTATTATCAAGGATGCTTAAAAATTTCCTACATCACTCAAACATACTTGATAGATTAATTTGTTGTTAAATGATATTTAACATGATTCTTAAGATATACTATTGTATGATATGATATGATATGATATGATACACTATTGTTTTATATGATACAATATTATATCATATACTATATTGTAAAAAGTTATATGATACAATGTGATATTGTATCATTTTTTTGTATATGATATGATATTGTATCATGTAATTTTATGCATAGAATTGTATATTATGATACAAAATTGTATAATTTGATACTCTACGATATATTATTTTATCACATTTTATTGTTTCATATAAAATTGCTATATTACATTGTTTTATATTATGATACAATATTGTAAAATATATAATATCGTATCATATGATACGATATTGTATAATATGAAATTGGTTTATATGATATATTATTATATCACATGAAGTTGTGTTATATGATATTGTAGAAAAAATAATGTATTATATGATACGATATTGTATAATATGATATTGTATTATATACTACTATATTGTATTATATATTATATAGTGATATTGTAATATGTGATCAAATATAATAATATATACCACGATACAATGTCATATCATATGTTAATTACAATATTATATTCCATCATGATTTTTACAGTATTGCATTATATAATATACACTGTAAATATCATAGGATGCAATATCATATTTTATATTTTTGTATTGATAAACATGGTATCTTATAATACCGTATGAAATGAACATATGATTATCATACAATTTTTTAAGATATGATTTACGATATTGTGTCAAAACAGTATCTGAATATCCAAGATCATAAATATGATTTTTATATAACATGATAAAGATGGTCTCATAAAGGTGATGCCTCATAAAGGTGATATCTAGTCTCGGTAAGCTTTGTAATCTGTGATTATCTATGTTTAGCAATTTCCAAAAATATGAAATTTTGTGAATTTTTGGGGAAATTGTGTGAAGAATAAATGTAATACGTTTGTCCTTAAATTCCTAAAACACTGGGTTTACCTTAACACAGATATCCATGTCAAAAAGAAAATAGTGATGCTGTACGGCGATTCATCGTTCTTTAACCTGTCCAACTTGGGGCTTCAAATTTTAAGACTAGTGAATCTATGAGAGAGAGAGAGCGAGAGAGGAGAGAGAGAGAGAGAATAAATAAAAAATCGATTCAGTAAAGAAATTGATTATCTTTTTATCTACTTCTTTTATATATCGATTATTTTTCCTTTAGCCTAAAGTTTATCTTTGCCGACTAACATTGTCTGATAGCAAATTCTGCTAACTCGGCAAATGAAAAGCATACATCTCACAAATGTAGAATGGTTAATTATCCCCCGTTTTCCCGAATCCACTCGATATCCCAGTGCTATGTCTAAACGATCGGTGTTAAGCAATCGGTTAATAAAATACGAAATTTATAAATTTTGACCTCGATGCTTAATCACTTAACAGATATAATAAATCCCGCTTATGGACCTGTATGTAGGCTTTTGTAAATAATTATAAACTTAAAACAGATTTTAAATGATTATAATCCCTATCTACCCTGCCGTAATGATTTTTTTTATATAAAAACAGTGTATTTCCCCGATCGGTGTTTACTTAAGGAATACTGAATCATTCTTTGAGTATTATGAGGTGATAATTTCGGTCGGGGCCTGGTCAAATCCAAAAAAAGCCCGAAGGGCTTTATGATAGATTTGAAAAATCTTTTTGTGTCACTCATGTTTTATGACGTTTTTGTGTCACTCATGTTTTATGAAGTTTTTGGGTTTTAGGGTTCAAAATTGATTCGTAATGTTATTACGGACAAAGACAGTTGAAAATGTAAATATATCTGTTTATTCCTAGGCTCAAACACACATCCACAGATGGTCAGTTCGCAGTCACTCGGTTGTTGTGTATAGTTTTTAGCTCACCTGAGCTGAAAGCTCAAGTGAGCTATTCTGATCACATTTTGTCTGTCGTCCGTCCGTCCGTGTCTGTCTGTCTGTCTGTCTGTCTGTAAACTTTTCATATTTTCAACATCTTCTCAAGAACCACTGGGCCAATTTCAACCAAACTTGGCACATAGCATCCTTAGCCTCAGGGGACTCAAAGTTGTGAAAATTAAGGACCAAGCCCTCTTACAAGGGGAGATAATTAGGAATTAATGAAATTTTTTGAGAAATTTTCAAAAATCTTCTTCTCAAGAACCATTTGGCCAGGAAAGCTGAAACTTATGTGGAAGCATCCTCAGGTAGTGTAGATTCAAAGTTGTGAAAATCATGACCCCTGGGGGTAGGATGGGGCCAAAATGGGGGGTTGACTTTTTACATAGGAAATATAGAGTAAATCTTAAAAAATCTTCTTCTCAAAAACCATTTGGCCAGAAAAGCTGAAACTTATGTAAAAGCATCCTCAGGTAGTGTAGATTCAAAGTTGTGAAAATCATGACCCCTGGGGGTAGGGTGGGGCCAAAATGGGGGGGTCGACTTTTTACATAGGAATATATAGAGTAAATCTTTAAAAATCTTCTTCTAAAAAACCATTTGGCCAGAAAAGCTGAAACTTATGTGGAAGCATCCTCAGGTAGTGTAGATTCAAAGTTGTGAAAATCATGACCCCCGGGGGTAGGGTGGGGCCAAAATCGGGGGGTCGACCTTTTACATAGGAATATATTGAGTAAATCTTAAAAAATCTTCTTCTAAAAAACCAGTGGAAAAAATTGATTTTTATTTATACAGGATCTATAAGTATTATACTACATTGTCCAGATAGTTTTTATTATGACTCCATTAAGCTTATTTTATCATACCTATTGTTCCTCAGGTGAGCGATGTGGCCCATGGGCCTCTTGTTTAAATTTTGTTGTTTTTTTTTTAATTTTTTGTCTTTAACTTGCATCAAAATAAAATAAAATGATAAATATATGCTAGATCCCTGCACATATAGCTCAATGTGTATACTCAAAGAGTATCGTTTTGTTTGACACGTTCTGTAATGGGGCCGATGAAACTCTATTTCCCACTTCGTACATTTTTCGAACAAACTTAAAATGTATCTATATATCGTTATTTTGATTCTACTGTACAAATTGTTGGATAAAACATTGTTGATGTAGATAACAAACTTACCTTTTGATCTCTAAGAGCCTTCAATGTGTCTTCCTGTACCCCACGCTTCCGTAAACATGGCTTATGAAAGAATCAACCATTGCACATGCCCATTGCCTGTCTTAAATCCGAATCGAAGTGTGAAATTTACGGATTAAAGTGTGAATTTTACAGATTAAAGTGTAAAATTTATAGATTAAAATGTAAATTTTACAGATTAAAGTGTGAATTTTACACTCTAATGTGTGAATTTTACACTTTCAAGTGTGAATTTTACAGATTAAAGTGCTACATTTACAGATTAAAGTGTGAATTTTACACTCTAAGGTGTGAATTTTACACTCTAAAGTGTGAATTTTACAGATTAAAGTGCTAAATTTACAGATTAGAGAATGAATTTTTCAGATTAAAGTGTACAATTTACACTTTAAAGTGCAAATTTTATATATTAAAGGGTGAATTTACAGAATTAAGTGTGAATTTTACACTTTAAAGTGTGAATTTTACAGATTAAAGTGTGAATTTTACAGATTAAAGTGCAAAATTTACAGATTAAAGTAGGAATTTTACACTTTAAAGTTTGAATTTTACACTTTAAAGTGCAAAATTTACAGATTAAAGTGCAAAATAGACAGAATAAAGTGTAAATTTTACAGATTATAAGGTGAATTTTTACAGATTAAAGTGTAAAATTTACAGATTAAAGTGTGAATTTTACAGATTAAAACCTAAAATTTACAGATTAAAGTGCAAAATTTACAGATTAAAGTGTGAATTTTACAGATTAAAGTGTAAAATTTATAGATTAAAATGTAAATTTTACAGATTAAAGTGTGCATTTTACACTCTTAAGTGTTAATTTTACACTTTCAAGCGTGAATTTTACAGATTAAAGTGCTAAATTTACAGATTAAAGTATGAATTTTACAGATTAAAGTGTAAAATTTACACTTTAAAGTACCGTAAAACGTAAACCGTAGAACCCTGAGTTGGAATTATAACTTTTTGAAAATTTAAGTATATAAATATAAACGTGAAAGGTGTCGATCAAAATCGTACCGCAACTTTAAATGAAAACATGCAAATCATATCAGTGCGAGAATTTACTCAAAAGCTAGGGTGCAAATGTTTTTTTTCCATTATCTCTCTAGTTAACTTCCCATAATGATAAAATTTAATTTAGTCATTAATTAATCTAAATGAAATCTATCAAGAGGGAGTATAGTAACGTCCGCCAATGATCAGTGCAGATACGTAGGTATGGTGTCTATATCTTTGTACTTCGACCTACTGATAGAATGAAATATTCTTTTTAGAGCTGTACAGACAAAATCATCCATGTCTTTATGATTGCTTTGACTGTCCACTTCTCTGGATAAAACGATGTACACATGTCAGCGGCGCTCTCCTGAAACCACGCACTTCACCGCCAACAACTGCATTAATTATTAGTAGATGGTACAATTAAACACGCTAGTCAACTCTCCCTATTGTTTTTGTTATATTACAGCATCCTTTAATTGCACAATTAACTTTTAACATTGCCATCAACAACGATTAAACAAGGGGAAAACGTCTATTTTAACCATTTGCCATAATAAATTAGATAACTCGTGTTACGAACGGTAACTCAAGGTTATGAAAAATTCGGAATGTATCCATAACACGGGAAAGTTTAATGGGGGACCCCCAACCACTGGTTTTTTAACAGGTTTTTTTAACCTAACCTTCTTTTTTTGGGACAGTGATAAAATTATAGTGAATTTTGAATTAAAGAACAAAGTTTGATGATACGACGCACGAAATACCCAGCCAGTAGTTGAAATAAAATTTAGAAAATGTTGTGTATTTTTCTCAGTTACTATACTCCTGATGTACGCATAAAACAGGGATGTTGCATCAAAAGGGGTTAGGGGGTTTACCCCTTCCCTTTTTGATAAAAGAGTAGTTCAGGCTTTTATTTCAAATTGTTAACACTGACTTCGCATTTTTCGTACCTCGCATTTTGTTTATATTTTGTATACGAGTATATGTACATGTATGTAATACTGATGAGCCCATTGGCTCAAAGTTGAAATAAATAATAATAAATTATTTGACAAATTTGACATAAAGATCAAAAGTAAGAAAAGAGACACGACGCACTACACCCCCCCCCCCCCCTATTTTGTGCGTGTCATGAAGGGTTAATACAATAGATAATGCCAAAAAAATAATATTTCCAGTTGCAACAATAAACTGTTTACCCTGTGCG
>WFKH01011925.1:36399576-36410419 GCA_016163765.1 Magallana hongkongensis
CAAAATGGGGGGTTGACTTTTTACATAGGAAATATAGAGTAAATCTTAAAAAATCTTCTTCTCAAAAACCATTTGGCCAGAAAAGCTGAAACTTATGTAAAAGCATCCTCAGGTAGTGTAGATTCAAAGTTGTGAAAATCATGACCCCTGGGGGTAGGGTGGGGCCAAAATGGGGGGGTCGACTTTTTACATAGGAATATATAGAGTAAATCTTTAAAAATCTTCTTCTCAAAAACCGTTAGGCCAGGAAAGCTGAAACTTGTATGGAAGCATCCTCAGGTAGTGTAGATTCAAAGTTGTGAAAATCATGACCCCCGGGGGTAGGGTGGGGCCAAAATGGGGGTTTCAACTTTTTACATAGGAATATATATAGAGTTAATATTTAAAAATCTTCTTCTCAAGAATCATTTGGCCAGGAAAGCTGAATCTTATGTGGAAGCATCCTCAGGTAGTGTAGATTCAAAGTAGTGAAAATCATGACCCCCGGGGATAGGGTGGGGCCAAAAAGGGGGGGGTCAACTTTTTACATAGGAATATATAGAGTAAATCATTAAAAATCTTCTTCTCAAGAACCATTTGGCCAGAAAAGCTGAAACTTCTGTGGAAGCATTCTCAGGTAGTGTATATTTAAAGTTGTGAAAATCATTTCCCCCAGGGGTAGAGTGGAGCCACAATTGGGGATCAAATATCTACATAGGAATATATAGAGTAAATCTTTAAAAATCTTCTTCTCAGAAACTAATCAGCCAGGTGATTATTTAATATTGTTTAGATTTTGGCTTCTGGATGATTCCGGGACAATTGGGTCTCGCAAGGAGTTCAGAGTTTGATGTAGGTTTATATCCCATTTATAAACAATTGTTTAGGATCTTTTTGAGAGCTGCAATGCTCAACATGTGATATTACTATAAAATCATCCTGTTAGAAAAGGGACTAATGATAATAAAGATAAGAATATCCAGTGGAAAAATTTGATTTTTATTTACATGTATTATACTACATTGTCCAGATAGTTTTTATTATGACTGCATTAAGCTGATTTTATCATACCTATTGTTCCTCAGGTGAGCGATGTGGCCCATGGGCCTCTTGTTTCCTAATTCCAAACAGACAAAAGATGTGTATCTGCAGACGTACACAAAAAGAAGAAAGAACAGTGTTCATATATTAATCAAAGGCTGGAACGGCCAGAAAGGCGGTCGAGCTAACATTTTTTTTAATATAGAATGATATCAATAATTTGAACTTCTGTATTAATAGTCCTATATCAAATAACATTAGAATAAAAAAGTAAACGAATTATGTTTTCTGCTGCTTTAAAAACAAAAATCAGTATATTTCCTTCTAAAATAGGTAGTGATGCGTTTATAATACAATAATTAACTGATCGTGGTTACAAAAATCGAAGAAATTTCAAAGTTCAAAAATAAATTATTTTCTTTCTGCTTAAACAATCTTTGAACAATTTTCACAGGTTCATAATTTAAATACATTAACAATAAAACATACTTTTATTTATTTCATTTCCCGTTTAAAACAAGATTACCTATGGGATGTTTGTTTACAAACAAATCCACAACACGTGCTATCTAAATGCCCGACCAAACCAACTGCATTATCGTGTTTATTCATTAGATCAAAATCACTATAGATACGTTTATCGCTTACATTTATTTTGGAGACTGTGCCCGATAACAAATAAATTTACATATCAAATTTTATTTCTATCGGGCAAGGTCTCCAATTAAAATGTAAACGATAAACTAAAATAATATTTAGTAAAATTTTACACCTATTTTACACCTATTCATCCGCCATTTCTTGATTAAGCAAATTTTTACTTCTGCAATAAGTTGTCAATAACCAGGGAGGCAAAGTTGGGTTTTTTGAACACAATTTAGTTGAATAAATGTAATAAAAATCTTGTAATACATTTCATACTTTAAGGAACTTATTTCTTTTGCGCATTTAAAAGGCGGTGCAGAACATGAATTTTGGACGAATGGCTACCGAGCATTAGCTCGACGCCTTAAAATTGACTTTTTAGCGTTGATTTCCAATCAGTAAGAAGACAAACAATAAACAATGAATTTCAAATCATTTAATCCATATACCCATTATCCAGTAACTAATTTTTGAGCGCCGAATGTACATTTAGTCTCTACCCACATTACTGCTGTTATCTGTGGTATTTCTTATTCAAATACTAAAATATTCGTACGTTAGAGAGAGAGAGAGAGAGAGAGAGAGAGAGAGAGAGAGAGGTTTATAGTGTTTTAGAGTGTTCAGGAAATCAATAGATAAAAGCAACATATGTCAATAAACGCATGTATACATGCATGCATGTATCTATGTACGTGAATAAATACTAATCAGTCCTCCTTATAAAGTTCCGTAGAATACTTGCAACGTGGGCGCATTGCTAAATGTTCTTTGCATACAGTCATTGAGATGGCGGCATTTCTTTGATGCCAGCAATGTCTTTAAAGCCGGCGATGCAACAAGAGTCTGAATTTAGCGAGCTGCTGATCGAAACAAGACTGTCACAAACCGGGATATTGATGGTATTTTGAAACAAACTCTATATTTGTATTGGAAAAAAGCGCTGTTATTTTGATGTATGATAAATTTAAAATGGAAAACATTAAAATCAATCATTTTAAAGATAAAATCGTTAAACAAAACACAATAAATAAATAAAAAAAACAAACATTCCGCACTCGGGGACTGAACCCGGGTCGCCTGGACACAAGTCCACCACTCTAACGACTGAGCTACGCGGACCCTCGCTTCAGGACTTTGGAGCCCAAAATCTCGAGAATGCGTGGATCGATTTTAAAACAAATTTCATATTCTGATGTTCTCTCTACCATCCCTGAAAATTTGAAAGTTCCATCTTTTATTTTTTTTTAGAAAAATGAGCCACAAGCAAAAACATAAAATCCTTAATATCACGGTACCGGAAGTCACGATCAAAAAAATGATCGACAATTTTCTTAAAAATTTTTTTCTAGAGTAAGTTCTGAAAGTTTCATGAAAATCGGCTGAAGCGTTTTTGAGAAAACGTTACAGAAAAAAAAAATAATAATAATAATAGAGGAAAAGAAACAAAGCAATAACAATAAGGTCTTCCGTTGAAACGGAAGACCTTAATAAACATTACAATCACTAAAAGGTCTTCCGTTGGAAACGGAAGACCTTAATGAATTTCAGTGTAGAAATCTTGAAATAAACTGTTTTAAAGTTTTTAGACACGAATTTTTATTCATTTAAATATTGATTCTATGATTTCCTGCACTTGATCGTATACACAGATCACAATGTAACCCGTCATCGCTTCTCTTACCTGAAATAACATTCATTTGCCTTTTTACTCACAAACTTCTTGTAAACAGGACACGGAAAAATACCCGGCAATCAACAACTGAATGCTTAAAGTGATACATGTAAATATATTAATAATTTATCTAGTAACAAAAAAAAAAATATGACAGCGATGGATAGAGACTCTGATCGCCAGTACATGCGTTATAATCATGAAGTCGGAACGAAATGATTGTTAAATAATTTTAAATAGGAGCACTCTTTAAAATAAGGATTTTAGAAAACATAAAACTAAAACGTTTTTATTCGATAATTTTCTTCTAGCTATGTAGGAGGAGCCAAGTAGCACGCGGCGCATGGCGTGATCTGTACTACTATACTTAAACTGATTGACAGGCGAAGCACGTGGAGTCCTAAAATAAAATCCCGCTCAAAAGACCGACTATAAAAACCTATAGCGAAACAATGGCTCAGTGATAAAACTTTAATTTTAGTAATATAATTAACACACAAACTCTTTCTCTCTTTCTCTCTCTTCTGTAAGATAGAAAATTTTTTCCTTTAGATCGAAAATGGGCGTGCTGTACTGTTAGACGAAGACGTACGGAATTGTGTAGGTTTTCTTTTGTCTTGAACAGGTGTGAAAACCCCCGAGGTCGTTTTATACCCTGGGTTTGTTAATCACTATACACAGGAAATGATCGCGACTTAAACTTAATATACACAAGAAAGCCAAGAAAGCATACTGATATAACACGTTATGATTCAATGTGCGTTAAAGCAACTAACAACTTTATAAAAAAAATATATGTATAATAAGTTTATCATTTGAAGGAAAAACTGATTTATTAAGTTGATTCCCGACACTTATCATTTCACAACTTACGACATACACATGTACATGTATTAACAGTTTATGGCGCTATGTAAAGAAAAGATTAAGGTCTAAAAAGGTAAATTAGATTAAAACATTTTTATAACGGTTGTAATAAAAATAACTGCGTTAAATTAGTATGTGCTACTTAATCCCGTATAACTAAAATCTATCTAAATATTGAACTTATCTGGTCAGCGATAATCTCCGTCCGTATTCATCGAAACACATAAGTCAATAAGCCGTATATGGAAGTTGCACGCTTATTGCACGGTACGGTACGCTCTTTTGGCCGTTTTGGGGCGGGTCTTGCATAAATTATATTGCACGCTTTTTGCACGGTACGGTTCGTTTTGTGAACGGTACGGTTTGCTTTGTGAACGGTACGGTTCGTTTTGTGAACGGTACGGTTCGTTTCTTGCACGGATCGGTACGGTTCGTTTTAAAGGTGTAGTAGCACGTTTCAGGGTCTGTAAGTAAGAGTGCGGAACAAATATATTAATAAGAAGCCAGAAAAGAATTAAGTGATTTATATTAAACTAATTATAGATGAGCTGAACAAAACATAGATTAACCTTATTGTACTTGATTGATAAAATATAATGCACACCTAACATCTTAGAATCATATTTACTTTGAATTAAATAAAATTAAAAAGACGTTTAATTTAAAAAACGATTTACAGAATTATTATTAATCTGAAATGTACATGCATTTAACTTTTAGTAATGCAACAAGCCATTGGGATATCTGAATTTAATATTTTTTTTTACAAATAGCAATTCAGCAACGTAAACTTGGGAAATCTTCTTTGACGCATGATACAGAGAGAGATGAGTTAAATGTAAACCAAGAGGAAACTACATGGAAGTATCAACCGATTAACAAAAGTGTACTTAACTTCCGAGACTAAACGAGCACCATTAAAATTGTGTTATGCATGTTTTATTCAAAAACTCATGAGTGCATGATTAATTTTTTTTCTCAAATACAAATACCATATGATCAATATACACTTTGTTGTTGAAAATGTGCAGTATAGATCTTATAGTGAATACTTTGAATTAGAGGTTTTGTGTTTTTAGATGAAAAGACTCCAAATATTATATTTTACAATTGAATGTTCATTCCATAAAACCCAGAGACAGTTATTTGTTAGGTATATGAATAACAATAACAGGCATTTTCCAAATGAGAATTTTCTGTTTTAAAGTGAAATTTAAGCATTACCAAATAGCTTAATGATTAATTTCTTCATCAAAACAACAAGGTACATGTAAGCTTTGTTTATGAATATTTATTATTATAATTTTGGATTTGCTATTTTTTTTTTACAAGACGATTCAATTTCTGTTAACTTATCTTTACCATATTATTTATTGTAATTTTCCCTTGTATTTTTTGGACAATTATTTTTAAATACAAAATTTATTTCGTATTGCCAAAAAATTGATTTTATTATGTAAATAGCAATTTTTTGTGTATTTTTACAATAGAAGAAAACATATAAATGTAAACTGCCTGATGTACAATCATTTTCTATATATTTAATCTATAATAATTTGATACTTGATACAATTTAAAAGAAATTCATTTTCTAGTATAGAAAGTTGATAATAATGTAAACGCCTACTTGCAACATTATTGGATTTATATCATAATTTCTTAATTGATTTCTAAGTATTAAATGCATAAAGGATCTGAATAACACAAAAAGGTCATCCTTTATTTTACCTACATATTGAGCCAGGAAAACAATCATGTAATCCCACATCTCAATAAACAAGTCAACACTAAATCTACATGTAATACAACATATAATTAAAATCATTACAAACAAAAATCACATTATTATGCTAATAACTAACATATATTAACTTGACAACAGAGTAGCATACATTTAATACAGCTTTATTGATTAAAATCCTTACAATTGCAGAAAAAAACAAGATTTCAAATTTTTGTAACAAATTAGAAAAAACAAAATAAATATAGTTTTATACATTAATTCACTTGTTAAAATAAATGAAATGTTAAGTATGTTTTTTTTCTTTTACTTACCGAAATGGATCTTAGAAGGAACAAAAAAAAAAAAAACCCCAAACAAAGAAACAAAAACAAAAGCAAAACCCAGGGTATCTTTCATGTAATGATGGCTGATACAACCCCACTTACCAACGTGCACAAAAAAATGTAAAAGACTACTTTGTGATTACTGCCCTTATAACTGATTCAAATTTAAATAAATATAACAAAACTAAATGATTAATAAAAATCAAAAAGAGAAGGTTTAGAGACATGTATCACAGTTAGAACCATATATTTACTCCACTACTGCTCATTCAGCAAAATCAAGAAATAGTCAAATGATTTTCAATTTTTGTTTAAAGACACCGGTTTTTTTTAAATCAAATATCAAATATATGTATGTAGTGTACGTATTTTTAAAATAAGTAATGTTTTTGTAAAATCATAGTAAACATTTACAAAACTGGAATATCAAAAAACATGCACGGTCAGTGAAGATTGATGTTTAAGCATCATTGTCAGGTTATTCAAAATGAAATACGTTGACATTTGTCATCATTCACAGTAAATTAGATGTTCAACTAATCTGTTCATTATTTTTGCTTTATTATATAGTCTAGACGACGACTGCATTTAACGAGATAATCCCAGTTACTGCGGATGCTTCAAGATTACATGTAATAGAGGTTTGTAGTATTAACTACATGTTGAAATCACTCGGAACGCACGCTACAGAGGCTTAGCTTGACAAAATATCAGCTGTTTTCGTTAATTTATCATCTCAGAATTTTAAAGTTTTAAAAGTGACATATTTATTATACAAAATTGTCCATATTAGATCTGCTCTTTACTGTTAGATATCGTGCAAATCCATCTTTTTTATTGCCAACACAGTCAGATAACTCAAGAGGCTGTGTTCCATATACACAGGCTATAGTCTGTCCCAAGTTATTGCTTCCACCACTTTTTGACGATTTTTAATAAAAATGCACATACCTGTGAAAGAAATGCTGTTGAAATTGATAAAAGGGAAAATATCCAAGATATCTTCATTGACAAATTATCATTTTTCACTCATAAAAGTTCACAGGAACGAAAACAAATTTCTTACAGAGATTTATAATGGGAAATGTTTACATCTTTTCTTCATTCGGAAGTTCTCGGGAAACCTCGCGCAATTTTTCAACGTTTTCATCCGGGCTTAATATGGCTGATCTCCGTAGACTTTCTATTTTGGGATGTGTATTGAAACCTGAAGCGGTAGAGGGGGCGTTTCAAAACAGATAATCTGGACATTTTTCATATTAGTGGATGAACATAGTTTGAGCACAAAGGTATTTATGATTATCGAAATATCAAGCAAAAAGTGGTGGAAGCAAAAACTCGGGACAGAGTATAGTAAATTATCTGCCAATGTAACTAACTTCACAGTCCGCCTGTTGTGTTTTTCAATACTCTGCCTCTTCCGGTTTTTCTTCTTATGCTCAATTTTACAGGGAATGACTTCATATGATGGCCCTACCAATATTAACTTCAGAACTAAACTAAGACATAAACATGATTTTTTAAAACTACAAACAATGACCAATATGTATAAAGTCAGTTTATTTTGAATAAAGTCAGTTTATTTTGAATAAAGAACTGTTTACAATGAATGTTAATAACAAAACAAACGATTCGATTCAAATATCACCTTTGTTCCAATGCATGTACATATGTATAATAGTGTTACAAATTAGACAAAATTCATTACTACAGTTATTCAGGATGCATTTTCATCGTTCGACGAGTAGTAGTTTATGGGTTTTTCATCAATCTTCTAGTGGTTGTTATATTTGCATGAAGACAGAATTCGATCAAACACAAAAATACCGTATAACCGTTTTTTTGGGCGGGACACACATTTGGCGGATTTAGGCCTACAAGGTATACCATTAATTTTGGCGGATATAATTTTTGTGAATCCTTTACCTTTCATTAAAAATCTCTTGTCAGTTTATTTTTAATAGCTGAGAAGTTAATGCACTTGAGCAAAAATCTTATTTTTCCATTACAAGGTGGTAAAATTTAAACATCACCCTGGTTTCATTCTGTCTCACTTCAATATTTTCAAAAGAAATAACTAAATAGTACTTAATATTTATGCATGAAAAAATATACCGTATTAACAATCAATTTTAATTTTACTGTTAGCGAAGAAACCGTAAATCAGACAATTATCTGCACCTGAGTCGATAATGAATTACAGGTCTCCTAAAACAACACAAGCTAACACCCCTGACACTGGGGCTAATTGCACACATTAATAGGGAAAAGTGATATGGTGTTTAAACAATTAACTTCTAAGTTATAGTAATGTTTAGTTTTTATTTATTTACATTAGTTTTGAATTGATTTTGAGTAAATGTACATTTGTGTCTGTAACACTGTGTGCATGTAACAATAATTTTGTCCCTTTTTATCAAGCTCACAGACTTTAAAAAATACATGAAAAAAAAAATCTATAAAAATTACATGTTCGTCGATAAAAGTTGTATAGAAAGTACTTAAATTTGGCGATTTTAATTCTGGTGAATTTTCAAAAATCGCGTAATAAGGGCAAAATTATATCCCCGCCAAAAAAACCAAGCTATACGGTAATACATGTATAATCGACTTACTGTTAACCAAAGGTTTAGGCCACATGCATAAGCGAAAACATCCGGTATTGACTGTATATAATCACAGAAATGCCATGTGGCTTGCGATCACCCTTCACGTCATATACTTAACGGCTTAGGATGTTAATTTTTAAAATATCCCTTTTTTATGTAAAGAACAGTACGTATCTATATTCCGGGTTCTCTTTTGCGCAATGTAAAATCAAAACCGATCACGACAAATTCCGGCTTCCGGTTTAACACAAGTATACACATTCTTTAATTGCAATCAAGCATAGACGGATCCTTTTCCGTGACATTTTACATGAATTTAGCATGCACATACAGTGGTTTCAACGGTATTGTTGGCAATTTACACGCACAATCCTGATACACGAACGATTACGAAGGATACACGGACGATCACTAACTTAACTGAATTTTCACGATACACAAACGATACGGATAAAACACGCAAACGAACGATTCTACACCATATAGCACGCAAAATTAAAAATATTTTTTAAGATTAGAATTAAGAAAACGTAAATATATAGAAATTTTGTATTTTTAAAAAAAAAATAGTGATTTTGTTTGTGTTGCAATGCTTGTGTTTAAGATATTAAAAAGCGATAGAATACCCAGTGTTTTATTTTTACCAGATAAACGATAAGATAGAATCCATACACAAAGTAAAATGTTTAGTCTTCTAAACGAATATCTGGTTATATCATAATTAAGAAAATTGAGCATGAAAATATTGAATATATATAATACATAATCTACATGAATTTATTCACATAATGTAATACACTATGTACGATTTAATTGTGCAAGGCTTTACACATTACATAATTACATAAATATGCAATAATGATTGAATTTATCTAAATTTCAGGCCTGTAAAAATAGTTATTTACAAAGCCGTGATAGATAGAATGCTATATAGAAGTATAAGCTGTTATATGTATATGAAATTTAATATACATGTTTACACAATGTAATGGAGAAGAATGCGTATGGTATTTTCATTTGAGAGAAAACTAAGGGTATAATTCTTTAATTTTAACATTGTCGGGGGATGATAAGCTTGATCGCATTCAGTTAATGTGTCCCTGTTGCTTGACGCTAATATGATAATAATAATTTGTCAAAATACGTTGAATGCTCGAGATAGACTGATTGCAGAATTACACAAAAACTAATTTGACTGATCAAAAGATTAAATGAGATTTTGAAATACTAGCAATTTAACGACAAACGAGAGAACAAAAAAAAAAGGTTTGCGCTGACACGGTACTTGCAACGTGCAAGGGGGTCACTGCCTGTGTGCCACCTAACGCAAGCAGGGAGTGCCGCACACTTACGCTAGAAAGACCAAAACACCAGCAGGATGACCACATACTTGTGCTCCGCCGCAACCACCACCAATACAAGCAGGGATGACCGCACTTCTATATTAATACGATACAAAGCAGGGTTCTCCACACATGCAGTATCAAAGGTTAAATCACAGAAAGATTAGATAGAGCACGGATGTCCCCATACTCAATCTAGCAAAACCTGTCCAAGTTTAACCCCAAACAGTCGTTCTCTTGAACGTAATTGACACTGTCCCTATATATGTGCCGGCTTAGAATAGTTTGTACTATCTTATATGGAAAATCAAAAAATTACAAACTAGTATTACCTAATCTAAAAGAACTTATACACAACAAATTATTTACATATATCATTTATCATGGTATAAAAATGATTATGACGCTAATTGGTTAATAATGGAAACATTTATCTACATTACCAAAAATCAATAAATCAAAGGGCAATAACTATAACACAAAAATACAGTGATAAGATGCCCGCTTCATTTATATGTATCGTTTGGTTTTAAAATCTGAGTTCGAGTTTTTAAAAAATAATAAATGTTAATAGCATATTAGATTCAAATATTACGATTTATTAATATGCATGTTTACTG
>WFKH01011925.1:36410519-36423708 GCA_016163765.1 Magallana hongkongensis
TATGTATTATAAAGATATATTTGTTGAGCTAGATTAAAAAAAAACAAACATTATTTCGAACCATTGATGTTCAGCAATAGCAACTAATTCACAACATTTTTTCTATTTTAAGTTTAAATTTACATTCATTATTGTTGTGTTGTTTTAAAAACTACTCATCGCTGCTTTCAGAATAAATTTTGGCATTCCGTAAAAAAAGTCACAAAACGAAAATCTTCACACAATCCCGCCCGGTAAAACACGCTTCATGTGACTATTTTTTTTTCTGATAAACGCACGAACACGATACGAACACGTGTCGACAACATTGAATTATGATTTTAAATAACAGGTCGGGAAAACTACTTTATATGGATATGTTGTTCTTGCGCAGAGCGATGCGTACCGCGAAAAACTGTCTAATCAGTGAATAAAAAGCAACACATGTGATTTACTACATGTTTAGGTTTTACAATAAACTCGTGGTTTTGACTAATTTACGACTTGATTTTAAATGACTCCGGGAACGTCAATTCATAATTTTTTTCAACTTTTTTTGTAAAAAATGCCAAGTGTAGGTACTAATTAAGATTTTCCATGCTCATATTAACAACCATTGCAGATTTTCCATGTTAAATAGTATGTTGAAATACCTCTCACAAGATTCACATGGATTAATATCAAAAGTACGTACCAAACAAGCATCTCGTAACCATTTACACTTAGGCTTTAAATGGCCACATGAGGTCTTTTGAATGCCTGACAATGTACGAACACCTCCGAGTCGAATGCTTAGGACCATGGAATTCGCGTGAAATTTGTATTCACTTAGATTCAGCGCTGGCAGTAAGGCTTATTTCAACAAATGGACTTATACAATGCAGTTGAGGAAACCAAATTTTTACCATTGTAAAATGAGTGTTTGTAAATGTGAGCATGGAATTATTAGATGATGATGTAAATATTGTTTTAAGTGTGCAAAATGCTTGAAAAAATCCGTTATGCCTTTCCAAAAGCAATTAGAAAAATTAGCGTTTTCTAAACGTTGTATTTTTTCTAGTAACCCATGATGAATATATAATGACAGGTGTAATTTACCATTTTGGTTGAATTGGTTGTAAGCTGTTGAAGCACCGATCGGAAGACGAAGATGATCGCAAAAAAAAATAATTGGACCGATGAGTTTTAAGCCAAATTCCACCCGATGTGACAGTTTGAAATAAATCCAAGATGTCACCGATGGGTACCTTGTGTACCATTCGGTATAGGGTATTTATTTTTATTATTAGAAAAAAAATTATAACGTCAGGTGCCTGAAATTGAAAAGTTAATTCCAGGTGATACCTTAAACGAATGTGTCAATTGCTAAAAAAAACTGTTTATATATGTTAAAAACGAATTAGTAGGAAGATATATAAGCTTAAAAAAGAATTTTAGTAAGAATGATAAAAAATAACATACTCTAATTTTCTTTTGTAAAACAATCTTTAATGTATTCATTTGTCACAGTTAAGGCATTATAATTACAGATAATCACTGCTTATGAGTCATGTTAGATCACGTTTATGGGTAGACAACATAACAAACTAATTGCTTAAGGGGATGAAACAGACATTGTACTTTTTCAAAGTTAAAATGAAGTTATATTGCACTTACGAAATCAAAAAGCAGATAATAAAGGATATTATATATGCTTCGTAAAAAAACAATCAACATATTACACGCATACATATAAAAGATATTAATAATTCTTAATAAAGCGGGTTACAGACCTTAATGCTTGCTATTGCACAAGTATTCAGATGTTCAAGTATGTGTACATGTAATCAGTGAATTTATTTCGACAAAATTGTAATGTCACGTAATTAAAATATGGACCCATTTATTAGAACACAATAACCTGTGTTTGGACTCGTATGTGAGTTATTACGGAGGGTAATTAATTAAAATATATGACTTATTTAAAGTTTACGGGCGCCTGTAAAGTGCGAAACGAAATCGAAACGAAACGAAACCGAACGAAACGAAACGAAACCAATCGAAACGAAACGAAACCAAAAATCGAAACGAAACTAAACGAAATTAAATAAAACAAAAAATAAATTTTGACTACATAAAGGTGAAAATAAATTCATTGAAATAAAATTGTTAACCATAAATACATGTATTAACAACCTGTATATGTCAAATTGCCGTTGTAAATTCATAAGGTAATTCAAGTGTCTTTCGGATCCGGTTCTTTTTTACACTGCGTGCTAAATTTCCGGTTATAATTTTAGCGCACAACAAGTGTTTTAAAATAGTAATGGTTTGGTCAAAAAGGGGGAAATTTGTAAAAAATATCGCATCTCCATCGTTAAGAGGGATTGGAGAAAGCAAGGATAGCAGCGAAATGTAAACATGGTAAATGAGTGTGTAATAAAATTGTACGTATTGTATGCAATCTCTTCCAACAATTACACTGCGTTTATGTAGCTTGACGACCTCATGTGTCCTCTGGGACAAAGAGAGGATAAACAAATACTTGTGTAGCTTGAACATTAATTAAAACAATATAACACTGATTGGTGTTTAATCTACAGATAAATATGTTTAAAAACTGGGATAGAAAGTATATGACAGAGAGGGGGTGGGGTACTGCTGCACTCAATTCTTTGTGGGGTTTTTTTGGCAGTTAATTTTATATGTATAATACAGTTTAATTGTATAATACAGTTTCATTGAGTATATCAACTTTAGTGAATGTTAGATTGTGTCTTTTTGGTACATTTAAATTTTTTCAAAAGTTTGATTAAAACAACTTGTAAAATTTACATTTTCAATATGGGGTACACGTGTTCAAGAGACTATCAAGCAAAAACTAGATGGTAAATTTTGATGTTTTTTTTTGTTAACACAGTATGTAACTCTTCCTAAATATTTTTTTAAAATTGTATGTAAACTGAAAAAAATTGTAGAATTTTCCAAAAAATGCAATTTTATGATTTTTTTTGGAAGGTCGTGGCAAGAAAAAATGTAATATTTTTTAAATCTTTTGTAGAAAATCAATAACATTTTTATGATTTATTGATAATCAATTGATTTGCTTAAAATATAACCTAACACGATGTATTTTGTGCATAAGTTAATAAATTATGAGATCATGCTTCATGGTGTTAAATTTTGGCTGTTGAATTTTTGAACCTTGTGAGCTGAAGCTCACTGTAGGAAAACAAACGTTCAAAGGTATAAATATTTTGGCCTCTATAGTAAGTTTATAAGTTGTTTTAACTGTTCAAATTTAAAAATGTTTGGTTTGACACAGATTTCTAAAACACTAGAGTTATCTTAATTAAGCCGATTACCCGTAATTTGTAAAAAAAAAAAATACTTAAAATATTCTAATATCTTTTATGTTTCTAATTGATATCATTAGAGAGAGACAGACAGACAGACAGAGAAATGTACTTTTATGTTTTTATGTTCATGTGCCTTAAGGATTACGTTTACTCAGGGTTTGAGATTCCAAAAATATTTTTACAATGCTCAATATCTGAAGTCAAAAGTTATTTTAAAAACACAAAATAGCAATGTTATTAACATATATCGATATTAATATCCATCTTTTATTTATTTGAGGAAGATATACTACGACAAAGGTAGATTAATATTGAAACAGAGGAAATTCAGACTAATTTTTTCATTTTCTTGTTTTCTCTTAAAAACTTTCTGTAGCATTGTAATTGCAAAAGTTAAGTTTCTATGTGTTTTTTTCATATCATTTTACATATTTTATGGTTGTATTATCTCATGTATAATTGTATATCACTGGCTGGCACGCGATGGAAAAAATCTTTAAAATACATAATATCTCGAAAATTTGATCATTGACCTTATATAAAGTTATTGTCAACAGACTAAAGACAATAAAAACAGTTTTAGACAATCAATGGTTTGAAGCTCCGATTAGTCAGTTTTTTGTAAAACTCGATCAAAGATGGATAGAATTTTGAAAATTGATAGAGGAAATTCGGACAAAATTATATCTAAAATATGAGCTTAGAACGATTCATTGAGATATGAAATTAGTCAATCTATTCGTGTTTCATCATTTTTTAACCAACAAATTGTTTTATTATTTCTAATAATTACAAAATAAAGAAAACATTGGAAAGGATGGACAATTTTGACAAATTTTGGAAAAGTTTTTTCAATAAACATTAAAAGGTCATTAGCATAAAAAGTAGGTCATTGACCTAGTTATTTGAAAGTGAAAAATAGCACTACAATAGTAGGCCTACAATAGAGAGAGGATGATTATACTGTAAACGTATTTAAGAACAAATAATAGGCCTACAAGAGAGAGAGGATGATTATACTGTAAACGTATTACAGAACTGGCTTTATTTCTTTGGCTGTGTATTCTATTTAGCGTTTTTGGCGGAAAACGGCGTCCGAAAAATCAAGTACATCACCAAATGTAAAATATATAAGTAGTAAAAAGGTATATTCAGAAATGCCTTCAATTAAATTCATGCTAACTTGTTGAAAAATCATATTCCGCCAAATATCGTACATGCTAAATATAGTACGTTTACAGTATTTACGGAGACATTCCAACCACACGATTGTTTTATATTGATATGAAATATTGTAAAAATGAATCACATACAATGTGCATGCGTGTAAAATAGAGAGAAAGAGGGGATTGTGTTTAATTTAAGGTAATACACAGGTAAAAAACCTCTTTATATGCAAGTTAATTTTGTCAAAATACGACGTCCAAATTCATGCTATACATATTAAAACAATTCTTATTATATGTAAGAAACCAACCATTATGCTCTAAATCACATTATTTCATATCGATAGAAATAAAATTGTGGTTAGAATGTCTCCGTAAGTATCATCATCATCATCATCATCATCATCTCTCTCTCTCTCTCTCTCTCTCTCTCTCTCTCTCTCTCTCTCTCTCGACGTCTGAATATCCTTTAATGAAACCAATTAGAAACATAAAAAGGTATAAGAATGTACATCAGTTATTTACATAATTATATAATTTTTGCAAATACCGGATAATTGGCGTAAAAATTTACAGCATACATGTTGTTATATTTATGGTTCAAAATTTTAATTTCAATGAATTTATTTTCACTTTTAAGTAGTCAAAATTAATGAAAGTTTTGTTTAAATTCCGTTTCGTTTCGTTGGTTTCGTTTCGATTGTTGGTTTCGTTTTGATTGGTTTCGTTTCGTTTGTTCGGTTTCGTTTCGTTTCGTTTCGATTTCGTTTCGTTTACAGGTCCCCAAAGTTTACGTATATTTATTCAACAATTAAATAACAAGACTTATAACTGATCAAGTACACTTACATTCAATCACTGAGATTAGTGAAGAACTGCGAACGGCAGCATTGTCATGCCGCCTAACTAAATGTCATTTATTGATAATTGTCTAATTAATTTTTTTTTCAAAAAATGTAAACATTTATGCATATTTTCATTAAATATAAATGATTTGATCAAACAAAGAGAGATAACTTTGTATTTTGAAATAATAGCTCATTTCATTACAAAAACTAGCGGAAAACGGATTTTGTTTTAACCCCGTCCTCACATGTAACAAAAATCCATTCTGATGGTTTTTATATATTGTTATTTAGCATATTCATACAAAAGAGTTTGTTGTTTCACGGGGGGGTGGGGGAGGGGGGTAAACCAAAATATACTTCCAAAATGCATTTTTCTTTGTAACGTTAAAAAAATAATTAACAAATATTAATTAAAATGAAAATTAACCTTAATATCCAACGTAAAACATACGATTATTAAGTTTTTATGCAATTTCGACCGCTATTTGTCGTTTAAAAAATAACTATTTGACTACAATTATATTTTAATATAAATCTATTAGGAATTGATTTTACTTTTAAGTAGATAATTTTGTTTTTGAATATCTGACAGAAATTCCGAAATATTTGGGTGTAAAATGTAGGCGGAAAACAGGCGTTAGCATTCGCAGTTCTTACCGAAATCACACTGTGAGACTATTGTACAACCTTCGTGTGTTCGCTAATTCAATAAAATGGGAAGTGGGGAGGAGGGGCACTAAACGAGAATGACTCGTTTAGTGTGCGAATGAATATCACTAAACATCGATAAATAATCTAGAATTAACAAAATATATCTCACCTAACTGTTTAAGCCAAAACTTTACCAATTGTTTAATATGATAAATCTGAATAAACGTTAGAATTTTCTCTACAGGATGAATATTATCAAATATCGATAATTCGGTTATAAACAGTAAATCAATCCAAATTTCAAAGAACTATCAAGGTTTACTAATTAATTGATCGGTAAGACTTTAAAAATTAATCCTGTAGTTTAACTGTAAATAAAATAAATTATGCCGTTTGTATCGTAATTAATCCTCAACAAACCTCATAAATATTAATGAATTTCGTGTACACGAGACTAGCCCGTATTATCACGATGATAAAATAACTAAATTATTCAAAGTCCCCCAAATTCTACATAGAATACTCAATGTATAAAATACACCTTATTATCTTAAAAGCAAAACTTGATATCCTTTCTATATAGCTTTTATAGTCAACCCCCCCCCCCCCCCCCGCTACCCTTGGGATCAACGGCAGAACACCAATAGCACCGGCAGTCACCGGTAATAACATTAATAACATTAATTTTCATTTGAGAAGTATTTTATCCGAGTATACAGATACATTGAAATGGATTGAACAGCAGGCATAATGCCTATTTATGTTCTCTCTTGGTAATAACATTGACAAATGTACAGTGTATAGAATATAATCCAGCTACTACATTAAGCAATTTACACAACATATGGCGAACCAAATTATAGAAATTCATAGAACGATACAATTTTTTACAGCAATAGCAATAAAACATAGTGCACAAAAGTCATAATTTGCATCGGGCGTTATATAATGGCGGTATACAAAAACAGAAAGTACAGGCTTGGAAAAATCATGAAAGAACATTTAAAATACAGCTTGTCAACAAGAACGGAGGCCTGAAAGATTGAAATACAATCATAGAATCATGGTTATTCAATGTAGTAAATGAAAAAATGACAATAACAAACCGTCAACCATCTCAAAAACCCATAAAACGAAATACAAATTCAAAGCAGAGCAACACGGACCTCTAAGATAGAGGTAGGATCAGGTGCCATGGAGGAGTAAGCATCCTCTGCTGACCGGTCACACCCGCCGTGCGCCCAATGTCATATTGGTAAAAATGTCATTATCGGGATAAATGTCATAATTTGGGAAAAATATCACCTTAAGTTGCTAATCAGTGTATATCACCTGCCAGTTGAAATATTTTTAGTTTTAAAATATAATTCCTACAGGAATGATTTTCCCTAGAGGAGACCAATTTTCTAACAGGATATTTTGAATTTTATGCCGGAAAAAAGTTTGAACAATATCACACGTACAATAATAAAATAGAGACTTTAACAAATGTATATCCCCAATAAAATTGTGCTACATGTATTTACATTAAGATACACAGTAGAGCAAGAATCAAGGTATGTTGACCCTATTATACGACATAGCCACAGGCGGGAACTAACTTCTGCAATATCGTGTTTATGTCAAAATAAACCTGCGTAAAAATGCAATACATGGTGTTCAAAGCATTGTTTAAAGGCCTTGTCATTCTGTATTTGTTAAGTAAAGAAATAATCTTCAATAATAAATAATATATAATCAGGATTAATAATATAAAATAATAAAAATAGCATAAATTAATAAATTAAAAGTGGTTTGATTATGATACAAGGTTGGTATTTGAAGTACTTGATTTAATACTATTTTCTCTTGTTGAATTGTTTGACGTTGTAGTAATGTGGCTGCTATTCGATAAACGGTTATTTTCTCTTGAAAACGTGGTTGATTTTGTTTGATGTTGACTTTCCAAACTTGTCATTCCAAGTGATTCTATCCGTCCACCTAAAAAGATAATTATCAAAACGAATAAATAGTAAAAAGAATATCTGATGACCTTTGCAGTTAACATACAGTTAGTTTTTTATTTTATTTTTCGTTGAAATTGTATTTCGAAAAGGTTGGAACACTGCTTAAAAGTTAATGATCGATTTGTTAATGCATTGTTTGCGTTACTATTAGTTTGTTTTTATAAACGACATTTGCACAATAACAATTGCACAATTTACACAATTAAAGGACGATAATTACAAAATTACATTTACATTGGTATTAAAAGTACTTTTCATATTGTTCATAAAAAGAAAAGTCCATAACAATAAGTTGTTACACAAAGACGGAATAATAGACATAGCTATGATATGCATCTCAACCAATATTGAAATACTTTATTTCAATAGTGGTTGTAATGAAACGCATCCTTAACCACAATTGAAATATTTTGTTTCAAAAGAAATGCATTCTACGATTGGAAAAATAGTTTAATAGTAGTTGTATTTCAATTGTGGCTTTAAGATGATTCGTATTATAAATGGATCCCCAACCACTATTGAAAAAAGTAGTTCAATAGTAGTTGTATTCCAATAGTAGTTGCAAAGTGATTCTTCTAATGAAATACATCCCCAACCATTATTAAAATAATTTATTTCAGCAGTGCTTTTATTTCAAGAGTGGTTGCAACATTGTATTCCAGTTGATACATTGTAGTTCTCACGGTTTGTATCGTAGCGTTAAAAGTGAATTATATTGAAACAGTAATAAAACCTCTTGTTTTCTTTACATAGATGCCGCCGTTAATGCTAGACTATATAATTCATTCAATATAATAATCAGTATCAAATAATTGACAGATTTTAAGCTCATCTTGAAGTAAAAAATTATCTATTAATTAGGGGTTTGGAGACTCTCCCTGCTACGTGTAAACAACTGAATGAAGAAACTTTATTGCATGTTAAAACAGCTTGGCGCAGGTGAAAGATCAATACAATTTAAGAATGTTTTACGTAAAATTGGAAGAGAATATTAGTACCAATGTAAATCATGCTGGGGAAACCAACGGATGAATCCCAATTTCATGTAAATAGCTTTTAATTGGTTAAAATATGCTATATTTTGATGATTTGGCGAAAATTAATGTTTTTTATAATATCTTTATTAAAAATATATATATTTCAAGCACAAACAAGAACTTCAAGGTATATGACCTAACAAAGAATTTTTATTAGAAATATTAAAGATTTGAAGTCATTAATCAACTGCGCCGATGCAATTTAATTAGATAATTTGCAATGTTAGGATACACACGTCAAGGGACAACGAAGTTCATATGACGTCACAAAATGCATCAAATACAATGTTTAACATTGTTGTCAGTATATGTTATCAAGATTTTAAGTAATACTCCCAGTCAAAGTTTTTTTTCCGTTGATTCAAACAATATCGTTTTTTAGCAACATTTTAGCTCAGGGGCACATTTTCATTGCTGTGTAAGAAAGCAACGCAGTTTAAAACCATTATGACAATATTGGAAGTCTATAAAACGCTTTAAAATATGACTCGAAGTAAAATTCAGCTAAGAATAAACGTAACAACAATGACCGAAAAAGGACCCAAAATACGGCGTTAAGTGCAGTCATCCTTTATAAATAATGATACACTTTAGTCTTAATTTACTTTACACATTTTTTTTAAATGCTTACGTTTATGCTTCTTTATGAAGTGCATAAATGCAATCATCAATAAACATTGAATAATGGATATCAAGATTTGGAATACTAAAGTTGACACAGACACCATCCTGCAAGGACAAATGCATATGCATAATATTTAGTGTTAAGTATACATATGCAGAATGGTCTAATACTTTTAAATTTTGGCATAGCGTTCAAGATATTTTAAAATATTCGCTTAGATAATAATAATAATAATAATAACCAGAACACTATCTAAGTAAAAATTACTTATGTTATATTGTTGGTACTGGCACTCGCTTATTATTTTAATTTGATAAGACAATTTGTTTTATATTCAGCAGTTAGTATAGGATGAAGCTATGTCATTTAGTCATCTTTCCAGACCATTCAGTCAACATTCAGTTGACTAAATGGCAGAATGATATCATGTGTAGGTAGGTGTATAAAATGGCTAGTAAGCATATTAGAGCTTGCTTTATAGTTTTAATATAAGTTCTTACAAATTACATATAAAACGAATTTACATGTAAGGTACTAGGGAATTGCGAAAAGCCAGATTTAAGTCCTATACACCTCGCGGCCTAACCTTTTTATGCATATTTCAACACGGATATATCTAACTGCATTAAGAATTTTTTTTTGTATTGACTCCTTTGTCTGCCTATCTCATAGTGGAGTGGCCATGACTACAAACTACCGAACTGCAAATTCAGAATTCAAATACAGCAGGATCTTTCTTTAAATCCATTTTTTTAAAATTTTGTTCTCTTTTTTTTTCGTCAAACTTCAAAATTCCTTTTTTTTCATTTTTTCTAAATTTAAAAACAATGCTGCATAATGACCCCCTCACATTCAAAAAGAGATAGGCTAAGTCCAGTTTTTGCGCTAGTTAAAGAAAATGGTCCGTTAGGTATGGATGACCAAAAAATTGTTACGGTTACAAATTGAGTAGACGATTTGTTTTTAAATTACATGGTTTATTAAAATTGATCATGATATAACACTTTCGATTGTTATTTTCACGTCTTAGGTATTTTTCAGTGTTGCACGTTTTATTAAGCGATCAGGATATTGACACAAACACGTCACGATCTTCTTAATATCCCGACATCAAATTGTGATCAAAGGTAAAAGAGAACAATACTTGCGTTGAAAGAGTACTTCCTTCCTTATCGTCCGTATTCCTTTTTAGAGCGTCTGTGTAACATTCCTGATCTGTAAAGTACAGAGTACAACGGAAACATTGTTGTTGGTTTAGATGTACATTGATGTTCCATAATCTTTTTCGAAGAAATTTAACTATTTTTTTATTTTCTTTGATTTTTAAAATGAAATTCCATATTTTATATTTTTTTACAACAATGATGCACTAATCATGCTTGGAACAACACATATTGGGTATGATTTCCCCTTACACCTAATTGCAGTTGTCCCTCTTGTTTTAACTCTCAAGTGACGTCATTGTAAAGAATGGAGGGCAGACGACAAGAAATATCAGAGGAGCAAAGAAAATTGGTAATATGTTTTTATACTCGAGGTGAAAAACAATGTTATTTGGTAAAACTATTGTCTATAGATAAGTCTAAATTCTCTAGGCTTGTATAAAATGTTTGGAAAAGTATGGAAGAGAACTCCAACCGTAGAAGAAAAAGTTTGATTGATGAGAGGGGTGACAGAATTTTGATTCGGACAGTGGGATAATCTAGAAGACAAACTCTGAGTGAAATTGTGAATAATTTTAATCAACATGCCTCCTTCCAAAATATTATCTATAAGAACAATTCAAATGAGATTCCATTCTCATGGAACTATCAGACATAAAGGAAGACCCAACTGCGTCAGAAGTCAATAGAAAACGTCGTAATCAGTAGTGTAAGAATATAACGAATCGTGACAATAATTTAAATTTTGAGCTTCTATCTATTAAATTTTCAGTTATTCTAGATGAAATGAAAGAATTAAATTTTTTTACCAAAATTATCTGAAATAAAAAAAATTGATTAATCAATAGAAGTTACGAAAATTAACTCCGATTGGTTGAATTACGATAATCAAGACACTAATAATACCAAAGTTAAATCATTTAATAGCATTACCCAACCCAAAAACTGAATACCTAAAAACGTTTGAAAACGAGATTTTTCATTTCCTATGGTGCTATAAAGTTCATAAAGTAAAGAGAAAAGTACAATGATATAAAATTATAATAATGGGGGTCTCAAAATGTTTGACTATGGGAATTTTATCACAGCACTCAAAAGCTACTTGGATGAGAAGACTTATTAGAACTGACACAAAATGGGTAAAGCTTTTAGAATCAATTTTGAAAATCAGTTTCTGAAATATGGAGAAATGATCCAGTTTATTCATACAATCTATGTAAAAACTTTAAAAAATTCTTTTTGGAAAGAAATGTTCCTCAGCTGGTTAGAAAAAATGAGCAAACTCCACTTCGTAAACCCCAAATTAAAAATGAAAATTTATGGCACAATCCCAAAATCACAGTACATAATATATCAATATTTTTTTTAAAGTTATTTAAATACAGGATTTATTTTTGTTGGTGATTTACTTAATGTAGATGGAACATTCATAAACTTTGATGAATTGAAACACATTAATCAAAAGACAAATTTTATAGAGTATGCAAGTTTAAGAACTGCAGTTACGACCAGACTGCTTACACAAGATATACACTTACCAAACTTACAAAACACAATACAATATGGACCAATTATCCCTAATCATATTCTAATGTTTATTACTACTATACCATGTACAACTTACTATTAGAAAAAAAAGAGAAATATGTACATCTATATCAAAATGGAGAGATAAGGGTTACAACTATTCACAAACTTCTTGGAATAAAATTTTTGAACTCCCAATTAAGTCTACACAGGAATCAAAACTACAATGGCTACAATATCAAATACTTCATATGATTGTTTCTACAAACAAATATCTTTTTAGTATAAAAAGAACAGAATATGCTTTATGTACCTTTTGTAAAACAGATGAAGAAAGTATTAGTCATTTATTTTATAAATGTAATATAGTAAAAGAATTATGGTGTGATGTTGAAGAGTGGATTTTTACACAGTTTGAAATCTCGATTACATCTGATATTCAATCAGTTCTTTTTGGAAAATATAAAAATAAAGTTAGTTATACATTTTTTTAACCTGATAGTTCTTATTGTGAAGCAATATATTTTTTCATGTAAATAAAAAAGTAATCCAATACCTAATAGACATGCTTTGAAAAAGGTCATAACAGAAAGAATTTTAACTGAAAAATATTTGGTGTTAAAAAAATTTAAATATAAGGAATATGAAAGCCACTGGCAGAATATTTGTGCAAAATTGTAGTTATATTGACAAATTCAAGCTTTTCGTGTTTTTTTTTCTATACATGTGTCTGTGAACCCTCATAACTTTTCAAGTGTAGTATATTCTATACATGTATATGTATAATAATCCACCTGCATTTTCTCTCTCTCTCTCTCTCTCTCTCTCTCTCTCTCTCTCTCTCTCTCT
>WFKH01011925.1:36434242-36450189 GCA_016163765.1 Magallana hongkongensis
AAGAATATTTAAAATGTTGTTTATTGTCTAAATAATTGCATCTTGAATATTATATTGAAGTATATGGGTATTGTAAAAAGTTCATATTGTAAAAAAATAATATTGGTGTATATATGCATAAACTTTGTCTTAAATATAATAGAAAATAAAATGAATCATAATTTGATGATGTTTTGAAAAAAATATTTTTTTCTGTTCTTCAAGGAAAGATAACAAAAAAGTTTAAGGTGCAAAATGATTGGCTTCTTATACATTTTCATTGTTATAAAGCAGTACACATTTAACTAATTAAAAATGAATAAAAAATCATCAATATCCCTTCAAGCACTAAAAGCTAACGCACCGTATACAACGCAGGGGAGTCGCCAAAAGGTTTGTGGGAGTCGCCTCCAATATTTAAGTCACGAATTTTGAAGGTATTTATAGTAAGTTGTTACCAAAAAATACCACACGGAACACAGTGATTGTCAAACTTTATGTTGATCATTGGTCCGAGTGCTCTATGCGTCTATAGTCTGTCCCGAGGTATTGATGCCGCACATTTTATTAAATTACTACAGTAAAACTCGTTTAGTACGAACACGGATATAGCGAGTTCTCGGATATAGCGAAGTTTTTTTGAGTCCCCGGTAAATTTTTTAACAAATCTTTGTAAATTTTACGGTTATAACGTCTTCGGATTTAACGAAATTACGGATATACATGTAGCGAACTGATTTTGGGTCCCGTAGAGGTGAATAATAACGAAATTTAACACTTTTATAACGAATTTCTTTACAGTTTAAAACGTTTGCACTATCACTTAACATAATAGTTTGAATGAAATTATTTTCATATAAATTTTTCAATTCACAATCCGATTATTAAAGGTATCAACAAAATTTATTTTTATTTTAAGCCTCAATTAGCAAAAATTATAGTCTGGTGAAAGAAAACAAGTATATAGTGAATTTGCTATAGTTATTATTACGAATTCGTTATACGAATATAACGACTTACGGATATAACGAAGCAAATTCCATTGGTCCCTAGGACTTCGATATAAGCGAGTTTTACTGTAGATATTTATAAATACATCAGGAATCAAGCTATTTTCACTCAATAGCATAAAAAAATCCGTAGATTTCTCCTTTGAAACGCCTCCTTTAGCTAGTCAGGTTTCAATACGCAGCTTAAAAATGTGATGTCTACGGAGATTTTGTATTGCAACAGACCCGGATGATAACGTTGAAAAATTGTGCGAGGTATTCCTAGTGACTTCCGAATGGGGAAAATATGACAACATCTCCCATTGTAAATCTCAGTAAGAGACCTGTGCATTTTTCCGAGTGAAAAATGACGTGTGAATGAAATTATCTTGGATATTTTTTTTGTTACCTATTTCAATTGCCATTCTTTGACAGGTATGTGTACTTTTTGTCAAAATATCATCCAAATGTGCGGCATAAATATCTTGGGACAGTCTCAAACATTTCGAAACTATCTATTTTGGTACTCTGTTTTCCAAAAACCCACCTTCACTTAGTAAGTCTTACATTTGAACAAAAGTTCTCCCAATTACTTATTTTCTCTACGATTTTTTTTTTATATATTTAATTATTGTAGCAAAGAGGTTTATCATTTGTTAGACTGTTTCAACTGTCTGTATTCCAGAGCGAGTCGTATATTTTACAAATCATGCTTACTTGTATTTTAACCACTCGATCACCGTTTGAGACTAAGAGGTGCATTGAGCACACGGATCAATGACCAACATAAAGTTTGATAATCGCTGTCTTCTTCGGCACATATTTTTTTGGAAATTCTTGTTATAAATACCTACAAAAAGCCGTGACCTTAATTTCTCAGGTCTCCGACGCGGAGAAAATCGACTCCCTGCTTCGTAGGGGTTGAAGCCGGTGTAACCCTTTACTGAGATTGTCATTTGACCTGCTTTAAATGCATTTAATGTGTTACTATCTAAGGCGCTGAAAAATGCCAATTTAAGGTCTTAACGTTTGTCTGACCCCGCACGTGGTCGAAGACAACTTCTAATAGAAGAACAAAATAGGTGCCATTCTTTTTACAACGTATTAAAATACATTACACAAAGTTCTGAAAATCAAGTTCAGTCTTGTCTCAGTCAATATTTGCAGAAATATCTTAATTTGGTTTCGTTTTCAATCAACTTCAAAATTTGAGATTTCAACACATGAAGCAAAAATATGCACGCACAGTCCTATAAAACTGTATGTTGGAATTTTATGCAGAGTGCAGTGTTGGCTTTTACGGACATCCGACTCGTTGTAAGAAATGTCCCCCTCCATCATACGGAGCAGGTTGTCAATCAATATGTAACTGTAGACAGGACTTGTGTAACCATGTGACGGGATGTTCTGTAACAGTATCTGACAATGGTATATATCATTATATTTCATTAATATTAAGGACATTCTTTGAAGACATTTGTTTTTCACAAAAAAAACCAAAACAAAACAAAACAAAACAAAACAAAAAAAAAAAAACAAAAAAAAAACTTTTATTACGAAACAGAAAATATCAAAGTAGTTTATAATTTTGCAGTTATTCAAGCTACAACACGTGAGGACTCAGAAGAACATATTTCGAGGAGTAATATTATTTCAAAAAGTAGCAGCACAAGCCTTGTTAATCTTGTTGTTAACTCAAGTGTGCGCACCAACTCGAAGCAAACGCCCTTGAATATGAAAAGCATGTCTATTATTACAATTGTATCCATCGTATTGGGGGGTATTGGTGCAGTTCTACTTCTTGTACATTTGATTTTAACCATAAAACCCGTTTGCAGCCAGAGTAAAACTATATGATAAAATGTTATATCTTCTCTCAGAGAGAGAGAGAGAGAGAGAGAGAGAGAGAGAGAGAGAGAGAGAGAGAGAGAATTTATGCATTTTCATGTAATACTTAAAGGGTACATGTATAAAGTTGATCATGAAACTGGCTGATTTGGAAATTCTATTTTCCATATATTAAGTCTAGTGTGCTTAGTTGCGGTATTTTAAATATTAAACCAAACTTTGCATATAATTTGTCGAGTTATGATACAGGGCCCAATATTCTTTGTTAAATGTATCTTAACAGAGATCAATCATTTTTTTTTTTTCGATTACATAGGATTTTTACTGTTACAGTTTTATTAAAATTTAACTTTTGACAACTTTTTATGAATGCAGTATAACATCTTGTTGTGCTTGTTGCTAATCATTTAGTTTAAAATTGTTTAAGCATTATTTCTTAACAAAATAATAAGTGTTTTTCTCACACAATGAACAGTTAGGGGCCTATCAAATATTTGACCTTAAACATAAACTGGATGTTTGTTTGTTTGTTTGTTTGTTTTAAGAATGGACAGCATCAGGTAAACATGTCGACAATGCTGAGTTTTATTCGATTATAATAATTTAATAATAAATCAAGATTTGCAAAATAATGTTACTTTTGTTCAGTAATCAAACAGTTTATCAAGCATCATCAAGGGTCAAGGATTCAAAAACTGTCCTGCAAATTATCGTTATTGTTCACTCCTCTACTGAGCAACACCAACATATCTTTTTTTTGATGAAGAGAGCATTTTTATTACTTACACGTCAACAATATTTATAGAGTATAGTGTTTAATCTGCCCCTTCCACTTCTAGAAGACTGTAATATATGAGTTACGCGTACGCTGCGTACACTGTGCCTCAACCAAAAATCAATAATATTACAAATCAATGTTCTGACTGGAAGAAAAACATCTCTTATAAAAAGGCTTTGGATTTAAAATATTGATAGTAGTAACTGATTTTCATTCAAGTAGTCTTAATAACAGTTTTGTTTCCACTATTATTTTAAGTCAAGTGAAATATCTGTGATCAAATAGGTACGACTTTCAAAAAACGTGTTTATTTTAACATTAGTGAAGAAAAAAAAAAGACATTAATAAGATGATGATAATCACAAAAGGCTACGCTTAAATATTAAACATTTGGATGATTAAGATTTAAGAGGATTTTGCTTTGACCTTTACCTTTGACTTACAACTTTTAAATTTCACAAAGAACTTTGATTTAAGGTCTATGTAACATTGGTACCTACAGACATTTGTTAATCGGACCAAGATTGGGCCACAGGGGGGACGGGGGGGGGGGTCCAGTACTGGATTTAAAATATATCTGTAATGACCATGATCGCATTTAACATAAAAACGTAGTTTAAGGTCACTGTGAACCCTTTTACATGTATAAAAGATTATGAATTTGTTAAAGGTCCTGCACAACCTTTATCTAACGACACTCTGTGTGTACCGTAAGAGCCAGATTGGGTTAGGATGAGGGAAAATCTTAGAACATATGCCCCGGACAAGCGTTGACTGACGAACAGACAGGGTCCTATTACACATTATTTTACGCACATTATGGTTGAGAATCACAACTTTACCGGACTTGTGATTGAACTTCAAGCAGAACTTGAAGTAGACTGGCCATCCACCTGATACATAAAATGACATCACATCGTTCTATTTATTGCTGCATAAAACATCCAACGTTGAGGTAAAATAAACAAATTCCCTTTAAACAAGATATTTTTTTAAGATTTAAGTGATTTATTATGTTGCATATTTCGGTGTTGATTAAATTGCACTGAGTTTTTATACACTTTTCCCTAAGTTTTTCCAATTCAGACCAGTTGCTGTCGGAGTTTGTGAAAGCACCACTGAAGAAAGGATTGGTGTACTAATAAAAGTAATGTTCAGGGATGTTCAATATAGATTATTTGATGGGGTTTTTTTTATATCTTTATGAAATAAGCACACGCGACTTTACAGCCTAATAAAAACTGAAGTACCTTGACGATGACATATCATTAAAATATTTTTTTAAAGTTTTCTTTAGATAACAAATGAGCTGAAAATAGGTGAAGGAAATTTAGGAAGAGATTTAAAAGGTATATATTACAGTTATTACTAAGCTTGTTGAGTTTATAGCATGGTTTAGCATTTACCGGCATTGAGAACTGACATTTACATTTATACTCAGCAAGAGTTATCATTCCTTAACTTTTAATCAATGATCCTTTAAGTTATTTTAACTTTAGGTATATTTATATTGATATCAAGCATTATTCTATTACGTCATGTTTATTTCAGCTTACATTTTGTCAGGCATTGTCCGTACAATGTGGTTGGAATTTTTTTTATCAGTGATGAGTCAATGTTGTATGTGAGAATCGTGAGAAGAAAGTATTTTCATTTTTTTTTATCAATGATGCATACTTTATAATATATTTATAGCTCACCACTTTCGGATATAACATTAGCAAATAAAGCAAATAGTAAGCAATTAAATGTCAAAGAATAAAAAGGGAGAAATGGTTAACAGTTATAAAATATTTCCCTGCCCCATTTCACCGTACGTTTTCGCTCATTAAATATACAAATATATTTTAAGGTTACCTGAGTCAGCCATGAAAACTACAATTCCAATTGTTCCCATTTTTCATTTTGAAACATTTCTAGGATAAGAAGAATCTAAATTGCGAATTATTTTACCCTACCAGCCCGTGACCTTATGGATGAGACCAAATATGCGAAAAAGCCAAATTATCCAGAAATCTTTTTCTCTGCTCTCAAAAATGTGGGAAAATTTAAATGCATGGTTAAGAATTCTATGAAGCCCTCTACTTTAATTTTCGAAATCGATTGCCTCTGCTTATATTTAAGATAAAGTCAAAGTTGTCGATATCGATGGTCTACATTCCCTATCAAAGTGATGCAAAATACATCTAGTCAAACTTTTTTTTTTACTGTATATCTACATACATTTCTTTTGTTTTTTCATGACCAGGAAAACCCTGAAATATGACATCTATTTGTACGTTTTAATATATTGTAAGTGTTGTTTGAAATCCGATATAAATTTCAGTATATCGAGTTTTTTTAAAAAAAATTGAAATGATATTGCCATCCTGATAGTCGAAAAATACATGAAACACTTGTTTATTTCAGTTTAATAATTACTGGTATAGTGTCGCTATTTTTATGTATTTGCCTGGAAGTTAGTATTAATATATATTGTAATATGTCTTTACTTATGAAAATATGTTTTCTTATATGATCCTATGCAATAGCATAAACGTTTAATTCTATGTGAACATTTTAATGACGTCAAAGTGATTACCACTTTCGCGTATTGCTAAACGGTTGCATTATTGTAAACATAAAAACACGATAATACTAATAATTCTAAACGATTTACCTTTCTCGAAAGTAAATATAAGTAAAAAACAACAATGTTAAAAAGTTCACAGGGATATGAACTTGGTTGGCACCGTTAATGGTACGTGATCAAATATTTTAAGTAGCCTTTTGGATTTCACATGATTTGATCACGTGACTTACCAAGTTCATACATATCCAGGTGCATTAAAATAAACAGCATGTTAAAATATTAATTTGGTCGGTACGTGATCATAGCTTCTGAGAAGCCCTTTGGGTTTGAAGGTTTGATCAAGTGACCAACCAAGTTTGTATCCTGGGGAACTTTTTAACATGCTGTTTATTTCTTAAGCATTCCAGGAGACTGAATGTCCAACTACTAATTATATTTACCATACAATTGTAAGTTCATGATATTTTAAGCCATACACCTCTTTTAAGTAAAGAAAAAATCCATGTAGTCTGTCTTAAAAATTTGAATTTTTCCCTAAATCTCGACACATGACACTTTTTCAATGAGATCATTACAGTCTAAAAATACCCACGACCATCCAGCCCTCTTAAAGTGATACTATATGTGATTTAGTACTGTAAAACAACATGGAAATAAAAAAGCATGTAAGTAATAACAAATTATTGTATATTCAAACGCATGTATATTATGACGATATTGTGACATAATATGTGGCATTTGGTAATGAGTTCCGTTTTTCCGCTGCAATTCAATATTTCTTTACAAGCTTAACTTCGGGAAAGATCAGTTTTAAAAATGTATCAAAGCTAAATGATGTTGTTTCAGTTTTTGATGATTTGTTTAGTGTTCGCAATTAACGTTGGATATAGCAAAACTGAAGGTATTATGCGTTCAATAATAAATTTTACGTCTTCAATATCTTTAATAAATAATTTTGCGAATCGAATACATATTCAATGGCATTAGCATTGGAAGATATGACCGTGATTCTTGCAAAACAAAGGTTTACTGCAGATCTTTACCACAAATTTATCAATTCTATTATCGTTTGCTTTTAAACTTTTTGCTTAAAAACTTATTACAATATTGATACATACTAAATAAAATGCCAATATTTCTTTATATTTTGTTTACTTTCTTATATTTCCTTAGCTTTCGCAGTCGATTGCTTTCAAATATGTTGATTTGATGCTGATATAAAAAACAATGTGCAAATTGTATAATCATCCGAGGTTTTAAACAAATGACTTACATATTATTAAACGACTCTTTGATTAATTTAAAAGTATTTTAATGTTTAACAACAATACCGTTTTATTTATATTTTCAAACAATTCAAATTCACAAAATGTTTCATTCTTTCTTAACAAAAGAGTTAAATCCTTTTGAAAAACGACTTTAATTTCAGCTTTGATAATCTTATGAAATGTTAGTAATCATGACTAGAAAATAGTACATTTATTTTTCGTTGCGTTTGCTTACTGAATGTTATTAACGATTTGGATTGAAGCAAAAAAAAGTTGTCCATCCGATGTTTTATTATAAGAAATTAAAAATGATAAATAAATATTAAGCATTCTGTTATTATGTTGAATCGGAATGAAAGCATTTTGTCATGCTTCATTAAAAAGTTATTGGTACTTTTGAATAACACTTAACGACAAATGCATTCGGAAATGTTATTTTTATTTTCAATTACATGACTGTAAAATTATATTTTAAAAAGGTGGTGAGTGCGTAGTATAGTAACCTTGTATGATAATGAACTTTTATGATGTACGTAAGTATTATATATATATATATATATATATATATATATATATATATATATATATGAAAAAAGGAGCGGGTATCATTTAAATAAAATATGAACCCTGATCTGTATTGATATTTTTTGTTGTGTAGAGTGCAGTGATGGCTTCTATGGACATCCGACTCGTTGTAAGAAATGTCCCCCTCCATCATACGGAGCAGGTTGTCAATCTACATGTAACTGTAGACAGGACTTGTGTAACCATGTGACGGGATGTTCTGTAACAGTATCTGACAATGGTATAGAAAATTAAGTTTGACTTAATAGTAATGTTAATTCGGTACCCCTTTCTTTCTTTGTTTTATCTCACATGTAAAAAATACAACAAACTATATATATATATATATATATATATATATATATATATATATAACCGAATCTTGTCACTTAGGTGTAAACCGTCTGAGATGTCATTTAGGTGCCAAGGGTTGTTTTTATAGGGAAAAGGCATCTTTTAAGAGATTATTAATGATGACTTCGGAAGAAAAGAAGATTTTAAGAAAAAAGCATCTGAATTTCGGACAAAAAGAAAACTAATAAAAAAATGATTTAACTTATACAATTTTGTTTGCACCTAAGTGATTAGAAGTTATTACTGAATTTTTGCACCTAAGTTTAAGTATCACTTAGGTGCAAACGAAGGGAGAAAACCACTCCGGCCTTATTCCTGACTGACCATTTATTTATTTTTATTAACATGTTTGGGGGGGGGGGGGTAGGATAATTATATTTTATGTACAAATTTTCACTATGAAAAAATTAAACTATTTTCTAAACGATAAGTTTTCATGGATTCCTTAAATATTTATTATTACCAGCAATGAATGTCATTACTTAATTGCTAAACTCTTAATTTGTTTGGTCAACTAGTAACCACTGTGGTCATTTTTAACTATGTGTTGAATAACCACATTGCCATTATTTAATTAAGTGTTTAATTTCATACCCAAGCCGAACGCTGAACATAAGCATAACTGTCTTATGGTGATTGATTTAATTGTGACTCTTGCAATAAACAGCATCGAAAAATCTTTTACAGAACACACATGAAAATATAATAATTATTATGTTAATATGTCATGTATTCTAATAATTCTTATTTATTTTCTGTAAAAAAAAATGCATCTTTTTATTCGAATCTTAGACTTAATCGATAGATTTGTGCTCATCATTGTTTGCTAAATATACTTCAAAACAAAACACGTCATCTCCGACTCGAATGTAGGTCAGATCTAAAACGCTGCGTCGGGAGCGGATCAAGTGTGCTTTAATGCATAGAAGATATCTAAGCACATTTCTTAAGTGTTATTCTTTTTAAACAGTTGAATTTGGTATTGTTATCAACTTTTCAAATTGAATAATAAATTAATGTATTGATTAATGGGTTTTTTTAATTGATAATAAATTAATTGACTGATTAAAAACTTTAATGGATAATTGGTTTTGGAATTGTAACAAAGAGTTATCACTTTTTCTACCATTTTTACAAAATTTGTATGTCAATTTTTTCTTCTTCAATATCTTTAATATTAGAAAATAGATTATTTTTATTTGTTTGTTAAAACAATTTTAACAAAATACAAATAATTTTTATAAGTTCAAAAATGTTTTACATTCTTACATTTTTTTGCGGAGTTCAAGGCAGCTGATATATCGCTGAAAAATAAATAATCTGTTTTTAAAAACAATTAATTAAAATGTCGTTTTTTTTAAAATTATTTTATGGGCTTTTATTTTTCAAAGTGAATAAGTTATTTAAGCTCGCGATAAAGTGTTTTAAATACCCGAACATTTTGGTTTGTAAATATCTGCCACCTAAGTATTTTTGTACACATTCAGTTGCACACACTGTGTTCATTTTTTTTACTGTTATTCTTAACCTGCATTTGTTTCTTAAAAAGTAAAATCATTGAGTAAAACTGGCGGAATATATAGAGGAGTGGACAAGAATAGAAGTCTAAACTCTTGCAGCTGATTAAAAACAATACTAATCATTTTCGACTTTTGATTGTTTATTACGTATGCAGTTTATTGATGCAATTAAAATATTTTCACTTTTTGCCAAAAAAAAAAATCATGTTAAATGTCAACCCTCAAGTGCATGTAAGTTTTATTCCCCGAACGAATTCTTGCCAAAACGAATACCTTATTATACTAGGCAATTAATTATGGGATCCTCTTAAGTGGCACAGGTAGAATTTACCCGTGTTTACCTGGATTACTAAATTCAGTGAAAATATTGTGAATTCATTAGAAATGAATGAAAGTTTCTATTTTGATTATGATTTTTTAAGCAAAACAAAAATGGAGTTATCAATCATTTTTTTTTATTTAAAAAGCATTGTTTTAAGAGACATCATATTAAAAAAACCGCCTAAAAAATTTCCGATTGGGTTCGGTATTTTTGTACTACTCATAAATGCATAAACTTTCAGAAAACTACAAATTTCTCCATGAAGTAAATCTAATTATTTCATTAAAAATAATAACTACTAATAACTATACTGATAATTGATAAATTATTTACATCGCAACGTGTTACGAGGTTCAGCCTTCTATACTATCCTTGTATAGGCATTTTACACGCATTATCAACCCATATTCTTCAGAAAGGAAGATCATATATATAAATAAAAATATTAATAGATCTTATAGGTTAATGTTAACAAAAAACTTTTTAAAAGAATATTTTCAGTATATCTCTTACATATAAAGATTAAAAAAAACAATGCAATTTATTTACTATTTCTACATGTTTTACTATGTCTTTTAAAATCAGATTTTATTATTTATAAAAACACATTAAATTTCATTATGAAAAAAAATCACAAATAACATCACTGATTTAGATTTTAATCTCTTAAGTTTATTAATTTAAAAATTTATATATGCATCTATTCTTTTATATATAAAGACAGTTTGTTTCATTTACAATGTTTTGACTAAACATCTACCTATTCTTACGTAGTCAATACGGTTAATTAGCAAGTTAATCTCATACAACTGCATTTAACAATGAGAAGAATATTTTAGTTTAATAACGTCTTTTTATTCATTTTTACAATAAAAATATATTAGTATTAGTAACTTATCGTTTATTAAAGTGACATTGTGCATTATAAACATTGTAATTTATACTGTAAACAAAATAAACTAAACTGCACCCGGCCCATTGGACCTATAGGTCACATTTACATTAAATCATATAAATCGTTTTTATTTTCTATGGTTAAAGGTTGTGTGTACAGATTTATCTAATTTTATATGTCAATCTAGATTTAACACTTTGAACTTATAACCCGTATCATTATTTTTTGGATGATTATTTTATAATCTATCAAAAAATTTTCCTTACATTAACTTAAACTTGACAACCTGATAAGAAGTGGGTTTTTTTTTTTTATCTTCGACAGGCATTTGATTGGATATAAAAAAATTAGTTAAATTTGTATATTAACCTTGTTTGCACGTCTCAAGACACGTCACGATGCATCAACGTCACAATTAATTACTAATTAATCCGCTTGACGTTACGTCTTAATTTTGAACAGGTTAATAAGATTTTAAAAATTTAAAAGCACTTAATTTGTACAGTAAATTCCAGAAAATTAAATTATAAGGAATGAACTCAATATCTACCTACGTTATGCTCGTATAACATAAGTTGGAGCAATTTACGCTTTTTTATAATTAGCTTCGCATATTAAAAAGTGTAAACTGCCCTTACCAAGGTCATCCTCGTATAACTTGAGTAGACATTAAGTTCATTTCTTAATTTTAGCTTTTATATAAACATATACAATCTAGTTATCCTGCCAATGTATGCATATTATGTTCATGGTTATAAAATGTATACATGACTATCAGTTTATAAACGATATGAAAAGTGTTGTAATCCAAATATACGAGAGCATGCATGCATCTATTTTGAATATAGATCTCAAACCAAAGTTGTCCTAAGAATGAGGACATGTACGTTGACACTTATAGCAGATATAAATATACAAATGACAAGAATTACCGTATAAACTTGTATCAATACAATCTGAAAAAAATATATTTACAATAGTTCATCGATGTTAATCTTTCCATAATCATACAATTTTGAGCACATACAGAAAAATCTGGCAAAACAAATAATAGCACGTTGCACAAATTTTGATTTTATTCTGTTGGAGAGTTTTTTTTTTGTTTTTTTTTTTTGGATATACTTCTTACTATTTGTTCTATTATCAATCGTGCAAAACTTTAAGAAAGAACGAGTATTCTGTTATATAATTATTTAGCTCTTGACGTTTCAATAGCCTAGAGTTCAACTTAGTAACAATGGTGATCCTTTCAGTAGACTTTACCAATAGCTAAGGGTACGTAATGAATAACTGATGTTATCCTCTCAGTTGACTGAATTAAAACCTTATGGTATTTATGTATACCTGTTCTGATCCTCTCAGTTGATTTTATCACAAGCCTAGTGTAGTAATGACGACATGTGGTGATAACGAACACTGTTCAAAATGTGTATAACTGTTGATATCCTCTAAGTGAATTCAATCTATAGGAAAGGCTATTAACAAATTTCAATGAGACGATCACAATACTTATACAATAGTATCCTACGTTTTTGATACAATCTACTGAAATTGTTACAACTAATAGTTATGCATCAGTACCCATATACAATTAATACAATCCACTGAGAGGATACAATGGTTAAAGATATGTACCCTAGGATAATGGTACAGTCCATTGACAAGATCACAACATATACACATTGAAGACCTAGGCTAGTGATACAGACTACAGAGAAGATCACAACACTTAAACATTGGTTTTTCACACTAAGGATACCGTCAACTGAGAGGATCACAGCAGTTATTCATTAGTTTCCTAAAAAGATATACATAAAAACTATGCTATTTATACAGTCCTCCGAGAGAACCACAAGAGTTAAACTTAAGTATCCAGCCTACTTAGGGGATCACAAACTGACATTGTACAGTAAGAGCCAGATAACTGTTACATCTAAGTGACCTAGACTACTGATAGAGTCCACTAAGAGGATTATAACAGTTACATGTAAGTACCAAAAATGTTGATAGATTTCACTTTAAGGAACACAAACCTTACACATTAGTCCCCAATACTATTGATATAATGCATTTAAAGGATCACAACAGTTACAGACAAGTACCTAAGTTATTGACTGAATTCACTTAGAGGATCGATACAGTTATTCATTAAGTACACTTGACTACACATCAGCAATGCATTGCTACCTAAACCATACATAGCGTCCACTGAAATGATCACAACAGTTGCACATTCCTACCCTGGGTTATTGAAATAGTCTACAAAGAGGATCACAACAGTAATATATCAGTATTCTAGACTATTGATAGAGGATCATAAGAGTTTTTACATAATACCTTTTGCTATTGGCACAATCCACTTAGAAAACCACAACAGTTACAGATTAGTTTTTTTTGGAATAATGATCATATCCAGTAAGAGGATCACATCAGGTAAGTACCCTTAGATATTGATAGAATCCATTGGGAGAATCACAACATTTTAGTTAGGACTCTATGCATTTAGTACATTCCAAAGAGAGGATCACATTAGTTACACTTACTAATAATAGTACCCTAGAATAATGATAACGTCTATTGAGAGGATTACAACATATACACATTGGTGCCCTAAGCAATTGATACAGACTACTGAGAAGATCACAACAGTTACACATTAGTATCTAAGTCTAATGATAGAGTCATCTAAGATGATCTCAACAAATATTCATGTACCGTAATTTATTGATATATGGACAGTCCAATCAAAAGCATCAAAGCAGCTTTTAATTAGTTCTATTGACAATGTCAACCCACGGAGAGATCACATCATTTCTAAATTAGTACATTCGTACTTTGGAATAATGATACAGTCTATTGACAGGATCACTACACATACACTGTACACAATGCCTTAAGCTTTTGATACATATCATTGAAAAGATAACTTATGTACGAATAAGTATCTGAAACTTATGATTCTGTTCGCTGATAGCTTCACAAAACACATTAGACTTTAGATATTGTTAGTGTGTATTGAGAGAATCACAATTATTCAATATTGGTATCCTTAGCTTTTGATACAATCAACTGAGAGGAAAACCAAAGCTTTTGATACTTTTCATTAAGATTTATATTAGTACCGTATGCTTCTTATACAGTATACTTAGAGGATCAACATATTTACACATTTATATCATAGGCTTCTCATTGATTTAACTGAAAGAATCACAAACCTTATGCATTAGTACTCTAGGCCATTGAAACAATCTACTGAGAATATCACAACTGTTATACATCAGTAACGTAGGTTATTGATATAGTCGACGGAGAAGATCACAACAGCTACACATTGTTACTATTGAAATTGACAGAGTCTACTGAAAGGATGACAACAGTTACATATTGGTACTCTGTGTCATTGTAACAGTCCACTAAAAAGACTACAACAATTATACATTACGACTTTATGCAATTGTTAGAGTCCACTGAGAGGATCAGAAAATATTCAAATAGTATCATATGCCATTAATACAGTGTTACTGAAAGAATAACATCAGTTAGAGGTAAGTGCCCCAGTGTAATGATAAAGTGATTAAAGTCCGTTGACAGGATCACAAATCATACATAATGGTTCCATATAAGATATTAATACAGATTGCAAAGAAAATCACAACTGTTACACATACATAACATAATCTAATGATAAAGTACAGGAGAGGGTCAAAACACTTACGCATTGATGTAATAATTATTACTACAGTCTACTGAGAAGATATCAACAGTAACAAATTAGTACCTGGGGCTTTTTACAGTTTACTTTGAGGATCAAACACTTACAATTTAGTACACGAAGCTACTGATACAATGCACTGAAGGAATAACTACAGTTTTGATAAAATCAACATAGCTGATTACAACACTTATACTTTGGAACCTTCAAACCATCGACCTTTTGATAGTCTACTTAGAGGATTACAACAGTTATTCATTGATACCCTAAGCTATTGTTCCAACCCACTATTAAGATAACAAAAACAAAAGTACCCTATGTTATATATACGTTTCATTGAGAGAATCATAACAGTTAAACATTTGAATCGTATGCCACCGATAAGGCCTCCTTATAAGATCACATAATTGTGTAGTAAGCTATTTCGCTATAATCAAGCCATAGGCACACAAAAAGCATACACAATAGAGGCATTAAAATGACATGTGATTACAAACTGTAATAAAAATAAAAATTAAAAATAAGATTACAAAATAGGTGCAGAGCAAACATAATTAGAGGTAGGATCAGCTACCATGTAGGCGCGAGCATCCTCTGCTGACAGGTCACGCCCACTGTGTGCTCTTTGTAGTTATCGGAAAACTGGAAAGAAACGTAGATAATTAGAAGATTAATTATGGTCTAACAATAAGTAAGAAAAACGTCGGTCAGCATGCGACCCAGTGGAGGATTGTATTTGCTGACAGGGTCGTCGTATCAACCATAGAAGTTTTATGAACTTCTTTGTCATTAACTTACCTCGCCTTAAAAACTGTTCATACCTAAAGCATGCCCTTACGTATCGAATTAACTGAGAGACAAAACTCCATATGCATGTGATGAAGATATACTGCTACATAAGTAAAGACAGTTGACTATAGAAAGATTTAAGTCATCACGTTTATCATAAAATTTTGTTTTATGGTTACCATCAATGTCCCTTTCCAGTAAATTATCCAAATCTGAAACAGATAACACATACTCTATAGTATCTTTTATTTTGAGTTCACTGGTTTATATCGAGTCAACATAAGCACGTTAGTAACAATTTTTAATTGATAATACGTTGTCGATATACTGAATGTTAAGTTGAAGGCCACAGCGAGT
>WFKH01011925.1:36451404-36471909 GCA_016163765.1 Magallana hongkongensis
TTTTTTTTGCGTAGACTCACAATTTTATCTTTAAAACGATGAGTTTTATCTCATTTATTCAAAAATCGGACGGAAGACCCACTCGTTGCTCGCAACGAGAACGATATAGTTATTATTCTTTTTTCTTACCGATTTTGTGCAGACGATTTCTCAAAGATGGCTGGATCGATTTCGTTCAAATTTTGGAGATAAACGCATTTTAATTTGAATTTGATGTTTTCAAATCACGTTTAAAAAAATCACTTCCGGTCGGAAGTTATCGTCCGTTTACGATTTTAAAAAGTCAATTTTGTCTGTCAGGTTTCTCAAAAACGAGTAAAGATAAAGGGCTGAAATTTTCAGAGATGATATATCTACCTATTTTCTGGTGCACCTCGGTCAAGAAAATGCCAGCCGTCACTTCCGGTCGTAAACGGAAGCAAATTTGAAAAATTTTAAATTTTCGACTTTTTTATTTTTTAATATTTTTCTTTGAATTTTTTAAGTTGATAGTGAACCTTTTACTGATTCAGAATATGTAATTTGTTTTTAAATCGATCAAAGCAGTCTCGAGATATTAAGCGTCAAAGTCCTGAAGCGAGAGCCCGAGTAGCTCAGTCCTTATGGTCCTGGACAGTGCCGAGGCGACCCGGGTTCAAGCCCCGAGTGCCGCAAAAATTTTTTTTCGTTTTTTTTTTGCGTAGACTCACAATTTTATCTTTAAAACGATGAGTTTTATCTCATTTATTCAAAAATCGGACGGAAGACCCACTCGTTGCTCGCAACGAGAACGATCTAGTTATTATTATTATTCTTTTTTTTTTCTTACCCATTTTGTGCAGACGATTTCTCGGAGATGGCTCTATCGATTTCATTCAAATTTTCAGGATCAACGCAGTTTTATTTGAAGTTGATTGTTTTTACCCATTTTTGAAAATACACTTCCGGTCCGAAGTTATCTTCCGTTTACGATTTTAAAAAGTCAATTTTGTCTGTCAGGTTTCTCAAAAACGAGTAAAGATAAAGGGTTGAAATTTTCAGAGATGATAGATCTACCGATTTTCCGGTGCACCTCGGTCAAGAGAATGCCAGCCGTCACTTCCGGTCGTCACCGGAAGCAAATATGAAAAATGTTAATTTTTCGACTTTTTTATTTTTTAATATTTTTCTTTGAATTTTTTATAGTTTATAGTGACCCTTTTACTGATTCAGAATATGTAATTTGTTTTTAAATTGATCAACGCATTCTCGAGATATTAAGCGTCAAAGTCCTGAAGCGAGAGCCCGAGTAGCTCAGTCGTTATGATCCTGGACAGTGCCCAGGCGACCCGGGTTCAAGCCCCGAGTGCCGAACATTTTTTTTTCGTTTTTTTTGCGTAGACTCACAATTTTATCTTTAGAACGATGAGTTTTATCTCATTTTTTCAAAAATCGGACGGAAGACCCACTCGTTGCTCGCAACGAAAATGATCTAGTTAAGGTCTTCCGTTTCCAACGGAAGACCTTATTGTTATTGCTTTGTTTCTTTTTCCCTATTATTATTTTTCTTTTTTTTTCTTACAAATTTTGTCCGCGCGAGTTCTCGGAAATGGCTCGACCGATTTTCGCGAAACTTTCAGATCTGATAAATATTGGTCTGAACCTTATTGGAAATTTTTTATATTGATGACGTCATTTCCGTTTCAGAGATATTAACGCTTTAGCGATTTTTTAAGGGTTGTTTTATCCATGTAACTCCTCCTAAACTATTAAAGATATTGAGTTCAAATTTTCAGGGATGGTAGACAAAAGATTGTAGATGTGTATAATGTCAATCATATATGCCTAATTAAAAAGGCGCCGAAGCTCGCCTTGACCTGAAAATTGAGATTAAGAAAACGCCGTAATTTTTCCTGGTTTTCTTTGTTTATCTTTTTTCTTAAAAACATTTTGTGAAGACATGTAAAGCAAAAAATGTTTATATTTACAAGACCTTTCATTTGATACCAAGAAAATGGCGCTGGCCCCTTAAATTAGGGGACCAGAGGGCTCTAAAGTCTTTTATCTGTAGCCCTTTACTGAGGGATATTTTGTGAACGGTTATAGAAGCAAATATGTTTATCTCACAATTATTTATCCAACCAATGTAATGATTTTATCATGTGTTACGTAACTAGGGGTTTTTAGGGGTCAAAAGTCCAAAATTTTGATTGCCCATATCTCAGAAAGAAAAAAATATTTTGAAATGCAGTATAGAAGAAAAGTTGCTCAAAATGATGTACTTAACAATATGCAAACTTCTAAATTTCGTTAAACGGCCCCTATAAGGAGATAAGGGGTCGGCCCCTAAAATGTTTTCCCCCATATATCTCAAGAACGGTAACGAATGTCTAAACACTTGTTGAACAAAATATGTTTACAATTAAAGGACCTTTCACTTGATATAAAGAAAAAGGGGCTGGCCCCTTAAATTAGGGGACCAGAGGGCTCTAAAGTCTTTAATCTGTAGCCCTTTACTGAGGGATATTTTGTGAAAAGTTATAGAAGCAAATCTGTTTATCTCACAGTTATTTATCCAAGCAATGTAATGATTTTATCATGTGTTACGTAATAAGGGGTTTTTAGGGGCCACAAGTCCAAAAATTTGATCACCCATATCTCAGAAAGGAAAAGTATTCTAAAATGCAGTATAGAAGGAAAGATGCTCAAAATGATGTATTTAACAATATGCAACCTTCAAAATTTTGTTAAACGGCCCCTATAAGGAGATAAGGGATCGGCCCCTAAAACGATCTTTGCCGTACATCTTAAAAACGGTAACGAATTTCTACACACTGGGTGAACAAAATGTGTTTCGAGTTAAATGATCTTTTATTTGATATCAAGAAAAAGGGGCTGGCCCCTCAAATTAGGGGACCAGAGGGCCCTAAAGTCTTTTATCTGTAGCTGTTTACTGAGGGATATTTTATGAGGGTTATAAAAGCAAAATTAGGAATAATACGATTATATATCCTAACAATATAATGATTTACTTATGCATTACATAATTAAGGGTTTTAGGGGCCAGAAGTAAAAAGTTTAATCGTGTCTATCTCAATTGGAAGAAATGCAAGTATTTAAAAAAGCAACGTAAGAGAACTTATAAAAAGCGATGCAGAAAAGCAGTAGTACTCCACTTCTTTTTACAGATCATGTTTTCTTGACGTAAATCAAAGTCGTTGATGTCATTTCACCTTCTTAAAATCGGACGGAAGACCTCCTCGTTGCTCGCAACGAGATCGTGTCTAGTTATTATTATTATTCTTTTTCTTTATTTTTCTGACTTTTTTGAAGCTTCATATCTTAAAATGTTTTCAACCGATTTCAATGAAACTTTCAGAGGTTACGTGGCATTGTCGTCCCTCAAAGATGCTTAAGTTTAAATAACAACGTCACCTACGTTTTTACGTAACGTCAATTTTAAAATTTTTAAAAAGTGATTTTGTCCAGGGCGTTTTTCAAAAACGCTTTAAGATAGAGATTTGAAGTTTTCTATGTTTATACATTTATCATTTTCATTGGGACATAAGGCTGGAATTTACATTCCGTCACTTCCGGTCCAAACCGGAAGTCTTTTAAAATTTTCGAAATTTCAAATTTTTTGTTTGAATTCTAAAAACTTATGATCTTTGTAGAGTTTATAATGCTAAATACGAAACTGAAATCCGTTTTTAAATCAGACGATGCATTGCAGAGATATTAAGGTTCAAAGATTGATTTTTCCGGAAATTTTGATTCCGCGTTCTTAGTTTTAAAAATAGCTTAAAGTTCAAAGTGAAATTAACTCGTCCCAAAAATTATTCAACCTTTGTTAAGTCGTACTGTAATACATTCGGATTTTTTTTTTGTTAAGTCGTTCTTGAATTTGTAAAGGTTTTTGTTAATTCGTACTTAAAATCATTCGAATTTTGTTAAGTCATACCAAGAATTATTCGATTTTTATCTTTTTGTTTGAGGTTCTCTTGTTATTGGTTTAAGGACTTTGCTCCTTACAGGGATATCTAGCTTTACTCTCCACATTAACGGAAGACCCACTCGTTGCTTTGCAACCAGCTTTGCTCTAGTTATTATTTTTTTTCTTTTTTTTCTTACAAATTTTGTGCACGCGAGTTCTCGAAAACGGCTCGGTCGATTTTAATGAAACTTACAGATCTGATAGATGTTGATCAGAACCTTATTGGAATTTTTTTATATTGATGACGTCATTTCCGTTTCTGAGATTTTGACGATTTAGTGAATTTTAAAGGGTCTGCTTGTCCATTGAACTCCTCCTTAACGGTAAAAGATATTGAGTTCAAATTTTCAGGGATGATAGACGAAAGATTGTAGATATGTCTAAAGGCGATAATAAATGTCTGGCTCAAAGAGCCTCAAAGCTCGCCTGGACCCGAAAATTGAGATTAAATAAACGTTCTAATTTTTTTGGGTTTTCTTTGTTTATCTCTTTTCTGAAAAATATTTTGTTAAAACATGTAATTTAACAAAAGTTTATATTTACAAGACCTTTCATTTCATTTCAAGAAAAAGGGGCTGGCCCCTCAAATTAGGGGACCAGAGGGCTCTAAAGTTTTTTATCTGTAGCCCTTTACTGATAGATATTTTGTGAATGGTTATAGAAGCAAATATGTTTATCACACAGTGATTTATCCAAGCAATTTAAGGATTTTATCATGTGTTACGTAATTAGGGGTTTTTAGGGGCCAAAAGTCGAAAATTTTGATCACCCATATCTCAGAAAGGAAAAATATTTTGAAATGCAGTATAGAAGAAAAGATGCTCAAAATGATGTACTTAACGATATGCAACCTTCAAAATTTCGTTAAACGGCCCCTATAAAGAGATAAGGGATCGGCCCCTAAAACGTTCTTTCCCATATATCTCAAGAACGGTAACGAATTTCTAAACACTTGTTGAACAAAATGTGTTTAGAATTAAATGACATTTCATTTGATATCAAGAAAAAGGGGCTGGTCCCTACAATTAGGGGACCAGAGGGCTCTAAAGGGTTTTATATGTAGCCCTTTACTTAGAGATATTTTTTGAAAGGTTATAGAAGCACATATGTTTATCTCATAGTTATTTATCCAAGCAATGTAAGGATTGTATCATGTGTTACGTAATTAGGGGTTTTTAGGGGCCAAAAGTCGAAAATTTTGATCACCCATATCTCAGAAAGAAAAAAGTATTTTGAAATGCAGTATAGAAGGAAAGATGCTCAAAATGGTGTACTAAACAATATGCAACCTTCAAAATTTCGTTAAACGGCCCCTATAAGGAGATAAGGGGTTCAGCCCCTTAAATGTTTTTCCCATATATCTCAAGAACGGTAACGATTTTTTAAATACTTGTTGAACAAAATGTGTTTAGAATAAAATGACATTTCATTTGATATCAAGAAAAAGGGGCTGGCCCCTACAATAAGGGGTCCAGAGGGCTCTAAAGTTTTCTATATGTAGCCCTTCACTGATAGATATTTTGTGAATGGTTATAGAAGCAAATATGTTTATCTCGCAGTGATTTATTCTCGCGATGTAATGATTTTATCATGTGTTACGTAATCAGGGGTTTTAAGGGGTCAAAAGTCCTAAGTTTTGATAACCCATATATCAGAAAGAAAAAAATATTTTGAAATGCAGTATAGAAGGAAAGATGCTCAAAATGATGTACTTAACAATATGCAACCTTCAAAATTGAGTTAAACGGCTCTATAAGGAGATAAGGGGTCGGCCCCTAAAACGTTCTTTGCCGTATACATTAAAAACGGTAACGAATTTCTAAACACTTGCAGAACAAAATGTGTTTAGAGTTAAATGACCTTTCATTTGATATCAAGAAAAAGGGGCTGGCCCCTCACATTAGGGGACCAGAGGACCCTAAAGTCTTTTATCTGTAGCCGTTTACTGAGGGATATTTTGTGAGGGTTATAGAAGCAAAATAAGGTATAATACTTTGATATATCCTAACAATATAATGATTTACTTATCTAATTAGGTGTTTTTATGGGTCAGAAGTAAAAAGTTTAATCGTTTCTATCTCAGTTAGGAAGAAATGCTAGTATTTAAAAAAGCAACATAAGAGAACTTATAAAAAGCGATGCAGAAAAGCATAAGTACTCCACTCCTTTTTACAGATCATGTTTTCTTGTCGAAAATCAAAGTCGATGATGTCATATCACCTTCTTAAAATCGGACGGAAGACCTCCTCGTTGCTCGCAACGAGATCGTGTCTAGTTATTCTTTTTTTTCTTTTTCTGACTTTTTTTGAGCGTTATTTCTCAAAAACTATCCAACCGATTTGCACGAAATTTTCAGGACTGATAAAGCATCATCGGCGCTACATATTATCAAATTTTCGAATGATGACGTCACTTCCAGTCTCAGATATTGACGATTTTGTAAATTTTTAAGGGTCATTTTGTCCACGCATCTCCTCTGAAACTAATCAAGATAGAAGCTTGAAATTTTTCAAGGATTGTAGATAAATGTTTGAAGTTGTACCCCCATGCTTCCAGTTATAAAAATTGCTCAAGGCCTCGTAGCTCGCCTGAACCTGAAAATTAGCTCCAAATTTTTTCACGAAATTTTCAAACATTTTTTGAAATATCTTTTGATATATAAATATTCTGTTAAAACATGTAATGCAAAAGTTGTTTTAATTTTCACGGGCTTTCATTTGATATCAGGAAAAAGGGGATGGCCCCTCAACTAAGGGGCAAAGAGGGCTCTAAAGTCTTTTTGCAATAACTCTTTACTGAACAATAATTTGTTATCAATTATAGAAGCAAAAATGTTCATTGTACATCTGTTTATCTATACAATACCATACCTAAGTCATATGTTACGTAATTATGGGTTTCAAGGGGCCAAAAGCCCACAATTTTGATCTTTAATATCTAGAAAAGGAGAAATATTTTGAAAAGCATTATAGAAGAAAAGTTGCTCAAAATAATGTTCTTAACAATATGGTACCTAAAATTTTTTTGTTGGTGGCCCCGGTAAGGAGTTGAAGGGTCGGCACCTAAAACACATTTGTTAAGATATCTTTAAAACGGTCAACAATTTCTAAACACTTGTTGAACAAAATGTGTTTATATTTACAAGACCTTTTATTTGATATAAAGAAATAAGGGCTGGCCCCTCAAATAAGGGGCCAAGAGGTCTCTAAAAGTCTTTTTGCAATAACTCTTTACTGAACAATAATTTGTTATCAATTATAGAAGCAAAAATGTTCATTGTACATCTGTTTATCTATACAGTACCATACCTAAGTCATAAGTTACGTAATTATGGGTTTCAAGGGGCCAAAAGCCCAAAACTTTGATCTTTAATATCTAGAAAAGGAGAAATAATTTGAAAAGTATTGTCGAAGAAAAGTTGCTCAAAATAATGTTCTTAACAATGTGGTTCCTAAAAAGTTTTCGTTGGAGGCCCCAGTAAGGAGTTGAAGGGCCGGCCCCTAAAACACAGTTGTTCCGATATCTCTATAACGGTTATTAATTCGTGAACACTTGTTGAACAAAATATGTTTATGTTTACGAGTTTTTTTATTCAATATCAAGAAAAAGGGGCTGGCCCCTCAAATTAGGGGCCAGAAGGGCTACAAAGTCTTTTTATAGTAACCTTTTTTAGAGCGATCATTTGTTATTAATCATAAAAGCAAAAATGAGAGCTTATTAAGCTTAATTTAAAACTGAAATCCGTTTTAAAATCGGACAATGCATTACAGAGATTTAAGGGTTTAAAAATTGACTTTTCCGGAAATTTTGATTCCACATTCTTGGTAAAGAAAATAGTGTTATGTTCAAAGTTAAATTAACTCGTACCTAAAATAATTCGATAATTGTTAAATCGTACTTAAATACATTCGGATTTGTATTTGCTAAGTCGTTCTTGAAATTGATAATGTGTTTGTTAATTCGTACTTAGAATCATTCGAATTTTGTTAACTCGTACCAAGAATATTTAGATTTTTTTCTTTTTGTTTTAGTTATTTATGGTTATTGGTTTAAGAACTCTGCTTCTTAGAGGAACTTCTAGCTTTAATTTCGACTTTAACGGAAGACCCACTCGTTGCTGTGCAACGAGCTTTGCTCTAGTTATAATTCTTTTTTTTCTTTTTCTGACTTTTTTGGAGCGTTATTTCTCAAAAACTATTCAACCGATTTGCACGAAATTTTCAGGACTGATTTAGCATCATCGGCGCTACATATTATTAAATTTTCTAATGATGACGTCATTTCCGGTTTCAGATATTGACGATTTTGTGAATTTTTAAGGGTCATTTTGTCCACGCATCTCCTCCGAAACCAATCAAGATAGAAGCTTGAAATTTTCCAAGGATTGTAGATTTAAGTTTGAAGTTGTACCCCCATGCTTCCAATTATAAAAATTGCGCAAGGCCTTGAAGCTCGCCTGAACCTGAAAATTAACATCAAATTTTTTTCACAAAATTTTTGAACATTTTCTGTAATATCTTTTGATGTATAAATATTTCGTTAAAATATGTAAAGCAAAAGTTGTTTTAATTTTAAAGGGCTTTCATTTGTTATCAAGAAAAAGGGGCTGGCCCCTCAAATTAGGGGCCAAGAGGGCTCTAAAGTCTTTCTGCAATAACTATTTACTGAACAATAATTTGTTATCAATTATAGAAGCAAAAATGTTTATTGTACAGCTGTTTATCTATACAGTACCACATTTAAATCATATGTTACGTAATTAGGGGTTTCAAGGGGCCAGAAGTCCAAAACTTTGATCATTAATATCTAGAAAAGGAGAAATATTTTGAAAAGCATTGTAGAACAAAAAACGCTTACAATAATGTTTTCAACAAAATGCTACCTAAAAAAAATTGTTGGTGGCCCCAGTAAGGAGTTTAAGGGTCGGCCTCTAAAAAACATTAGTTCAAATATCTCTAAAACGGTCAACAATTCGTGAACACTTGTTGAACAAAATATGTTTATAATTGGGAGACCTTTCATTTGATATCAAGAAAAAAGGGCTGGCCCCTTAAATTAAGGGCCAAGAGGGTTCTTAAGTCTATTTATAATAACTTTTTACTGAAAAATAATTTGTTATTAATTATCGAAGCAAAAATACTCTTTATACAGCTATTTATCTATACAGTACCATACCTAAGTCATATGTTACGTAATTAGGGGTTTCAAGGGGCCAGAAGTCCAAAACTCTGATCATTAATATCTAGAAAAGGAGAAATATTTTCAAAGGCATTGTAGAAGAAAAGTTGCTCAAAATAATGTTTTTAACAATATGATACCTAAAAATTTTTGTTGGTGGCCCCAATAAGGAGTTGAAGGGTCGGCCCCTAAAACACAGTTGTTCAGATATCTCTAGAACGCTTAACAATTTGTGAACAGTTGTTAAACAAAATATGTTTATATTTGCGAGACCTTTCATTTGATATCAAGAAAAGGGACTAGTTAATAATTATAGAAGCAAAAATGTTCAACTTATTAGGCTTAATTCAAATCTGAAATCCGTTTTAAAATCGGACAATGCATTACAGAGATAAAGGGGTTTAAAAATTGATTTTTCCGTAAATTTTGATTCCACATTCTTGGTTAGGAAAATAGTGTTACAGTACCCGCAACGTTATTTTTTACAAGATAAACGATAGGATAGGATTCGCGCACGATAGGATAGGATTAACGCACGATAGAACAGTATACACGCACGATAGGATAGGATTAACGCACGATAGGACAGTATACATGCACGATAGGATAGGATTGATACACGATAGGAAAGGATAAACGATGTTCATGATAAACGTATAATCGCTTTAAACGATCTTCAGGAATAAACTGATAATGTCAGAATTTGAGAAAGAACACAAACGAATAAAGATTTACGTGGAGTTTCTTGTTAGTAACAATTGCCGAGTTGTTAATCATCGCTGCATCATTTATAGAATGTATAAAAATGACCAGTTAAAATTTTTGAACTGAAATTTTTAGCTTAAATGATCAATAAATTTTCTGTATTGTTAAAATTGTTTTTATTACCGAACACCCTAGCCAATCGCCGCGAATATTTCAATGCTAGAGGTTCAATTATAAATATCCAACTCTTGTTTAAAGTAAATATAAAATCTATCATAAATACATTTCTTTCTGCGTAAGAAAATGATGCATTAAAAACGAATTATATTACATACAAGTTAAATAAATATTTACGCAGATAAACATTCCGCGTACGATTTGTTAACATTGTTTTCATTACCTTACCACACACCCTAGCCGATTGCCGAGAACCTTTCAGGCCGAAATCAAATATCACACGGAAAATAACTGGTTCAATTAAAAAACAACTTTGGTTTTAATTAAATAAAAATTATATCATAAATTCTTTTGTTTCTGTAAAATGTGATGCATAAAAAAACGAATAATATTGCATAAAAGTTAATGTTTACGCAAGTATACACTTCGCGTACGATTTAATATATTCGATATACAGGTAAATATGTTACCTTGTTCCCAAGAACTTCGATAGTGTACATTAATTTTTCATTTCCAATGCTAACAGATATGATTTACATGTAATATTGGTTAATTTTGTTCTAAAAAATTAAGAAATAAGTATCATGATAGAATGCTGGATATGATTTTACAATTCTTGTTCGATAAATTTTCGTATACGGCGCACTGAACGACTTGCAGCTTTGAAATACATTTATTTGGTAATGAAAAGGCACGAAACTATTAACACGATAGGTTAAACGGAAAATCTGTTAAAATTGAACGATAAACCTGATAGGATTAACGCACGATAGGATAGGTTTAACGCACGATAGAACAGTATACACGCACGATAAGATAGGATTAACGCACGATAGAACAGTATACACACACGATACGGTAGGATTGATACACGATACGATAGGATAGGATTGTAAAAAATAACGTTGCGGCTACTGTATGTTGAAAGTTAAATTAACTCGTACCTAAAATAATTCAATGATTGTTAAATCCAACTTAAACACATTCGGATTTGTATTTGCCAAGTCGTTCTTGATATTGATAAGGTTTGTGTTAATTCGTACTTAGAATCATTCGGATTTTGTTATCTCGTACAAAAAATTATTCGATTTTCTTTCTTTTTGTTTTAGTTACTTACGTTTATTTGTATAAGAACTCTGCTTCTTAGAGGAACTTCTAGCTTTACTTTCGACAATAACGGAAGACCCACTTGTTGCTTTGCAACGAGCTTTGCTCTAGTTCCTATTATTATTATTCTTTTTATTTTTTTTCCAACTCAAATAACTCAAAAATGCTTGCTTAGATTGCCTTGAAATTTACAGGTCTTTTATGCCTTCTAAAGATCTCTATAATATAAAAAAAAATTAGCTACTGACGTCATCACATTCGTCACTTATAGACGTTTTTCAATTTTTAAAAAGTGATTTTGTCCGCAGCTTTTCTCATTTTTGTTTAAAGCTAGAGCTCTGAGATTTTAAGACATGATAGAACTATCGTTTTACTTATGACCTAAGGCTAGAAACTCAATTCGGACACTTCCGGTAGAAACCGGAAGTAAAACCATTTTTTTGTAATTTTCATGTTTTTCAATTTTAAAAATAAAAAATACGCATATGATGGCAATTTATATGCTGAGTACGAAACTGAAATCCGTTTAAAAATCGGACGATCCGTTACAGAGTTATAAGGGTTTGAAAATTTATTTTCCGGAAATTTTGATTCCGCGTTCTTAGTTTAAAAAATAGTGTTATGTTCAAAGTGAAATTAACTCGTACTAAAAATAATTCGATTTTTGTTAAGTCGTACTTTGACACATTCGGATTTTTTTTTTGTTAAATCGTTCTTGGAATCGTAAATGATTTTGTTAATTCGTACTAAAAATCATTCGGATTTTGTTTAGTCGTACCAAGAATTATTCAATTTTTTATCTTTTTGTTTTAGTTACTCTTGTTATTGGTTAAAGAACTTTGTTCCTTACAGGAATATCTAGCTTTACTATCGACATTAACGGACGACCCACTCGTTACTTTGCAACGAGCTTTGCTCTAGTTATTTTTTTTCTTTTTCTGACTTTTTTGGAGCGTTATTTCTCAAAAACTATTAAACCGATTTACATGAAATTTTTTGGACTGATAGAGCATCATCGGCGCTACATATTATTAAATTTTCGAATGATAATGTCACTTCCGGTCTCAGATATTGACGATTTTGTAAATTTTTAAGGGTCATTTTGTCCACGCATCTCCTTCGAAACCAATCAAGATAGAAACTTCAATTTTTTACAGGATTGTAGATAAATGTTTGAAGTTGTACCCCCATGCTTCCAATTGTTAAAATTGTCCTAGGCCTCGAAGCTCACCTGAACCTGAATATTAGCACCAAATTTTTTCACGAAATTTTCGAACATTTTCTGAAATATCTTTTGATGTATAAATATTTTGTTAAAACATGTAAAGCAAAAGTTGTGTTAATTTTCACGGGCTTTCATTCAAAAACAAGAAAAAGGGTGCTGGCCCCTCAAATTAGGGGCCAAAAGGGCTCTAAAGTCCTTTTGCAATAACTATTTACTGAACAATAATTTGTTATCAATTATAAAAGCAAAAATGTTCATTGTACAGCTGTTTATCTATAAAAAAAACATACTTTAGTCATATGTTACGTAATTAGGGGTTTCAAGGGGCCAGAAGTCCAAAACTCTGATCATTAATATTTAAAAAAGGAGAAATATTTTGAAAAGCATTGTAGAAGAAAAGTTGCTCATAATAATGTTCTCAACAATCTGATTCCTAATTTTTTTTCGTTAGTGGCCCCAGTAAGGAGTTTAAGGGTCAGCCCCTAAAACACATTTTTTTAGATGTCTTTAGAACGGACAACAATTTGTAAACACTTGTTGAACAAAATGTGTTTATATTTACGAGACTTTTTATTTGATATCAAGAAAAATGGGCTGGTCCCTCAAATTAGGGGCCAAAAGGGCTCTAAAGTCTTTTAATAATAACTCTTTACTGAAAAATAATTTGTTATTAATTATCGAAGCAAAAATGTTCATTGTACAGCTGTTTATCATTACTGTACCATACCTAAGTCATATGTTACGTAATTAGGGGTTTCAAGGGGCCAGAAGTCCAAAACTCTGATCATTAATATTTAAAAAAGGAGAAATATTTTGAAAAGCATTGTAGAAGAAAAGTTGCTGAAAATAATGTTCTCAACAATCTGATACCAAAAATGTTTTCGTTGGTGGTCCCAGTAAGGAGTTTAACGGTTGGCCCCTAAAACACAGTTGTTCAGATATCTTTAGAACGGTCAACAATTTGTGAACACTTGCTGAACAAAATATGCTTATATTTGCGAGACCCTTTGTTTGATATCAAGAAAAAGGGGCTGACTCCTAAAATCCGGGTCCAGAAGGGCTTCAAAATCTTTTTATGATGACTTTTTTTTTAGCGATAATTTGTTATTAATCAAAAGGGCAAAAAAAAAAAAAAATAAGAGGTTACTAAGCTTAATTTAAAGCTGAAATCCGTTTTAAAATCTTACGATGCATTACAGAGATATAGGGGTTTAAAAATTGATTTTTCCGGAAATTTTGATTTCACATTCTTGGTTAAGAAAATAGAGTTATGTTTTAAGTTAAATTAACTCGTACCTAAAATCATTCGATAATTGTTAAATCGTATTCAAACACATTCGGATTTGTTTTGCTAGGTCGTTCTTGAAATTGATAAGGTTTTTGTTAATTCGTACTTAGAATCATTCGGTTTTTGTTAACTCGTACCAAAAATAATTCGATTTTTTTCTTTTTGTTTTAGTTTCTCATGTATATTGGTTTAAGAATTCCGCTTCTTACAGGAACCTCTAGCTTTACTTTCGACATTAACGGAAGACCCACTCGTTGCTTTGCAACGAGCTTTGCTCTAGTTATTATTATTATACTTTTTCTTTTTTTTTTCTGACTCCTTTTCGGCTTCATAACTCAAAAAGTTTTCAATCAATTTCAATGAAACTTTCAAAGATTGTTGCAAGTCAGTGTCCCTTAAAGATATTAAAGATTCAATGACAACGTCACTTCTGTTATGCGATACCTCATTTTTAAAATTTTAAAAAAGTCATTTTGTCCGGGGCATTTCTCAAAAACGCTTTGAGAGAGAAGCTTGAAATTTTCCATGGTTATGAATTTGTCAATTTACCTGTGCAATAAGGCTGGAAATGGAAATCCGTAACTTCCGGTCGAAACCGGAAGTGAATCAAATTTTTCGAAAATTTGAATTTTTTAATCAAATTAAATATGCAAAAGTGTTTTGTAGAGCTTATAAAGCTAAATCTAACACAAAAAGCCGTTTTAAAATCAGACAATGCATTACAGAGATATTGGGGTTTAAAAATTGTTTTTTCGGAAATTTTGATTCCGCATTCTGGGTTAAGAAAATAGTGTTATGTTTAAAGTTAAATAAATTCGTACCTTAAATAATTCGAAATTTGTTAAGTCGTACTTAATTACATTCGGATTTTTTTTTGTCAAGTCGTTCTTGAAATCGTTAAGGTTTTTGTTAAGTCGTACTTACAATCGTTCGGATTTTGTTAAGTCGTTCCAAGAATAATTCGATTTTTTAAATTTTTTTAAAGTTACTTTTGTTATTAGTTTAACAACTCTGCTTCTTACAGAAATTCAAGCTTTACTTTCGACATAAAAGGAAGACCCACTCGTTGCTTTGCAACGAGCTTTGCTCTAGTTATTATTATTATTCTTTTTTTCCTTACACATTTTCTGCAGGCGATTTCTCGGAGATGGCTTGTTCGATTTCTGTTAAATTTTCAGGGTTAATGTCTAGTCATCAATTTGTACCACCGTAAGAATTTTTGAAAATTCACTTCCGGTCGGAAGTTATAGTCGTTAAACGGTTTTTTAAAGTCAATTTTGTCTGCGACGTTTCTCAAAAACGAATAAAGAGAGACGGCTGAAATTTTTAGAGATGGAAGATCTACCATTTTCCTAGTGCATTTTCCTCGGTCAGGAGAAAGTCCGCCGTCACTTCCGGTCGTCACCGGAAGGAGATTTAAAAATTTTAATTTTTCAACTTTTTAGTTTTTTAATATTTTTTGTACGTTTGATAGTGACATTCTTAGTGATTGAGAATATGTAATTTGTTTTTTAATCGACCAATGCATTATCGAGATATTAAGTGTCAAAGTCCTGAAGCGATGGTCCGAGTAGCTCAGTCGTTATGGTCGTGGACAGTACCCAGGCGACCCGGGTTCAAGCCCCGAGTGCCGAAAATTTTTTTTTCGTAATTATTGCGTAGACTTACGATTTTAACTTTAAAATGATCTGTTTTATCTCATTTATTTTCAAATCGGAAGGAAGACCCACTCGTTGCTCGCAACGAAAACGCATCTAGTTATTATTATGGTCTTCCGTTTCCAACGGAAGACCCTTTTGTTATTCTACGGTTTCTTTTTCTTTATTAGGGTCTTCCGTTTCCAACGGAAGACCCTCTTGTTATTCTATTGTTTTTTTTATTATTATTATTCTTTTTCTTTTTTCTTCTGACTCCGTTTTTGCTTTATATCTCCAAAACTACTCAACCGATTTTCATGAAATTTTCAGGGATTTTGAAAATTTCTGTCCCTCAAAGCCTTCATAAGCTAAAAAATGACGTCAGTTCCGTTTTCTTATTATGTCAATTTTAAAATTTTCAAAAAGCGATTTTGTCCAGTCATTTTCTATTAAACGGTTATATATAGATATTTGAAATGTTCAAGGATTGTCTATTTCTCGATTTAATTAGGGCTTTTTGAAAAAAAATCAGAATCAGTCACTTCCGGTCGAAACCGGAAGTGAATCAAATTTTTAGAAAAAATTCATTTTTTGATCAATTCGAAAACGTGTACGAGTTTTGTAGAGCTTATTTAGCTGAATCTAACACTGAAACCCGTTTTAAAATCGGACGATTCATCGCTGAGATATAAGCGTTTAAAAATTGATTTTTCCGAAAATTTTGATTACGCGTTCTTGGTTAAGAAAATAGTCTTATTTTTAAAGTTAAATTAACTCGTACCTAAAATAATTCGAAAAATTGTTAGGTCAAACTTGAACACATTCGGATTTTTTTTTTAATTCGTTCTTAAAATCGCAAATGTTTTTGTTAATTCGTACTTAAAATCATTCGGAATTTGTTAAGTCGTTCTAAGAATTATTCCATTTTTTTCACTTTCTTTTTTAGTTACTTATATTATTGGTTTAAGAACTCTGCTTCTTACAGGAACTTTAAGCTCTACTTTCGACATAAACGGAAGACCCGCTCGTTGCTTTGCAACGAGCTTTGCTCTAGTTATTAGGGTCTTCCGTTGTATTCTTCGGGGTTTTTTTTATGGTCTTCCGTTTCCAACGGAAGACCCTCTTGTTATTCTATTGTTTCTTTTCTTTATTATTATATTTAGGGTCTTCCGTCTTCAGCGGAAGACCCTACTATTATTCTGTTGTTTCTTTTTCAAATTTCTTATTATTCTTTTTTTCCTCGCATATTTTGTTCAGGCGATTTCTCGGAGATGGGTTGTTTGATTTCCTTCAAATTTTCAGGGTTGATGTGTCGTTATTTGAGGGTTTTCTTTTTCAAAATTCACTTCCGGTCGGAAGTTATCGTCGTTAAACAATTTTTTAAAGTCAATTTTGTCTGCAACGTTTCTCAAAAACGAGTAAAGATAGAGGGCTGAAATTTTCAGTGATGATAGACGTCGCGTTTTCCTGGTGCAACATTGTCAGAAAAACGTCCTCCGTCACTTCCGGTCGTCACCGGAAGGAAAGACAAAAAATCGATTTTTTTAATTTTTTTCTTTTTTTATATTTTTCTGTAAGGTTGATAGTGACCCTTTTACCGATTCAGAATATGTAATTTGTTTTGAAATCAATCAACGCATTCTCGAGATATAAAGCATCAAAGTCCTGAAGCGAGAGTCCGAGTAGCTCTGTCGATAGAGTCGTTGTCATGTGCCCAGGCGACCCGGGTTCAATCCCAGAACGCTGAAAAAAATGTTCACTCATTTTTCGTCTAGATTTGCGATTTTATCTTTAGAATGATGAGTTTAATATAATTTATACAAAAATTGGACGGAAGACCGACTCTTTGCTCGCAACGAGAACGATCTACTTTTTTTTTAATTTTTTTCTGACTTTTTTCCAAGGCTATTTCTCGTGAACTACTCGACCGATTTGCATGAAATTTTCAGGACGTATTGAGCATCAAACATACTTGATATTATAAAATTTTCGGCTGATGACGTCACTTCCGGTTTGAGATTTTGAGGATTTAGTGAATTTTTAAGGACCATTTTGTCCACGTAACTTCTCAAAAAGTAATTGTGATAGAAACGTGAAACTTTTCATCAGGGATAGTAGATGAATGTCTGTTGATGATCCTATTTATTTGATATTTTGGAAAATGCGCACGGCGCCGAAGCTCGCCCGAGCCCAAAAATTGGCACCATTTTTTTACACGAAATTTTCGCACATTTTCAGCCCTAGCTTTTAATGTGTAAATATTTTGTTATACATGTAATGCAAAAGTTGTTCAGATTAACAAGGACTTTCGTTTGATATCAAGAAAAAAGGGCTGGACCCTCAAATAAGGGGCCAAGAGGGCTCTAAAGTATTTTTGCAATAACTCTTTACTGAGCAATAATTTGTTATCAATTATAGAAGCAAAAATGTTCATTGTACATCTGTTTATCTATACAGTACCATCCTTAAGTCATTTGTTACGTAATTAGGCGTTTCAAGGGGCCAAAAGCCTAAAACTTTGATCTTTAATATCTAGAAAAGATGAAATATTTTGAAAAGCATTTTAGAAGAAAAGTTGCTTAAAATAATGTTCTTAACAATATGGTACCTAAAATTTTTTTGTTGGTGGCCCCGGTAAGGAATTTAAGGGTCGGCCCCTAGAACACATTTGTTCAGATATCTTTAAAACGGTCAACAATTTCTAAACACTTGTTGAACAAAATGTGTTTATATTTACAAGATCTTTTATTTGATATAAAGAAATAAGGACTGGCCCCTCAAATAAGGGACCAAGAGGGCTCTAAAGTCTTTTTATAATAACCCTTTACCCCCTGCTTCCAATTATTAAAATTGCGCAAGGCCTCGAAGCTCGCCTGAACCTGAAAATTAGGACCAAATTTTTTCACGAATTTTTCGAACATTTTCTCTAATATCTTTTGATGTATAAATATTTTGTTAAAACATGTAACGCAAAAGTTGTTTTAATTTCCACGGGCTTTCTTTTGATATCAAGAAAAAAGGGCTGGCCCCTCAAATTAGGGGACAAGAGGGCTCTAAAATCTCTTTGCAATTAGTCTTTACTGAACAATAATTTGTTATCAATTATAGAAGCAAAAATGTTTATTGTACAGCTGTTTATCTATACAGTACCACACCTTAATCATATGTTACCTAATAAGGGGTTTCAATGGGCCAGAAGTCCAAAACTTTGATCATTAATATCTAGAAAAGGAGAAATATTTTGAAAAGCATTGTAGAACAAAAAATGCTTAGAATAATGTTCTCAACAATATGCTACCTAAAAAAAAGTTGTTGGTGGCCCCAGAAAGGAGTTTAAGGGTCGGTCCATAAAATACATTAGTTCAGATATCTCTAGAACGGTCATCAATTCCTGAACACTTGTTGAATGAAATATGTTTATATTTGCGAAATCTTTCATTTGATATCAAGAAAAAAGGGTTGGCCCCTTAAATTAGGGGACAAGAGGGCTCTTAAGTCTATTAATAATAACTTTTTACTGAAAAATAATTTGTTATATATTATAGAAGCAAAAATATTCTTTGTACAGTTATTTATCTATACAGTACCATACCTAAGTCATATGTTACGTAATTAAGGGTTTCAAGGGGCCAGAAGTCCAAAACTCTGATCAGTAATAGCTAGAAAAGGAGAAATATTTTGAAAAGCATTGTAGTAGAAAAGTTGCTCAAAATAATGTTTTTAAAAATATGATACCTAAAATTTTTTTGTTGGTGGCCCCAGTAAGGAGTTTAAGGGTCGGCCCCTAAAACACAGTTGTTCCGATATCTCTAGAACGGTAAACAATTCGTGAACAGTTGTTGAACAAAATATGTTTATATTTGCAAAACCTTTCATTTGATATCAAGAAAAAGGGGCTGACCCCTCAAATTAGGGGCCAGGAGGGCTACAAAGTCTTTAAATAATAACTTTTTACAGAAAAATAATTTGTAAATAACTAGAGAAGCAAAAATGTTCAACTTATAAGGCTTAATTTAAATCTGAAATCCGTTTTAAAATCAGACGATGCATTACAGAGATATAGGGGTTTAAAAAATTGATTTTTCCGTAAATTTTGATTCCACATTCGTTGTTTAGAAAATAGTGTTATGTTCAAAGTTAAATTAACTCGTACCTAAAACAATTCGATGAATGTTAAATGTACTTAAACACATTCGGATTTTTATTCGCAAAGTCGTTCTTGATATTAAATAGGTTTTTGTTAATTCGTACTTAAAATCATTCGGATTTTGTTAACTCGTACCAAGAATAATTCGATTTTTTTTTTAGTTTTTCATGTTTATTGGTTTAAGAATTCTGCTTCTTAAAGGATCTTCTAGCTTTACTTTCCTTTACTTTCGACATTAACGGAAGATCCACTCGTTGCTTTGCAACGAGCTTTGCTCTAGTTATTATTATTATACTTTTTCTTTTTTTTCTGACTCCTTTTTGGCTTCATAACTCAAAAGTTTTCTTTCGATTTTAATAAAACATTCAGAGATTATGTGGAACTATTATATCTCACAGTTGTTAAAGTTTTTATGAAAAAGTCACTTTCGTTTTTACTTTACGTCATTTTTTAAATTTAAAAAAAAAACATTTTGTCCTCGGCGTTTTAAAAAAACGCTTTGAGATAAAGGCTTGGAATTTTGCGTGATAATACATTTATCGATTTACCTCTGTAATAAGGCTGGATATGAAAATCCGTCACTTCCGGTCGAAACCATAAGTGAATAAAATTTTTTGAAAAATTGAATTTTTTGATCAAATCAAAAACGTAAACGTGTTTTGTAGAATTTTTTAAGCTGAATCTAACACTGAAATCCGTTTTAAAATCGGACGATGCATTACAGAGATATTTGGGTTCAAAAATTGACTTTTCCGGAAATTTTGATTCCGCGTTCTTGGTTTTTAAAATAACGTAAAGTTCAAAGTGTAATTAACTCGTACCAAAAATAATTCGATTTGTGTTAAGACGTACTTTGACACATTCAGATTTTTTTTGTTAAGTCGTTTTTTGAAATTGTAAAGGTTTTTGTTAATTTGTACTAAAAATCATTCGGATTTTGTTAAGTCGTACCAAGAATTATTCAATTTTTATCTTTTTGTTTTAGTTACTGTTGTTATTGGTTTAAGAACGTTGCTCCTTACAGGAATATCTAGCTTTACTCTCGACATTAACGGAAGACCCACTCGTTGCTTTGCAACGAGCTTTGCT
>WFKH01011925.1:36482727-36535060 GCA_016163765.1 Magallana hongkongensis
GAAGACCCTCTTGTTATTCTTCGGTTTCTTTTTACATATTATTATTAGGGTCTTCCGTTTCCAACGGAACACCCTCTTGTTATTCTATTGTTTCTTTTTATTATTATTATTATTATTATTATTCTTTTTCTTTATTTTTCTGACTTTTTTGAAGCTTCATATCTCCAAAACTTTTCAACTGATTTCAATGAAACTTTTAGAAGTTATGTGATTTTATCGTCCCTTAACGCTATGAAAGTTTCCATTACAACGTCACTTCTGTTTCCACGTTACGTCAATTTTAAAATTTAAAATAAGTGATTTTGTCCAGGAGATTTTTCAAAAACGCTTTAAGATAGAGACTTGAATTTTTTTGTGTTTGTACATTTTTCATTTTTATTTAAAAATAAGGCTGGAATTAACATTTTGTCACTTCCAGTGAAAACCGGAAGTCTTTTAAAATTTTCGAAATTTCGATTTTTTTGTTTAAATTTTAAAACTTTACGATCTTTGTAGAATTTATAATGCTGAATACGAAACTGAAATCCGTTTTTAAATCGGACGATGCATTGCAAAGATATAGGGGTTTAAAAATTGATTTTTCCGGAAATTTTGATTCTGCATTCTTGGTTTAAAAAATAGCGTAAAGTTCGAAGGGAAATTAACTCGTGCCAAAAATAATTCGATTTTTGTTAAGTCGTTCTTGAAATCGTAAAGGTTTTTGTTAAGTCGTTCTAAAAATCATTTGGATTTTGTTAAGTCGTACCAAGAATTATTCGATTTTTTTCCTTTTTGTTTTAGTTACTCTCGTTATTGGTTTAAGATCGTTGCTCCTTACAGGAATATCTAGCTTTAATCTCGACATTAACGGACGACGCACTCGTTGCTTTGCAACGAGCTTTGCTCTAGTTATTATACTTTTTCTTCTTTTTTTTCTGACTCCTATTTGGCTTCATAACTCAAAAACTTTTCAACCGATTTCAATGAAAGTTTCAGCGATTGTTGCACGTTAGTGTCCCTAAAAGATATTAGAGTTTTAATGACAACGTCACTTCTGTTTAGACGTAACATCATTTTTAAAATTTTAAAAAAGTCATTTTGTCCGGGGCTTTTTCAAAAATGCTTTAAGATAGAGGCTTGAAATTTTCAATTGTTATGATTTTGTAAATTTACCTTTGTAATAAGGCTGGAAATGTAAATCCGTCACTTCCGGTCGAAACCGGAAGTGAATCATATTTTTCAAAAAACTATATTTGTTGATCAAATCAAAAACGTATACGTGCTCTGTAAAGCTTTTCAAGTTGAATCTAACACTGAAAGCCGTTTTAAAATCGGACGATGCAATACAGAGATATTTGGGTTTAAAAATTGATTTTTCCGGAAATTTTGATTCCGCGTTCTTGGTTTAAAAAAGAGCGTTAAGTTCAAAGTGAAATTAACTCGAACTAAAAATAATTCGATAATTGTTAAGTCGTACTTAAACACATTCGGATTTTTTTTATTAAGTTGTTCTTGAAATTGTAAAGGTATTTGCTAATTCGTACCTAAAATCATTCGGATTTTGTTAAGTCGTACCAAGAATTATTCGATTTTTTAAAATTTTTTTTTGTTTTAGTGTCCTTGTTATTGGTTTAAGAACTTTTCTTCTTACAGAAACTTAAATCTTTGCTTTTGACGTTAACGGAAGACCCACTCGTTGCTTTGCAACGAGCTTTGCTCTAGTTATTCTACGGTTTGTTTTCCTTTATTATTATACTTTTTTTCTTTTTCTGACTTTTTTGAAGCGTTATTTCTCAAACTATTCGACCGATTTTTATGAAACTTTCAGAGAAAATTTGGCGTTACTATGCCTTAAAGATGTTTAATTTGAAATGACAACGTTACTTCTGTTCTTACGTTACGTCATTTTTAAAATTTTCAAAAAGTAATTTTGTGCACGGCGTTTCTCAACAATGCTTTTAGATAGAGGCTTGTAATTTTAGGTGATTATACATTTATTATTTTACCTTTGCAATAAGGCTGGAAATGAAAATCCGTCACTTCCGGTCGAAACCGGAAGTGAATCAAATTTTAAAAAAAATTTGAATTTTTTGATCAAATTTAAAATGTATACGTGTTTCGTAGAACTCATTAGGCTGAATTTAACACTGAAAGCCGTTTTGAAATCGAACGATGCATTACAGAGATATCGGGTTTTAAAAAATGATTTTTCCGGAAATTTGATTCCGCGTCTTGGTTTAAAAAATAGTTTTAAGTTCATAGTAACATTAACTCGTACTTAAAATAATTCGAAAATTATTATGTCGTACTTTGACACATTCGGATTTTTTTTTGTTAAGTCGTTCTTGAAATCGTAAAGGTGTTTGTTAATTTGTACCTAAAATCATTCGGATTTTGTTTAGTCGTACCAAGAATTTTCGATTTTTTTTCTTTTTGTTTAAGTTACTTTTGTTATAAGTTTAAGAACTCTGTTTCTTACAGGAGCTTTGAACTTTACTTTCGACATTAACGGAAGACCCACTCGTTGCTTTGCAACGAGCTTTGCTCTAGTTTTTTATTAGGGTCTTTCGTTTCCAACGGAAGACTCTCTTGTTATTCTTTTGTTTTTTTTAGGGTCTTCCGTTTCGAACGGAAGACCCTCTTGTTATTCTATTGTTTTTTTTATTATTATTATTATTCTTTTTCTTTTTCCTTCTGACTCCGTTTTGGCTTTATATCTCAAAAACTACCCAACCGATTTTCAAGAAATTTTACCGGATTTTGAGAAATTCTTGTCCCTCAAAGCCCTTAAAAGCTGCAAAATGACGTCACTTCTGTTTTGTAATTACGTCAATTTTAAATTTTTCAAAAAGCAATTTTGTCCAGTCATTTTCTTGAAAACAGTTATATATAGAGATTTGAAATTTTCAGTGATTGTCTATTTCTCGATTTACTTAGGGCATTTTGACAAAAATCAAAATACGTCACTTCCGGTCGAAACCGGAAGTGAATCAAATATTTCGAAAAAAAAATTTTTTTTGATCAATTCAAAAACGTGTACGTGTTTTGTAGAGCTTATTTAGCTGAATCTAACACTGAAATCCGTTTTAAAATCGGACAATGCATCGCTGAGATATAAGCGTTTAAAAATTGATTTTTCCGGAAATTTTGATTCCGCGTTCTTGGTTAAGAACATAGTCTTATGTTTAAAGTAAAATTAAATTGTACCAAAAATAATTCGAAAAATTGCTAAGTCGTACTTGAACACATTCGGATTTTTTTTTTTTGTTAAGTTGTTCTTGAAATCGCAAAGGTTTTTGTTAACACGTACTTAAAATCTTTCGGAATTTGTTAAGTCGCACCAAGATTTATCCGATTTTTTTAACTCTTAGTTTTAGTAACTTTTGTTATTGGTTTAAGAACTTTGCCTCTTACAGGATCTTTAAGCTCTACTTTCGACATTAACGGAAGACCCACTCGTTGCTTTGCAACGAGCTTTGCTCTAGTTATTATTCTTTTTCTTTTTTCTTCTGACTCCGTTTTGGCTTTATATCTCAAAAACTACTCAACCGATTTTCATGAAATTTTCAGGAATTATGAGAAATTTCTGTCCCTCAAAGCCTTCAAAAGGTAAAAAATGACGTCACTTCCGTTCTCTTATTACATCAATTTTAAATTTTTCAAAAAGCGATTTTGTCCAGTTATTTTCATTTAGACGGTTATATATAGAGATTTGAAATTTTCAGTGTTTGTCTAGTTCTCGATTTACTTAGGGCATTTTGACAAAAAATCAGAATCCGTCACTTCTGATCGAAACCGGAAGTGAATCAAATTTTTCGAAAAAAAAAATTTTTGGATCAATTCAAAAACGTGTACGAGTTTTGTAGAGCTTATTTAGCTGAATCTAACACTGAAATCCGTTTTAAAATCGAACGAAGCATCGCTAAGATATAAGCGTTTAAAAATTGATTTTTCCGGAAATTTTGATTCCGCGTTCTTGGTTAAGAAAATAGTCTTATGTTTAACGTTAACTTAACTCGTACCTAAAATAATTCGAAAAATTGCTCAGTCGTACTTGATCACATTCAGATTTTTATTGTTAAGTCGTTCTTCAAATCTGAAATGTTTTGTTAATTCGTGCTTAAAATCATTCGGATTTTATTAAGTCGTACCAAGAATTATTCGATTTTTTTTTTTGATTTTTTTTTTAGTTACTTATATTATTGGTTTAAGAACTCTGCTTCTTACAGCAACTTTAAGCTCTACTTTCGACATTAACGGATGACCCACTCGTTGCTTTGCAACGAGCTATTCTTTTTTTTCTTTTTCTGACTTTTTTTGGAGCGTTATTTCTAAAAAACTATTGAATCAATTTGCACGAAATTTTCAGGACAGATGAAGCAGCATCGGCTCTACATAGTATTAAATTTTCAAATGATGACGTCACTTCCGGTTTCAGATATCGACGATTTGTAAAATTTTAAGGGTCATTTTGTCCACGCATCTCCTCCGAAACTAATCAAGATAGAACGGTAAACAATTCCTGAACAGTTGTTGAACAAAATATGTTTATATTTGCAAGATCTTTCATTTGATATCAAGAAAAAAGGGCTGGCCCCTTAAATTAGGGGCCAAGAGGTATCTTAATTCTATTGATAATAACTTTTTACTGAAAAATAATTTGTTATTAATTATAGAAGCAAAAATATTCTTTGTACAGCTATTTATCTATACAGTACCATACCTAAATCATGTGTTACGTAATTAGGGGTTTCAAGGGGCCATAAATCCAAAACTCTGATCATTAAAATCTAGAAAAGGAGAAATAATTTGAAAAGCATTGTAGAAGAAAAGTTGCTCAAAATAATGTTTTTAACAATATGATACCTAAAAAAATTTTGTTGGTGGCCACATTAAGGAGTTTAACGGTTGGCCCCTAAAACACAGTTGTTTAGATATTTCTAGAACGGTTAACAATTCGTGAACAGTTGTTGAACAAAATATGTTTATATTTGCGAGACCTTTCATTTGATATCAAGAAAAAGGGGCTGACCCCTCAAATTAGGGGCCAGGAGGGCTTCAAAGTCTTTTTATAATACCTATTTACTGAAAAATAATTTATTTATTATAGAAGCAAAAATGTTCAATTTATTAAGCTTAATTCAAATCTGAAATCCGTTTTAAAATCGGACGATGCATTACAGAGATATAGGGGTTTAAAAATTGATTTTTCCAGAAATTTTGATTCCACATTCTTGGTTAAGAAAATAGTGTTATGTTCAAAGTTAAATTAACTCGTACCTAAAATAATTCGATAGTTGTTAAATCGTACTTAAACATATGCGGATTTGTATTTGCAAAGTCGTTCTTGAAATTGATAAGTTTTGTGTTAACTCATACTTTGAATTATTCGGATTTTGTTAACTCGTACAAAGAATTATTCGATTTCCTTTCCTTTTGTTTTAGTTACTTATGTTTATTGGTTAAAACTCTGCTTCTTACAGGAACTTCTAGCTTTACTTTCGACATTAACGGAAGACCCACTCGTTGCTTTGCAACGAGCTTTGCTTTAGTTATTATTCTTTTTCTCGACAGATTTCCGTCAGTGATTTTTTGAAAACGGAAAGAAATTTTCAAGCAATAATATAATGGTCTTATAGCATTTTTAAATGACACCCGTATGTAAGGTTTCGGACTTCCGGTTTTGCTACTTTCGGTTTTGACAGGGAAAATACTATAAATTGAATGAAACCAACTATCTTGCTTAGTTTTTGAGTTAGGGTATTCCAATTTTAGAATTAGATGTATCTTGTCTAGCTGTACAAAAGTGTCAGCATGAGCATTTCTCTATCTCTTACCGTTTTTGGGATTTTAAGGTTTCAAAATTGAGAAAAGGGGGGATAAAAAAATAAAAAATCCAAAAAACCTTCGGAATTTTTTAAGACTTATATACATTATTTAAACAGAAGTAATTAACATATATTCCAAGTTTCATTAAAAAGTACTGAGAACTTCCGGTTTTATGAGCCGATGAAAATCGTCTAAGGGAGTTTCTATGTTAAATTGAATTCACGCATGTAACGTTTTCTCCAACACTTTTCAAGCAAATAGTTTTATATTTGATATTTGCATTAAGAGACCTAATGCGCAGACCTGAAAAGGTCCTGAAAACAAAATTTCGAAAAATAAAGGATCTGAAGGTGTCAATATTAAAAACAGCCCTTTAGCTGTAACTTTGTTATTTTTCATCTGATTTTCAAAATCTTTTCGGTTAATAGTTTAGAATATAGAGTACAATTTAAAAATAATGGTCCGAGGGGCCACTTTTTGACTCCTTATAGGAGTTTAAAGGGTCTGAAAATGATAACTTTATCACAATTCCAAAAAAATAAATTTCAAGAGTTACCCCGCTTTGCTCAATGAATGATTAGCATTAGAGCTTTTGGCATACCAAAAGTCATGAATCATAAATGAATACTTTCTTACATATGAATTTTTAAAACTTTTCTTCAAGAAATGAAAGATATATTTGGATATAAAATTCTGGAGTTGTCTTTCTTTGGGCATTTAATTTCTTATAAGTTAATGTGTGGGTATATGTTTATGACATTTGTTCTCAATTTATCAGACACAATTTTTGAAAGAAAAAAATTAAGAATTTAAATAAGGGTTTTAAAGGGCTGTCGAAAAGCCCTTCCTTTTTGTTGAAGACAAAAACAGGTCTAGTTATTATTATTCTTTTTCTCGACAGATTTCCGTCAGTTATTTTTTGAGAACGGAAAGAAATTTTCAAGCAATTATATAATGGTCTTATAGCGTTTTTGAATGACACCTGTATGTAAGGTTTTGGACTTCCGGTTTCGCTACTTCCGGTTTTGACAGGTAAAAATACTACAAATTAAATTATGAATAAAATATATTATCAAATTTTTCAAACAATCTCATGCATACGATAAATGCGTGCATAAGATCACGATTACGATATGAATTTGTTACTATTTGGATAATCGTGACTGAAGAGCATAATCTGATTATCACGATTATAAAAAGAAATACTACGATTTTTAAGGCAAATTTTAATCACCTGTTGCAAAATTCTAAGAAAGATGGCAAAACGTTTTTAATGTCATACCAACCTCCTAATAATATAATTAAATACCGTGTGGTTTTTACATAATGTAAGACATAGTTTCTTACTCTACGTAGCCGTCCGTCTCATCAACAGCTTTGTATTCCTCCCATGTCACTTTTGTGTTTACTTGGAATTTATCAGCAAATTTTATAATGTCTCTGGGACAAACACCGTCCATTGACGGTGGAGTAGTATCGCCTATAACCATAAAAAGACAGAGGAAGTCTAAGTAAACACAATAACTGGCGATTCATGTCCCTAGTGTATCTCTCTTATAAAAGCACTATAAGTTACATAAAAACATACTGAAACTCATATAATCGTATAATAATTTAAATTATTGTCTTGCATTACCAGCAAACATATTAATGAGACTTACGTGGTCGGTCATTACAACCGATAAAGAAACAGCCGATATCACGAAAAATACTAACAACAAGAGCGACGACGTCGACGGCATTTTTCAACCAATCCAACCATGATCGCTTATGTCTGATTGATCTTGATAAACCTGTATTCGAATTAGCTTGGGAAAAGAAAAAAGAATATAAAATATATGTTACACTAATAGTTAATATATTTCAATTAAGGTTTGTTTATATGTTGCCGCACAAATAACTAACGTCACATGAGCAATTCGAATTGAGCCCGTTAGAGGCATTAGCCCCTTTCACAATTGGTGCACAAACAGAAGCGACACAATATTCTTGCGACCGAAAAAAAAATAGGTGTAGATTGTAAATTGTTGCCGAAATAATCGCATCTAAAAAAAAGTTCGAAATTCGCATGATCTAAGCCACCGTTATGCGATGTAAATTATTTAAATCTTGCGGTATATATTGCGTCTATATGCTACTGGTGTACAATGAAGACGAGTGTTGTAAGATAATGCGATAGGATCAAACGTGAAACCACGTTCAACTGTACGATCATCTGGCCAGATGATCAGCCGATTGAGAGTGCGGCAATGAGATAATACTAGCGACGTCCGACTGATCATGCGTTTCCTGGTACGAATACTTGTAAAGGGGGTATATGTATCGCCCGTTTTTGATGCTCTTCGGTAGACATACATTTAGTTGAATGCAAGAGAAGATATCGCCCAAGAAGATGACAACAGCAACAGCCAAAACTTAAGTCAATTGTGGACTGATACAGTATGCCTATGCAGTGTATATTTTATAGATATGTTCGCCGCGTTTTATTTCCGCTCATTTGTAAGCCAATAAGAGAAATAAAACATCTTTTAACAACTTTATTTGATACAGGTCCAGATCGTATGGAGGATCGTACAGTGGATCTCTCTAAAGAGTGCCGTCGAGTATCTTTATATAATAACATACATAACACTAATTTACATACAAAACAAACAAATTAATATTCAAGTAAACAAATTCCATAATAAATTGTTCTAATAAGTTCTATAATACATTGTGATAAAATCTTGGACATACACAAAATAATTTATAATGTTATATACAGTACAGTCTTTTATTTAACGTCGCAGTCTTATTCAAAAGTTAATATAATGTTAGCATAAATTTTAGCAATGATCAATTATTGTTCAAGTATCGGCTTCGTTAAATTAACAGGTTGTTTACTACTTCGGAAAAGTCTCGAAAAAGTCTTATACTTTCACATCAAGCTCAGATTACTGGTCGATGTACTTTATCGTAAGTACATTGTAAAAGGTCTATATATTTTAACATAAGTACATTGTAAAATGATCAATATCTTTATCATTATCAGATTAAAATAATTGTCTCAAACCCTATAGGTTTACACATTTCGTTCTTGTTTTCATTATGCGAATTTAGAAATGGGCGAATTCTGATGTCTCATATTATCTCTCTTTTACCACAATTTTGTTTGAGCGAATTCAAGACGAGGCGCCACCCTTTGCAAATGTAGAAGGCGAAAATATCATGGGCCGGGGCGAAAATAACCCTGTATACAGTATATAATAGTGGGAAAGCATTGCAAATTGAAACCGATGAATCGTGCAATGATAGTAAAGAGTTGCAGGGTTACATGGGGCACGTTAAATACATTCTTAATGTCACAAAACACGCACAAACAGCTGTGATTCATCTTACGACCTTTAAATATCGTGATTTTCTCTTGCGGGTACACAAAACGTCGTAAAACGTTCGTACTAATGTTTGTGCGTTGCATTGCAATAATCTGGATCGAATTCGGTCTGAATAGTGTGCATGCCCACTATATTTTAGGAGACTTGAAACGACCACTAAAATGCATGCAACGGAGGCGAGAGCTTTAAAACGTATGCGAGAGCTCATGCGAAGCTATAAAATTCCGATCGCAAGGTGTTTTAAAGTGTTCGTGCGCCAATTGTCAAAGAAACTCTATGAATGCAGTTCAGCACCCTTGATGTGAATTAATAAATCAACAACATAAAATATAAATGCATGGTGCAACATCAATGTCGAATTATTATAATTGTCGATTTATAAATAGAAGAATGTTTGTAAAGATACAAGAGGAAAGAGTTTAGATTTTCTAAATCGATATTTAGAAGATCGTTAGGTAGACGAGTGAAGAAATGTTTTAGTAAGTTATGATTTGAATAAACTTCAATTATATATCAGAGATAGGCATCTGATATACATGCATGTGTCGAAACAAAATCCCAATTTACTCTCACGATAATTATGATCAGATACAATGTATAATGTGAAGTAGATTGCAACCCTTTGCAGGGAAGGAATTAGGAGCCATTCTCTATAAGCACTTAAATTTTCGGCACGCATAGAAACCGATTTTGCCGAAAATTTTTCAAAATGTAGACCTTATTAAACTATCTTAAAATCACATGTCAAATTATCTATATACTGACCAGTTTCCATGGAAACTCGACCCAAACTTCAATTTTTATCAAAATTGACCATTTTTACTGCAGTGTTATAAAAAAATGCGGCAAGCGCAACGTTTCAAAAGCATAGAATTAAGATAATCAAGCCTTCTTCTATTTAAAAATGTAAAAACATGATGGGAAAGCTATCTTTATTGTTGTAAAAAAATATGTTAAAAACTGATTACATTTCGGAAAATGAATTATCTCCCTTTGCAATTTAGAACTCTTTTGTGCTGAGGGTTCAAAAAGAGAAGTGTTGAAACAGCATGTCAACAAATTGGGTTTTTTTCTCCCAAAAATCTTGAAGATTATGTCCGTATTTTTGCCATGACCCAAACGCGGGTATGTTAAGGCTGCCTGATTGATTTCACAGCGATGTGTAGAAAGTTACTTGTCTGTACTTCATAAGATATGACGTCATAGTTAACTTTGACGTCACGATCTGCATTCCTTTCGATCGTTCTTTGGGAATGTATCGTAACGTAATAAGTGATATTCATTGTGCATTATAAAACCGCTTCATTCCTTTACTTAGACACTGTTGTAAATACTAGTGATACTAAATTCAATATCACCGATATGGAGTATCATAAAACCAACAGTTTTAAAGCTTCGTATTAAGTAAATACTTATTTATAAGCTAATGGTTTTGAGACTCCCCCTGCTACATGTAAACTAATGAATGGTGATATGTATAGGCATGTAAAAAACAGCTTGGCGCAAGTGAAAGATAAATACAATCTTAGTATATTTTACGTGAAATTGGGAGAGAAAAAAAAAGTACCAACGTGAATCTTGCTAGGGGAAAACCTATTAATTGACCCGATTTTGCGTAAATCGAGTTCAAAAGGTAAAAATGTGCCTAATTTCGATGGGGGTGCGAAATGTTTTGACAATATTTCAAATAAACAAAATATTTATATGAACCCCCAGCAAAAACTGCAAAATACATTACTTATCGAAGGATTTTTCATAAAAATATTTTTGATATAATGTCATTATTCACTTGCGCCGATGCAATTTATATCGATTATTTACCGTGTTAGAATACGTCACGTGCTTGAGAAAAATATATGACGTCACAAAAAAGCATCAAATATAGTGTTGGATATCACTGTAAATTTATGTAATAAAAGTTTAAAGAAATTCGCTCGCTTAAAGTATTTTTCGATAATTAAAATAGTATCGATTTTCGATATATTTTTAGCTTCGGTCAGCCTTAACATAGCCGCGTAAATATTGTCACTACACCTCTAGTATGAACCTGTATTAGTGTTTCTGAACTCCCGTTCAATGCCTTATCATGTTTATGTAGTGCAGTTGGACTTGATGAATCTTTGTTACTTTAGGTTTGTAGTTAAATAAATATTAGTTATGCATATGAATTACTGAGAAAATCATAAATTACAAAGAATTTACAAGTTATATTTAATACAATGTTCCACTGGAACCTATTTTACATGAATGTGTTATTAATGGGTTTTTTCAATCTAAAATTGAAAAAAAAAATATGAGTTGTTTCCCTTTTAGTACTTCCAATCTCTGTATAAAAACAAAATAGAAAATCAATACACACAAGAAAACGAAGCTTATTAAATCTGTAAGCCAAAAAAAAAAAAAACAAAACAAAAAAAAACTGGGGGGAAAAATATAGCTATTATATTTTGGTATTTTATTAATAATATAAAATTATTTCCTTAATTAAAGAAACCCCTCCCTCACCACAAAAGTTTAGAAAATACACACAAAAACACATATGTATCATGTTTCAGTTAGAAAATTGATTGTTAAAATCGTTAAAATCCAAACATTTTCACATATGCTTATATGTACATGTATTCATTTTTCAAATATTACAACTGTTTGTTGCATGTACATTTATATAGAATGCATTCATGCATGTGGGGGATACAATCAAATTTTTGGAGTACAGAATTTTGTTACTTTCTTATAAGTTTCCTGCTATATTAAGAAAGATGAAACCTGTTACCAAACTAATTGTTATACTGTTTGAGAAGATTATACTCACATACTTACATCAATGAATAAAAATGCATGTAGGTACTGTATCGATAGGTATTTGTTTTAAATTGGCTTGTGTTTACTGGTCTTTATTTATGCCTATAATTGTCATTGGGATATAGGATGGACTGTAAATATGATACACAGATCTTTTAACTTTTTATTTCTTCAAAGCCTTCAGTTTAAATAATTTGCCATTGCACGCACTGATCTAAAGGGGTGTCAGGAGTCAGGGTCACTTCCCCTGCTGAATTTAGAATTTATAAAACAAATTTCATAAAGAGAAGTAACCAAAAAATGACAATGAATCCGGCCTACCCAGGAAAACACAAAAAAATCATGTTTAAAATGTATTGTGTGGTCCATTGTATTTTATTATACTTTCATGTTAAATACTGAAATCTGATTGGTTTAGACGCAGTTGACAATCCGTTCTTTTAACCCAAGCTTTAGCAACACGCTTAGCAACGGGCCGACAGAACGAATTGTTACATGCGCGTAAACTATGCGCGTACGGTTCGCCGTTAAATTCACGTCATATCTATATAAAAGCAGTAAATGTTTTTATAAAATTAAGACATTCAGTATAATAAAATAAATAGTGCCTGTTTGGGAGGGTAAGAGTTGAAATTGACACCCCTCGAAAACTATTGTTTTCAATAGATTTCTCGGGGTGTCAATTTCAACTCTTACCCTCCCAAACTGGCACTATTTATATAATGATAGGAGTTACCTTAATTTACTTTTATTTTCTATTGAAGTTCACATACCTTAAGATTTATAATTATAAGAAACCTTTGAAATCAGCATTATATATATAACAATTGGGATAATTCTTAATTGAATGCTTTCATGATACTAACATTAGTATCTGTATGTGTACACAGAATAACACAGTAATGAATTTATATTTATATAATATGTTGCATGTCTCCATAATTATTTCGCATGTCAACATAAATAAGTCGCATGTTTCATAATTATGTTGCATCTTGCATCTATGATGTCAGACTACGGCATTAGTAAGCCATTTTACCCATATCATAATCAAAATCTCTAAAAGGATGTGTAACTTGCATGTCAACATAATTAACTTGCATGTTGACATAATTTATCTTGCATGTAGGGGGCAGAAACATGCCCCCATCATATTTTAACTTGATGAAAGTAATATTTTTTTTTCTGCTGAGAAATTATATTTTATTTATAATTCCTATGCTGAGTTCTATATAAATGAGCCATTCTGATTCAGCCAAAACTGTTAATTGGTATGCACCAATGAAAGGAATGAAATATTATATGCATTGGGAATGTAAAATGACATTAAATACAAACTTACTTTAACATGTCTAACTAAACATTTGGATATTTGGATGAAAATGTTAAAAAATTCTCTGCATGGGTAACCTGCAGGAATTATAAATTTTATTTTTGCAAATAATGCATGTAAATTAATAATTATAAATAATTAATAATTATGATATCATAATGGGTACTTGTATAATATACTGTAAACGTACTACATTTGGCTGTGTATTCTATTTAGCTCTTTTGCCGAATTCGGATTCCGCTAAATCAAGTACATCGCTAAATGTCATGCATATATGTATAAGAATAGTCACATTCAGGAAAACGCTAATTCAAATCCACGCCAACTTGTTCAAAAACTAATTTCCGCAAAATATCGTACACGCCAAATATAATACGTTTACAGTAGACTGTAAAGTTTAAAAAAAAAATGAAAATTCATGATCCTTGATTATAGTTAAATAGGAAATATGGAATGAAACTAGCAGCCTTGTAAATACTTTGATCTAAGGGGACTGGAATGTTTCAAATCCAGTTCTATACTAGGACTTATTTGGTATTAAAAGTGTACATGTGGTAACTGAAAAATAACTACATATGCTGAGTAGCAGTTTCCGAACAAGTTTTTAAGAGTTCTTTAAACTTTTCTGGAAACTGCTTGGTTAAAGCCTATGGGTTTCAATACAATGGGTTTAAATTCAACTTGTTTGAGTGAGTGAATTGACATTTAAAGCAATGGAGAAATAAAAATTACAATAATTGTGATTCTGACCAACATTTAAAATTAATAAACTAGGTATCATAACATGCTTACCAAAAGCAGGAAAATCAAAACAATGTTTTAAAAAAACTATCGCCCAAATAGCCTACTTAATGTATTATATAAAATTGCTTCAGGTTGCATTGCTAATATAATAAAAACTGTGTTATACAAATTAATGAAGACCAAACTGGGTTTTTAAAAAAGTAGATTTATTGGAGAAAATGTAAGAATGATATATGATATCATGCAATATACCGAACAAAATCAGATCCCTGGCCTTCTAATTTTGATCGATTTTGAAAAAGCTTTTGATACTATCTCTTGGAAATTTATATACCAAACAATGGAGTTCTTTAATTTTGGGATTTCGATCAAAAACTGGATCTAAACTTTTTATAATGATATTAAATCCTGCGTTATACAAAATGGAATTGCCTCTGATTATTGTTTTCCTCAAAGAGGATGTAGACAGGGTGACCCAATTTCCCCATATCTTTTTCTGCTATGTGCTGAGGTTTTAGGAATTTTGATTCGAAATAATAAAGACATTCGTGGAATTAAAATTGATGGGGTAGAATACAAACTGCTGATGACACTTATAATATTTGATGGATCACCTCAGTCCATGTATGGTATTTTAAGAGAACTTGATTATTTTGCATGAATATCTGGTCTAAAAATTAATTTCTCTAAAAATAAAATGGTATGGATCGGAAGTAAAACATTTTCAAAAGAAATTTTTCACCACTCGCGATGGAAGCTCGATTGGAACAATCCCACTTTTGATTTACTTGGTATTAAATTTTCTGTGAATTTGAATGCAATGGTAGAACTAAATTACCCATCAAAATTTTCTGAAATAAGCCGTTTGATAAAGCAATGGAAATTAAGTGATCTTAAAACAGTGGGAAGATTGATAGTGATTAAAACACTGATAATACCAAAACTTAACCACTTAATCCTAACTATACCAAAACCTAGTGTAGAATACCTTCAACAGTTTGAGAGAGAAATTTACAGTTTTCATGGGGAGGCAAGGTCCATAAGGTAAAGAAAAACATAATTTAAGATTACAGATATGGGGGGGGGGGTTAAAAATGATAGACTATATGGAATTGGTTGTGCATTGAAATCTACATGGATAAGAAGACTAATCCACTCTTATACAAAGTGGGTAAAACTTTTTGAATCAGAATCAGGATAAAAAATAGAAATCCTATGGAAAAAAGGGTTTAGACTTTATTACCAATATAAGTAATAAGATAAGTAATAAGTTCTGGAAAGAAGTTTTAGTAGATTGGGTTAGAATTGTTAAGTCGTATAGCCAAAATGACATAAAAGCACTTAGTGAACATATATGGTTTAATCCTAATAATAGAATCAATAACTCATCAATTTTTATAAAGAATTATTTCAACTCTGGTTATGAATTTATTAAGGATTTGATGACAGAAGAAGGCAATTTTGTAAGCCTTGAAACTCTTAGAAATTCAAACGTGAAGACCAATTTTCTAGAATATATGGGTTTGAAAGAAGCAGTTTTTGAGAGATTGAAAGCCTCAAATAATGATAAGGTAGAATATGGATCAATTATTCCAAATTCCCTCAGTATTTTTTACAAACAAAGCAAAGGATGTAAGGATGTGTATTGTGTACTTATCGATAACAAAAAAGAATCAATTCGTTCAGTAAAGAGAGTACAGAAACTGGATTTGTTTATACAGAAATAGAATGGAATAACATTGTTGAACTCCCATTTAAAACCTCAAAAGAATCGATAATTGATTCACCAGCATGCTCATTCTGTAATCAAGATATAGAAACTATAGGACATTTATTTGTTTACTGTTTTCATGTCATAGAAATATTGCACTACTTTGAAGAATGGTTAAGAAACAAGTTTAATTTTTTAATGACATTTAATAAACAAACTATACTTTTTTGGTAAATTCAAAAATAGAAATATGTATAGACTACAAAACTTATTGATTCGTACAGTAAAACAATTTATTTTTGCCAGTAAATATAAAAATGTCCCAAAACTCTCGACGCTCATGTTAAAACGAACTATCACTAATAGAAAACATATTGAGAAGCTATTGTTGCTTAAGAATTGTAAATTTGCTGAGTATGAAAAGCATTGGCAAACTATTTGTGATTTGTTATAAAATGTGTTTATAATAGCTGCAAGGAAATTGTAAGCAAATTATGGCAAAAGAAATTATAAGTCTATTATTATGTATCTACTTGAATATATATGACTTTTTGATAGCTAGTGTTCCCCTCTCTTTCTCCACCTTCTTTCACCCCACACTTCCCTCCTCTAAACTAAAAATACTCAAACTTCCATGGTTAAGGAGTTGATAAAAGAAAATATTCGACATTGTTTGCATATATGTATGTATGTTTGTCAGTGTATACACTTGTCAGTACATGTGCATGTTTATCTACGGTATGTGACTGTGTTTATATCTCTACCTTAAATGAAGTAAATATGTGATGTGTATGCACTGTAACGTGCTGTAATCTAATTATATGTAAAGATATGAATTTGTACATGAAATTTTGAATAAAAAAATTTATAATTAGAAGTACTCTCATTTTTATTTTGCAGCTAAGCAAAATAAAAAAAAGAAAAATAAATCAACACATGGATCATTACTGACAAGTGCATTTGATTGATTATATTTTTACATATATATACATATACACCAGTACACTAGATTTTAAAAATAACTTAATTTTAGCATTCTCATCTTTATGCAATTTTAAAAATTCATTAAAGTTATAAATTAAAAAAATACAGATGTATTATTTTATTAGTGCTGCAACAATAACCTGAGGGATTGACAAAGAAGATGGCAAAGGATTTTATGATAATTTATATTAGAATACTTAATAACTGGTACATGTAATAATTACCATAATATATTTTGTTACCTTAATCATTAAATTCTTTGAATGAAAATTTTACATCAAGGAAAATTTAACATCAAGGAACAAATTGGCTGGTTTTTCGCAGTGAATAATGAATACGTGTACATCTAGCATTATGATCTTTCTTACCATGTAATAAAATGTTACCATAGCAATCAGTTAGGCAACAAGAGGCCTAAGGTTCTCATGGCTCACCTGAGCAACTGTAGCCATAATTCTGATAAAATCAGAACAATGTATCTTGACAATTTAGTAGAGTATCTCTTGTTTAAAAAAGTTCTTTAAAATTTTCTGCACATATTCTCATGTTAAACATCAAACTTTTTTTCTTTGAGATGAACATTTTGAATTTTTTTTCTTTATATTCCTATGTAAAAATTAATCCCCTCCAATTATGGGCCCATCCTACTCCTAGGAATCATGATTTGAACAAACTTGAGTCTACGCTAGCTGAGGATGCTTCCACACAAGTTTCAGATTTTTTCGCCAAATAATTTTGAGAAGATTTTTTAAGAATGCCAACAAATTTTTAATAATTATAAATAAGGGCCCTGCTCTGAATGTGCCTTATAATGATCAGTTTGTCCATACATTAATCCATCCAACCATCTGTCCATCTTAGATCACTTTTCCAGAGCATATCTTCTCTCTCTTCGGTCTGCTCTGACTCATACTTCACCCACAGAGTGCCTTTGGTCAAAGGGTGTACAGTGACCTTGAATGTTGTTCAAGGTAAAGGTCATATCAGATTACTGTAAAAAAAAATTCTAAGCATATAGACCTTCCTTTTAGCTCTGTCTGGCGCATACTTTTCATAAACAGAACTTTTTATGTAAAAAGTGTGCAGTGACCTTGAACCAATTTCAAGGTCATATGTAAAGATCATAGCAGATGTTAAGTTCTTTATTACACCCTACCTTCCTCTCAAAGAGGGTGTTACCCTTTATTCTATTAAATTTAAACCTTGAGATGATTTGTGGTAAGTTTGGTTAGAATTGGCTCAAAGGTTCTGGAGAAAAAGCTAAAAATGTGAAAATTTCACAGATGGACAGACAGACAGAGACGGGCGCCCTACAAAAAGCTTTTAGTTCAGGTGAGCTAAAAACATAAGTTTGCTAAAATATGCTCTTCTTTCTTTCAATAAAATTTGGTAATCATTACATAATGAAATAAGATACAAAGACATAAACTGGCTATAATGCATAGAATTGAACAAAATTGTTTCTAATGTTTACATGGTAACGGTTGTCTATATTTCTTACCTAGATTCAATAATTTATAAACCAATATTACAAACACTCTTAATTCATTGGATATGTAGAACTTCACATATTTTCTTCTTAAAAGGACATAATTTACACATATTTATGAATCATAGTAAGGGTTTTCAAAAGTTTGAAAGTTGTTAAATATACACTTTTGTTTCCATAGAAACAACAATTTTGAGGAAACTTCCCCATCATGTTTTGATTGTTTATGAAAACAGAAGACCCAGTCATTTCAGGATTGGTGTCGGTTTGCATCAACCTGTCTGCAAGAATTTAAAGGCATCACCAAAAATGCCTCATTTCTAGGTTTTTTACAAAGTCGTTAACCAAGTACATTTAAGCCCTAGGTACAACAAAGAAAAATAAATACTTTGATTTGCTAAATGTATTATTCAATAGTTAAGATGAGAAAATGACAATAACAAACTATCAACAATCTCAAAACTCCATAAAACGAAATACAAGTTCAAAGCAGAGCAACACGCACCTCTAAAAAGATAGAGGTAGGATCAGGTGCCTAGGAGGAGTAAGCATCCTCTGTTGAACGGTTACACCCGCCGTGCGCCCATTGTCATATCGGTAAAATGTCGTTATCGGGGAAAATGTCGTAAGTTTAGAAAAAAAAATTATGATCGGGAAAAAAATCCGGATATGATGCTTTGAGAGTTTGATAAAGATTTATCACAACAAATCTAATTGAAATAAATATTTAAGCAAAACAAGTGTGTTCTTCAGTAAAAATCAAGACCATTTTGTGCTAAGAATGATGGTTATGTGTATCCATGGTAACGGAGTTGCCTAGAAACCAACTTTTAGTGTTTTATGATTGGTATATGATAATATTCATCATATTAAAAATGAGGAAATCAGTGACTTTGCGTGCCGAACCTCCTATACAAATGTTTAAATGCTTACAGGTAATGGCTCTTAAAGGGGCATGGTCACGATTTTGGTCAAATTTTATTTTTCTGTTTTTATTATTTACAATGCTTTAGGAGAGCATTTCTAATCATCAAATAAAATTTGAGTGTCAGTCGTAGAGTTATAGCGGAGATACAGAGCTCACAATTCTTTGACATGTAAACAAGGTTTGTGCCCTGTTTTTGTTTACATAGGTTCAATATACCCTTAAAAATCTTTTTCAAGCTGATTTGTTTATCTTCTTATTCATTTTAAGCATAAATAAACAGTTCCTAATGTTGAACACATTCAGTATAGGTCTGAAACTGGAATTTTCACTTCAACATTCAAAATATAAACAAAAGCTTTAGTTACACAGCAAAGAATTGCAAGCTCTGTAACTTGCTTATTACTCAACGAATGACACTCAAATTTTGGTTGCCTATTAAAAATGCCTTACTGAAGCATTGTAAACATTAAAATAGGAAGAAAAAAAAATTTTGACCAAAATCCTGACCATGGTCAAGATCTAGTAAATGATTCCAGGGTGTCTATTTGGTGCTAGAACCATTATGTGGTCATAATTGATTTGATTAATCTTTTCCCGTATTTTACGGCTTTAAAGGAATTATGTAGAAAATAAAACAATCTTTTGACATTCTATATTCAATCACGGGAAAAGTAATCCCTGTACCTATATTCAATTTGACATCATTTTAAAGAGGAGGTCAAGAGATTGTTTGTTGCCGTTTATGGAAAGACTGTAGGCATTCTAGATATATTTCATTGGTCAAAAGTGGACAAAACTCCGAGATTTGTTACTTTTATTCTTCATATTTCATAGAAAATGGTTGTTTAAATCATGATTTTTCATTGTGTGTTCCGAAAATTCAAGCCCCGGTACACCCCATGAAACAAAGGTATTCAGTGAAAAAATATATATCTTGGATTTCATAAACCTGTAGGCACCTTTCATTTACTAGATCTTGACCTTAATGCGTAATAAGTAAAAGCGAACAACAGATTGTATGGAAACGTTAATAAAGACTTTAAAATATGCATACGATGTTGTTTTTCCTTAACTTTTGACCATCCTCTTGATGTGCATTTCACCATATCTGATACATTGTTAGCCCTTTGCGGCAATTCACAAATGCTTCCAGTCCGTGGTTTATCGTGCTGATGACCAACAGGATCCCAACATGTCAGAACTGTATACCCTAGCTTTTCAAAGCTGCATCCTTGCGATATCTGCTTTTAAAAACAAATGATTTGATAGAGACCCAGTGAAATTGGATTGTTTTAAATTTTAAACACTGTGCCGGATAATTATGCCAGTGCCAAGGTGGCATTTTTGCACCCGTCTAAGCTGCATGTATCGAAAAATGCAAATATGCCATATGATAGACCATTGTTTAAAGAGTTTACAACCACCTTTGTTTTCATTGTATCTCACCTGTCTGGTGAGATATTTACATTTCAAAACTAAATTCCTACAGGAAAATAAGTTTTCCATAGGAAAAACACTATTCCTATAGGAAATTTGAAATTTCCTATCGGAATACAAGAACTTCCTATAGGAATTTCAATTCCGATAGGATATGATAAAATCCGATAGGAAATTTTAATTTCCTATAGGAAAACTACCTTTCTTAGTCAAATTCCTACAGGAAATTGCTTTCTCCTATAGGAAATATGATTCCTATAGGATTTTTAGAAAATCCTATAGGATTGTCAATACTTCCTGTAGGAGAATCGTTTCTCCTATGGGAATTATCATTTTCCTATGGGATATTAATTTTTAAAGGTACATATCTCACCTGTCAGGTGAAACACACTAAAAACAAAAGTGGTTATAAACTCCCTAGACAATGGTCTATCATTTGGTATATATGGATTTTTCCGAAACTGCATCTTAAGCGGGTGCAAAAATGCCACCTTGGCACTGGCATAATTATCCGGCACAGTGTTTTTATCTCGTTGTTGTTATTTTATTCCTTATAATCTATTATTATATACTTACAACTACCAAGTGCATCTGCCCCAATTTATTAAGAAAACAAACATTACTCTGATTCATATTGATATAGAAACTGACAAGTCTTAAATCTACATGATCCAGTTTTAGCCAGATTATTGATTGGACGAAACCTTCAGCAACCCAAGAAAAATCACGGACCGCACAAAATAACCATAAAGAAATTCCCGTAGAAAGCATTTTAGCTATTTCTTTTATTTAACATACTGATGTACATTAACAAAAATTTCGTTACATATATATACTCAAATAATAACAATTAATTTTATTTGTTAAATGTAAGATGTAAATATAAACAATAGAATCCCTACTTCGGTGATATAAAAAGGTAGTGATTATTGCTGAAAAATGACATAAACTGCTAATGCGGGTTATCTAGTTTTTTTCTGCAATAAGCGGGTTATGTATTATTTTGCAATGTCGCAACCTTATATCCTACATGAATTACCAAAAAAAACCCATTAGATTGTTTAAATGTTTTAGAAACTTACCCTTGATTCACAAAAAGCTGTGACATATCCTGATATGAACAGAATGAACCACATCGTCTTGCAATAATTCTGTCGATCAGCAAAACTATGTTAAATTTAGCTCTATGATGCGAATATCAAGTGTTCCTCTGAATGTGTTATATAAGATAATACTACGCTTTTACATGTATTTGATACATGAATAACTTTTTAGGACGGATAACGTTAAAAGAACCGACTTAGCATGATTCGCAAACCTAATGATTCAAAATAAAATAATGAAATTTGAATATTTTCTAAAAGTTTGTAAACTTCTTACAATTCAAAATGTTTTGTTACAAATAAAACTGTAACATTAGGGTTGTTCTTAAATTACGTAAACAAGTGGCGTATAAGATATAAGAAGACACAGAAAGATGTTATTTGTGCTAAAAAAATGAGTATTTTGCACTTAAATTGAATGTTTAGAGGCGACGCCTTGATAACTGAAAAACCCGGAACTCTTAAAAAATATAAAAATCTCTTACCAATGTTTTCCAGTGATTAAGTAGCGATGCACTATAAAAAGACTCATTAATAGACAAGTTTGAGTTTGATGAAATCAAGTTAAAAAAGAAATCCTGACCTATAAATAAACATTTTAATTCTCTCTATGGTAACCTCTGCCATAGTTGAAACAAAACTGGGGTTGGGGGGAGGGGGTGGTAATTTTAGCATCTAATTTTAAAGATTAACTTTTATCATCTCGAAGCAACAATTTCCAACAAATTGGGAGGGTTATAATAATTGTTTTTAACGCCACTACTCTTAACAGGAGGTACGGTCATCTTGTTCATTGGAAGACTAAAATGTAAACATTTCTTGAACTGGCCTGTTTTGCCAAAAATGGACCAAACTGCTGTCAAAAGATAAAAAAGCAATAAATAAAAATAGGTTGTATATGTTGTTTTGGGAAGTACACATACAACAACAGAACAATGCCTTTTCAATCGCTTATAACTTCGCAGCTACAGACTTTTCTTGAAGATGTAAAAACCTGAAAAAAACAAATATGAAAGGAGGTCATTTTACTCTACAGCGATTTGATAAGAAAAAGGTCGAAGCTTATCCATTTAGGTTGCAACTCTGTCTCGAAAAGGGATCATATTCTTAAAATATGCTTCAGAAACTTTTCGTTGACACGATATATATTTGTTTGTCTCTATGAAGGTACATTGAAGTTATTTTTCGATTGAAAAATATACTTACATTTTTTTTTAATTTGGGACAACTATTTTTTTTACCATTACTATTCTTCAAATATCTCTTTTACATGTAGTTTGCTTGATGTTCTTGACACTTAGTACATGGCTTAAACAAACTTGGGACTGGTATCGAGATGTCTGTCACATTCAACACAGAGTTTTTTTAATGGACATTTAATTTTTTTTTTTGCTATGAATATATAAGTCAATGTCCCTAAATAGATACAGGAGTTCTAAGTTTGGGCTGGATTTTTCTTGTTCTATAAATAGATCCCATTCCGACTGAATTTTAATAAAAAATAGGGTACCATATTTTGAGATGAGACGAAGCTACAACGTTAGTGTGCAAGTCAGCCTTTTTCCTAAACAAAGGTCAAAGTGGACACCAATGAACCCCTTTTATATTTTTTTTCAGATTTTTAAACCTGCAGCTGCTCAGTTCTACAGCTGCTCTAAGTGATTTAAAAAAAAATTTATAATGCAATTGTGTGAGCACTTGGCATTCAAATCAACGTGTTAAACCTCAAATGTATTGCTTTTTCCTTCTCACAAACGTTTTGGTAATGAGATAAATATTTTGGTCCTTATTTGTACAACATGGCCGTACATTACCCTTTAACCTTGCCTCTTGCCTTGAGCCCTGCCCTGTATCACGAATGCAATAGAAAACTCGTACTCTAAATATAACTGTTTGTAAATATAACATTATATTTACATTCTGTTGTGTTTTTCCATTAAATTCTGTGATCTTTATAGTTTCTAAATGCAACAACTAATCACTGCGTATTAATTTACATGTAAATTACATAAGTAGTTCCCAAACAGTGATTTATATGTTATCGGTTAAAAGATACATTTCATACATGCTGTCAAAACACCATATTTTACAATTCAACACAAAAGTTGATTTTAATGTTATAAGCAAAATTTCAAGAGTTATTTTCATGGATTATATTTTCATGCTCATCGATCTCAACTCAACAGTCTATGTGATAACCAGTTTAAACCGGTTTTATAAAACAGCTGTTCTTGCTGTTACTAATTTACTCCCTCCGTGATCTGCAATTTGTATTAATTTATTTAAGTAAATAATTGATTTCCTCAGTAAGGGAATGTAAATATAAGCATTGAATGATTTATTTTTGACGTCGTCGTGTCAATAACTGACACAGTTGAGCAGACAAATTATCATAACGCGCTAACGCGCGTTATTCAATTTGTCTGCTCACCTGACGGCAGTTATTGACACGACGACGTATAAAATAAATAATTCAATACTATATTGATTCCATTTGCAATGTTTTTGTCGTATGATTGGCAAAGAAATAGACTGTTTAAATTATTTTGATCGTTCCATCCCTAACAAAGTCCCAAGTAATGTATTTTTTGTCCAGCTTTGATAATTCTGCTTATCATTTCCACAAATGAAATACAACCAATCATAAGCAACTTTTAATTTTCAGGCTGCAATAATTTAATGCAGAATTGAAACATTCGATGGGTTCGAATGAGATACAAAGCTAGACGCCCTTTCTCAAAATATTATAAAGTTACGCCACCAAGCACATAGCGTAACAACTCAAGATAAAACTTCCCAATGCCTTGTCCTTTGTGGGATCCCTTAAATTTATTATGCTACACCTATATAGATATCAAAAATAGAGAGCAAAGTAAAATACCTTAAACAGAGCTATTTCATTGTTGATTGAGGGTAAACACAGTCTTGCGATCTTGTGTCGATAATTGTATATGAGTCATAAAATATTATTATTATAATTAACCATAGCGCTTATAATTAGACAAACAAACTGGTCCATTATTACTTTATAGTTTTCCTTCGTTTTTTTTTTATATTGGATCGTATTATAATAGTATACCCGAATTCTCCACCAGATTATAATAATGGTTTTTGACGTTATTTGTGGGGACGCTTGGGTAGTGAGGGCAATGGATCTTAATGCTTGCTTTCAGCCTCTATTGTCTGGCCTTAAAAGAAAACAAGTTGTATGTCTTTACAATTTTATTATCGAGAAACCGCAACTCAACATAATAGAAGAAAATAAATCAATAAACAACAATAATTCAAATAATTTAACAAAATATCCTGAAAAATAAATAATTAATTAGTAACATTTTAAATTCCAAGTTATTGCATCTCAGTTGCGTTTACTTATATATGCTATTTCTAAAGCTAAGATGATTTGAACTACACATACGTACCTTAAAAGAAAACAAGTTGTATGTCTTTACAATTTTATTATCGAGAAACCGCAACTGAGGTTGTCAGGGCTCGCATGGCCATTTTATACCCCAGAACCGGTTTCCATGACGTTTCCACAACTTGTTAACTTTCTTAGTACCCATGTGACTTGACCGCATGTGGTCATCCTGTGATCACTGTTTCATAATCTTAATTAAAAGTTTACCCTTTTGCCAAATTTCCAAATTCTTACTTCATAACACCAATATCGGCATTGGCCTATAATAATAAACTTTATCGAAATTCAACATTTTTATCTTTATTCAAACAGTGATCACGTACATGAAATATTTGATGAATCAATTAATAATCCTAGTGCTTGGTCCCAATACTTGGATGTAATCAAAAATTAGATAACATGTTGACCATCTTTTTAATGCTGACCATCTAGAATACACAGTTTGTAAACAAGGATCAAGAATATTCCACTACTGACGTATGAGTTAGGTAACTTTTGACCTTGCACTAGATATAAGAAATAAGACCTTTAAAATCAATGAATGCTATAAATATACAGTCAAATATGAAAATAATATAAAACTTCTATATTATATACAACTAGTAGATGACCCTGAAAATTCAGGCCCCAAATACGAGTTATAAATTTTGAATTGCTAACTGCGTTCTAGAACGCAGTTCACTTTTCAATTGCGAATATAGATAATTGCATCACCATATTTTCACAGTGGTAGTGGTATACCACTAGTAGATGACCCTGAAAATTTCAGGCCCCAAATACGAGTTATAAATTTTGAATTGCGAACTGCGTTCTAGAACGCAGTTCACTTTTCAATTGCGAATAGCGAACTGCGAACTGCGTTCCAAAAACCGATTGCCTAGGCAGTCACGATCTTCCTAAGAGCGTTTTTGACCTTGACATACTTTTTTTTTCTTTTGAGAGAACAGGTTTCCGTTAGAAAATCCCCACCACAAAAAAAAAAAAAACAAAACAAACAGCGTGAGTGAGAATATGTTGATGTTAAAGTTAGAACTTTATGTTCGGTCAGGTATTTGATAGTGACAATATATCTTCTTTTTATCAAAATATGCAGTGAGCTAATTTCTTTGTCAGCATACGATACATTCTAATTCGAAAATATCAGTGAGCAGTAACTAAATTATACATTTTCCCTTTGTCGTTAAATCAGTATACAAATTACACATTTTTTTTCCTTATTGATATCCATTTGTTTCAGTATAACTATACAAGTGTAATTCGCTTCATTGATCTGGATAGCAGGACAAAAGTTTACGAAACAGACTTACGGTATTCATTGATTAAATATTTATTGATTTTCATTTAAACTTGGAAACTGTATTAGAAAAATAGGTTTAAGGTAGTCAATAATTAAAAACTATTTCGAACATACATCTTAATTAAGAATTTGTGTATAGCAACAAGATTATTAGTCACTTCCATATGAACCTAATCAGAGACAGCCACGTCTAAATACACTCAATCGAAACCTCATTTAATTGCTCTAACCTTGGCCTAGTTTTCTGTTTTCAGCATCGCATGTTCTCGATTTATTTGATAAAATGCACTTTAACTCGTGCATATTCTGGTTACCGATAAATTATGAAAGAAGAGGTAATTTTTTTTTCGACCATGCCGTTTTTAACCTTGAACAGATTAGAGGAAGACTACGTTTTATAAATATAAACGAACACAAACATATTTTCTCTCGAAATTTTCCTGATACAATTTCATTACTTTTTTCTATAACGAATCGTGTAAAATAAATTATTTATTCGTAATAACTTACATGATCTTTGATCTTTGTTTTTCAATGACGTACATGTATTGTATGTGCATGTGATATTTCTTTTCCTCATTTTCTTTTACCACTCACTGTTTCAAACATCGATCTTAAAACTTAAAAGTGGGTTTTAGTTTCTTCTGTAAAATTGTTCTATAATACCGAAAAAAACAACAATAAATGTGACAATAAAAATTCCGTTAGAAACAGCGTTTTTACTATCGAAGTCAATAGACATTGTTCTGTCGATATACCCGTTTTATAAAACGAAGATCAAGTCCTTATTCAAGTCATATTCTAAAGTCTATATATTAATACGTATGGTAAGACTCTATTGATTGACTATGCAAATTTTTATATAAAAAGCCGAACTTTCTAGAATAAATAAGGCCCAGGGGTTACTTCACTCACCGTCAAATAGCTGATAGATTTTTTTATTCGTAGATCTTTCAATTTCTTTTAGAATTAATTATGTTAAGAAGAAGACAGAGACGGTAAAATGCAAACTGATAAAAAGGTAAAGGTATACCGGTGTTATATAGTGCCTTTTCCCCCTAGCCATCTTTCCCCTCGGAAAAATTTCTATATAGCAGTTTTTCCCCACGGAAATCTGACTATATAGTAAGTTTTCTCCCTTGCTATAGCCAGATTACCCCCAAGGAAATCCTACTAAATAGTGGATTTTCGCCCTTTTTTACATTCCGGTCATGTTTATGAAGGACCATTCGTGGCAATTATTTGCAAAAACTGATATGATATGATATTAATTTCTCATAATAAAGAATAATTATGGCATTTATTAATACATAGAATTAAATACATGGTTTTTCACCCCTGATATGAACAGAGGCACGCGCCTTCATACCATTACTGTGTCATCATCATTAATTTAACCCGTTGTTACACCTTTTTGAAACACCTTTTACACGGATTTCGGAATACCTTGAATCTTTTTCATCTAATCGATGCTTATCTACAGTTTTGACTTCGATGTTATGGACACGTTAGAACACATTTGAGTGAAAATACGCCGGTTTGGATATTGAATTTTCTCATGTATTACCATCTATGTATAAGCTCCTCCAAGGAAACTAACTGACCAATCTTGACTTAATTTTGTAGAGGAAGGGAATAAGAAGTGGAAATGTATTACTCCCTTCGTCCAAAAGGCTATCAATTTTAAATTAATACTGTTAGAATTGACGCTCTTAAAAATAAGTATATATTTCTTCTTCTAAATATCAAACGAGAGACTGGGTGCAATGATATAATGAGAAACTGAAATGTATTTCTTCAATTGATGGGGTTCTAAATCATGGGTAACGGGTATTATAATTGATTATGTATTAAAGGCATGTGTAAAATTATTATTTACAATTTTGTTTTAAAGTCACGCTTATTCATATTCATGTTTTTAAACACATTTTTTTCACGAAACGCGAGGTTTTATGATGTAAACATTATTTTTTTTAAATGAAACGGCTTCACAACTAGAACAAAGTCGGTATCTTTGCTGGTTACTTTCGAAAATGTAAAATGGAGCCTAAACTAGCCTTATGTATATATTATCATTCACTGCGTGCTCATTTTTCCGCTCTTTTTTTTTGCAACGTGATTTATTAATATACGATTTTGAAAACGATGCCAGATAAAACAAGATAAACGATTCATTTACCTAAAAATCTCATCATACTATTTATTTCATATTTTTGCGATAAAGATTTATTTGTGTGCCATATTATTTCTTCGAACAATGAAACAAGGGTAATTAAAAAAAACACACATTTTTGTGATGAGCTGACTTATTTTTTTAAACATAAGCTTGTTCTTCTAATCAATTGGCAAGTAAAAAGCTTCGTATATCAAATGCGCTTTGGTTGGTTATTTATTTTTGTTTTTCGGTTGCTACTTTTATGAATAAAAGTTTATTGATTTATCTATCTAGTTATTTATTATATCATTAGTCATCTTATGAATTGATTAAATGTTTTGAAGAATAATGAATTTACCCGCGTACCTTTTTAAAAATTTCTGTTTGTAAATTTAAAAAGAAAAGCAGAATTAAACGTAATTTTCAACCATTTTGATAAAGAAATATATGAGTGACTGTGTATTTTTAAATGATGTTTTTACTGTTAAATGACCGTAAAAATATGTTAATGTGGTCATCTATAGTTTTTGAGATATGGGGCCAAAAAAATACACTTTTCATTATAATTAGATTTAAAACATCGGGCTCGGAAACAACAAAGGCCCCTGCCATGGGGGCTAAAATTTTCAGGGTCATCTACTAGTGGTACATGTATACCACTACCACTGTGAAAATATGATTAAGTGGTCATCTCTAGTATTTGAGATTCGGGTCCCCACCTATAGAACACTATTCAATCATTATAATGGGGTTTTAAACATCGGGCCCTGAAACATCGAAGGCCCCTACCCTGAGGGCTAAACTTTTCAGTCATCTACAAGTGGTAAACCACTGCCACTGTGAAAATATGGTGATATGGTCATCTCTAGTTTATGAGATATTGGACCCTAAAGAATATGCACTATAATCATTATAATAGGATTTTGAACATCGGGCTCTGAAACATCGGAAACAAAATTTCTCTACAACGGAGGTTTAGCCTGGATAAAATTTGCAAAAACAGACAGACGGACGGGTAGATTTATCAAAAAATATTTAAAACATTTTCACTTACAATTTCAGAACAAGGAATTATGCATATAAGTGTATATCTTGTAAAACCAAGTACTTTTTCTCAATTAATTACCTAGATTAAGCTATATATGTAATTCCATTACACACATGTTCAATTTTTAGCATTGTCTATAAAAGATAATAAATCGGGAAAACGAAACTTAACCTGTACAGACGAATGCAGATATATGCAACCTGGGAATGTAGAAACATTGATTTTAATCCTAACTGGGTTTCCATAAATATTTTCTATAAAATCTGAACAATAAACGTGATGGAGAAACCCTACTATGGGGAAAAAGCTACTATATATAGTAGCTGTTCCCTCCGGGGGAAAAGGCTACTATATAGTAGGTTTTGCGGGGGGGGGGGAGCTACTATAGGGGAAAAATTGCTATACAACACCGGTATAAGCTCCATACATGGTTGCATATATGATGACATCATATATTGTTTAATTGTATATTTAGAGATAAATATTAAGAATATTTCACTATATTATTTTTTTGTAACCCCCTTTTTGGACCCGTTATTGGTTAAAGGATCTTGCATAGATTTTATTTTTTCTGTTACAAAGTTAAGTATAAATTCTTATTTAAATGTAATGGAAAATGGCACATTTTTTATCATTCAAGGTTTCATGAAAAGACAATTTTTAAAAGTTATACCATACAATTGCATTCATTTGCTAAAAATAAAAGCTTTTTTTCGTTTTCTTTTTTTAAGGTGTTCTTTCAACCGGCCAATACTTTAGCTAGCATCATTTTAGTTATAATTGCAATGACTGTATTTTACTGTTTACAGTGACTTTTTATCTGAATCATTTTATCAAATATCTATTCATAGTTGGTAAACACAGGTAATAAATAGGCCAAACACAGAATATATAACGAGATAAACAATATTACATATATTTGGAGGTTACTATGATCAATACAACTACTCGGAAGTCTGAGGTAGCGAATGCGATTCTCTGTAGTTCGGGTCCCGGATTTAAGTTAGCGGGTTATGTAATTTTTTTCTGCAATAATCGCTACCTTCATAACCCGCATGAATCATCGAAAAAAGCATTTCATTGTTTATATTTACATCTTTCTTTTAACTAATTAATAAATTGATTATAAAATGTAAGTAAAATTCATTTAATTACTGTTAATGTACATCAGTACGTTAGCTAAAAGAAACAGCCAAATCGTCTCCTATGAGACTTTGAGTCTGACATCATCATGATTATTCGTGCAGTCCATGATTTTTCTTAGGTCGCTGTAGGTTTCGACCAACCAATAAACAGGGCGTGTCGATTTCAGTCCTGTCAGTTTCAGCCGCTGTAGATTTCGACCAATCGATAAACGGGACATGTAGATTTCATTCTGGCTGTTTCTTTAGAGCTATGAATTAACTTTAAGTTTCCGTAAGAAATAGAGGGAATCATACTCGGTAGATGTAAATATATACTTTATATCTGTTACTTTACCATGAATAATAGTTAACACCATTTTTATATAGCTTTATCATTTGAAAACATTCTTTGCTTTACAATCTTAATGCACACCCTTCGAAACTATATTTTGTCGTGGCTTTACATTTGCATCCGCAAAAATATCCCAGATCTACACGAGTGCGATCAAAAATTTGTGCAGGTGTTGCATAACCATTACGTCATATATAAAGAAACCACTCATACAAAATTTATAATTGATTATTTCCGAGAAGAAATTGTGATATAATTAACTAACAATAATTATGGAAGTAATATAATTGTTGTAATAATGTGTATATAATATATAATAGTTTGTAATATAAGCAATATTTACTAGTGAAGAGATTGTCAATCGAAGAATGACATATATTTCGTTCAAAAGACTGAGGAGACAGACTGTGCGCTGTTTCTTTTTTAACACGTAAGGAAATGTAGCTCCCAGGTCGTCCATCTATTTTTTTAGACGTTATCGGGAGCTTCATACAGCTAATTACAGACGTATGAACGGTAAAAACGTCTGCTTAGAAAAGCCCCAATGAACATTCGGTTCAGGTTAGCTAACAAAGCTAATCGCTTATCAATGTCCTTGACATTTTAAAAGAGTTGATAAGTTATCACTCATTTAAATATTATCAATGTTATATATAACATGACATTAAAAAAGCTTACCCTTGTGGACCGTTTTGAGAAAATTGCCGCCTTGCTTTTTTATGAAAGATAACCTGTCTATGAATTAAAATATATGCAGATTCGCCCTTGCTTCATTTTCCTCACATTTCGAAACAGTTCCACTTTTTAGACACTAAACTTATTATTATTTTTTTTTTTTGAAAACAGATGCAGTACATGTGTAACAAATCATTAGATTAAAAAACATTGGCGAAATTGCTTTTGAGCATGATAACTGTGGATAGAACTTGGATGCTAAGTGTATACTAAATGTTTTAAAACGCCACATATCTAAGTAAGCTTTAGACATGTGGTGCTATTGCAGAAAACGCTAGCTTCATTAAAATCAATTTCACATCCATATTAACATCAAGACCCAAGGCAAATATCATATAATATCTATAACAAAAAAACTGTTTATTAAAAAATGCTATATATAATAATATGTACATCAATATAAGATTTAAATATCAAATGAACAAAACTAATGCTATAAACAAATGAATGGATTTGTTTTTGGTTTTTTTTACTTTATTTCACCCCGACTTGTATTCAAGATGTATTTTTTTTATTCCTCGAAACAAAACAAAATTTGAATTTTAGGAATATGTTAAACCAGTTAGTCAGTTTCGGGGTTAAGTTGTGGATCGCCAAATTGGCTGTTGCGACCCATATATACAAAGTTACCATCAAGTACAGCAACTATGACAAGCATTGATTTTATTAATATGCCCCCTTACCAACTGTTAACAAATCAATATATTTCAAAATACGTCTACAACGGTTCTGGAAGTCACTAAAATATATCTACATATTTACCTATCGCGTATACATGAAAGTTTGGGAAAGCGAAAAGCATGTTAAGATGTGTGAAACAAACATTTCATGTAAAAAATAAGTTCTTGATTTTTTAAATATAATTTTTGGTTCATAATTACAATGCTTACCCGTTTTATTTTTGCCCCTTTTTCCCTCGTTGTCAGCGAGAAAATTTAAGACTGTTTAGAATTTCAATATCTTTAACTATCTCCCTTTTAACACAACTGTGTTTGGGCTAATTCAAGACGGGGCGAAACTTTTTGCAAGTGTAGAAGGGCAAAAATTACAGGGGGCGAAAGAAACCCTGTATACATTAACTTCACTACGCCACAATACAATGCGCTTGCAAAATGTAATAATACCCTTGAAGTAACATCTATTTTTTTTTACAATAATAACTTGATCATTGTGTTGAATAATGTGCATTATTTTGTAATTTTATTTGAGGAAAATTAAGTGAGAAAAAATAAATTCGATTTTCACCTATGTTAAATGAGTATAACATAACTTGGAACAGTTTGCATTTTTTTAAATTTAATAACCGCTTCGCGGTCTATAAAGCGTAAACTGTCCTTAGATACGTTATATCGTATGATTTAGGACTGCTTCTTTTCCTAATTAAAAAATATGATAATGCTTTGATTTAAATGTTTAAATTATGCCAAACACCTACATAGGATTTCGCAGTGTAAAACGACATGTTAAGTCTGCGAGCAACATTTTCATGATCGCTTTTTACATGACCATGAGAAAATAAAAACAAGCATACCAGGTTTTATTTTCTTGGTAAAATATTGTAGGAAAAATAAATTCATACGTTAACATACAGAACTAAACTTTTTTACATTGAAAAATTCATTTATTTTCATGAACCTTTCTTATGTAACATTTACCTCACAATGATATGTTATTGATATATTCCGAAAACAGTTCTGTATGAAAAAATATCAGATAGTTTCGAGGCATTAAATTTCATTGTTGATTTACCTGAGACAGTCCAATTTTTAAGGATAACCAGTGCTGTAACCAGTGGTAACGGTCTGATATTAAGAAGCTCACTAATATCGGATTGTCACAGGTAAAATTTTAGAATGCTAGAACAAAGGAATGACATCACAGCAGTGTTTTAAAAATTTATAAACTTCTTTCTTACGACGTCACAACGTCATATCATTCATTTCCTTGCTATATTCATAGATATAACGGTAAAATGTATTATATTTAGAAAGTCATTGATTAAACCTTCAGTTCCTCAATATATTACACAACTTTGAGAGAACAACATTTTTTATAGTTTCCTGCATTTTAAAGCGGCATGGTCACGGTTGTAATCGAAATTAATTTTACTGTTTTCAACGTTTACAATAGGTTCAGTAAAGCATTTCTGATAGCCAACCCAAATGTAAGTGTCGGTCTTCGGGTTATGAGCGAAATACAACTCCTTGTTTTGTAGACAAAGCTCAGGTCCAGGTTTTGTTTACATTTTGAATATTTAAAAGACATTTCTAATTTTAGAGGCAAAATGGATGTAAGAAACGCTAGGAACTGTTTATATACGTTATATCGAATTAGCAGATAGAAATTCATTTTAAAAGGACTTTTACCTGTATATTGCACCAATGCTAACAAAAACATGGAACGAGGCTTGTTAAATAACAAAGAACTGTGAGCTCTGTATCTTGCCTAATACTTGGTTGACTGTAGAAATGAATTATTAAAGCATTGTAAACGATTTAATGGAAAAATAAAATTTACCAAAATTGGGATCGTTCCCCTTTGATAAAGGCACTCGAAATACTTTTATATGATTCCAAATATAATGCGAGGACACTGAAAACGTTATGCTTACATTTATAAGAAAATAGTGCCGATAATGAAAACCTTTATTATGATAGTTTGGTTTAATTTCATGATTTTGGAAGTAGAGGCGAAGGAAAGGTTTTTCATATTTATCTTCTTTTTTGGGGGGTTACAGTGGTTGTTACTTTTCATTAAAATTCTATGTGTTTTACATAATAAGAATAATTTGAAAGTCGTGAAATAAGATGTCCTGAAAATAACAAAATCTTGTAAACGAACAATAAAAATGCACATAAAATAAGACTGTACCGATTGAAATAATCATCAATGACGAAACCTCAAAACAAGAAATTCTGTTTTCAATTTGCAACACGTGCTTTATTTTAAATTGATGTCTTTTGAAATTGATATTCATTTTTAGTTATTGTGAAATGTGGTGATAACAAACAGTATTCAAAATCAAAACTCCAAAGGAAAAATGCAAAACAGGAGCAGAGCAAACACGGACCTCTAAATAATTAGAGGTAGTATAAGGTGCCATGGAGTAGTGAGCATCCTCTGCTGACCGGTCACACCTGCCGTGTGCTCTTTGTCGTATTTGGGAAAACGGAAAATCCGTAAGCAATTTGGTGATTAATAATGGCCTAACAATAAGTATGAAAGACGTCAGTCAGTATTCGACCTAGCGGAAGATTGTATTTGCTGACAAGGTCGTTATATCGACCATAGAACTAACAAAATTCCATCGAGACTGTTGATAATCATCTTTTATCAACTTGTTTGTCAGTTGCTTGCCTCGTTTCAGAAATTGATTATACGTAGGGCATGCCCTTGCGTATCGAGTCAACTCCATATGCTGGGGATGAAGGTATATTGCTGCATAAATAAGGACAGTTGGCGATAGGTTACCATTAATGTCTTTTTTTTGTAAAATATCTAAATATGAAACAGATGACTCAGACTCTGGGGTATCTTTTATTTCAAGTTTACTGGGATGTATCTAATCGAGGTATGGATGTAACAATTGTTAATTGATAATACGTCGTCGATATACCTAAATGTCGAGTTGAAGGCCACAGCGAGTGATTTCCTTTTTTCATGTATAAATAAATCCTGCTTCATATGAATATTAGAATCGCTCTGCTAACAATGGCGCCCAGTTACTGCCCATGGGAATTTCAAAAGATTGTTGAAAGACCTGATTTCCAAAACCTACATAGATGTCATTCATAAACGCAAGCATCTTTTTTATATCATCTTCAGAGTACTTATGTACGCAATCCGGATGGTTTTTTTAACAAAATAGTTTTGTAAATGACCGATGTCAAGGTAAGTAAATGTACGGGATCCATTTTCATTGAAGAAGCGTCTATCAATGATGTCAAAAAAGCCTGGACTTGAATTCATCGTGGGGAATGGTTGTATAAAGTGTAGAAAGGTCGTAAGGTTTGATGCTACTGATTTTGGTAATATTTTGTTATTTCAAATTTTCTAAAGGTTCTTTGAAATTTTTAAGTATCCACATCTGATTTACATCGTTTCTTGAATATACTGTTGCACAGTACTCTTGAAGTTTCTCCTTTACTAGTAAGGAGTAAAGAAAGAGGCTTGGTAGAACATTTACTGGAACCCGCTAGGTATCTTTGTTTGTAAGGATTTTTATGAAGTTTAGGTATCCAATGCAAGTAAGGTAATTAAATTCATATTCAAAACTGGCATGTGATTTTGAAGAATTTCCTCCTTAGAAAGCGAGCTATGAGTATAAGTTGGATTTCCACTTGCAGAATTAAATCCAAGTTCTTCTAGAATACAATTTATATAATGAGCCTTGCAATGTTGTATCATGCTTTGTCAGCAGGGACCAGTACAAACTGTTCGTGTAATCTATCTAGTTCTTTTTTCATTTCTAAATTATTAAATATAGATGAAATAAATAAAGTTCATACTGCGCTTTAATTGCTTAATGCGAGATTTGAGCATGCTTCGAACACTTTTTAACCATTTTGACAACGTGTCAAGGTCTTCATTTTAATGTTTGGCACATCGGTTGGCGTATTCTTCTACAGAATTCATCATATGTATAAAATTATAATCCCAGTTGAAAGATTGGGGTTCCCTAAATTTTGGACCTTTTAGAATAAGTGATTTAAGGTCATCATTATTTACTATATTAATGTCACCAGTAATGACGTGTCCAGCAGGACTATAGTTTAAAGGTGAAAAGAACAAGAACACGTAGGAGGACTAACTTTTAGATGCTCGATGTCGAGGCAATGGAGATTTTTTTTTCAATTAAAAAAATTGGAAGCAATGGTCCATGTATAATTGTAAGAAATACAAGGAGTAGACTTCAACTTAAAATATGGTGGAATACAAGACAGGACCTTTTTTGTGATTGAGAATATTACTAATATCTACTGCTTCAATTCCTTAGCTGTTGAAGTTTAAAGAACAAACGTGGATTTTTGAGCAGTTTCTTCTATGTGACTGTTCTCACGACATAATGTTCTCACTTTCAATCTTACATGTATTGTGTCCTTAATTAAACACTGTTTTGAAACTTAAGAAACTTGTATACATGTAAAAGGTTATTTAAAATAATCGGTAACTCCCCACCCCCCACCCCCCCCAAAAAAATAAATAAAACCGCAAGTAATATCCACTAAAGCAACATATCTTGTTTTAAACTGATCAAGATCGTTACTAAATTAAAGAATAGAATTCTTTTTTTGTGATTCATGCGGGATATGAAATTGGCGATATTGCAGAAAAAAAATACATAACCCGCGTTAGCCTTATTTTACATTTGAAATTGTAATTGAAATTATCACGTTAGCGGGTTATGTAATTTTTTTCTGCAATGCTCTGATATCATCATGATTGTAAAAAGAAAGTAAAATTAACAAAATTACTATTAATGTACATCAGTACGTTATGTCCTTATGACATATTTTAATGTTAGCAATAAAAAAAATATGCATCAATCAAAGTAGTCATAATGCACATTTGTATAGCTAAAATTAAAATATGTCAGAAGGACAGTTAGCTAAAAGAAACAGCCAAATCGTCTCTTATGTGAATTTAAGTTTGACATCATCATGATTATTTCGTGCAGTCCGTGGTTTTTCTTAGGTCGCTGTAGGTTTCTGACATCTTCATTATTGTGAAAATGAACTAAAATTAACTAACTTACTGTTAAATGTACATCACTGTGTTAGCTAAAAGAAACAGCAAACTCGTCTCCTGTTGGAATTTGAGTCTGAATTCATCATGACTATTTCGTGCAGTCCGTGATTTTCCTTAGGTCACTATAGGTTTCTACCAATAGATAAATGGGGAGTGTAGATTTCAGTCCTGTCAGTTTCTGCAGGTCTAGGCAACCTCCGTTTTTGGAGGATAGATTTTATCCGCAAAAATTGGAGGATAGATGCTTGAGCCCCCTGGTGGATTTTTTCAAATGAAGGGCAATTAACTCTGTTTATACAAAGAGAGTTAACTATGAGCTAAAATATAATTATCAGACAATTAAAAAATCACCTTATTTAGCTGTCATTAATTTTAATTATTGATGATATTTAATAAATATTAAAGTTTAAATGATTGTAGGGCTGATTTTAAAGAAAAAATATTTCTCAGACAAAGACTCTCCCATTTGTTTTAAACATACAGTATAATTGATATTTATTAATTTAGGAACAAGAGTAACAAAGTTCTTAAGGTATGCACACATTACTTTGTACAGGTACCAAGCCTGTCAAGATAATTATCGTTCATGTATGTCTAAACTAGAATTAATTTAATTATGTTTGAAAGAGGAATAAACATCACCATTTTGTGAATTTATTATATGAAACAGTTGAAAATAGTCTTGTTCTTTTGTAAAACCAAGCACAGGAAGTACAAACTTTAAAAGCATATTGTGAAAATACTATACATAGAATTTCAAATCGCCGCATACAATCATTAGTTTATTTCCTGAAATTTAGTCTCCATGTGGTCTGTTGCTTGCATTTTTTATTCATTAAAGATATGCATGAAGCCTTTAAAATGTAACCCTGCTATCCTCCAAAAATGGAGGATAGTTTCACCCACAAAGCAATGCGACTTTCCATAAATGGTAAAAATTGACTGCCATCTTGAAATTGAGCTATCCTTCAAAAACGGAGGTTGCTTAGACCTGTTTTAAGAGCTATGAATTGCCACGAGTTTCTGTAAGAAGTAGAGGGAATCATACTCACGGGATGTAAATATATTGTTTTGAACCACTCAGAAAAAAAATATGAAAATTGTCACTTCAACGGCAAGACCAACGAACGTTATTCTTGTAAGAAGTGTTTATTCATCTTATTAATGCTCTTGTGCTTTTATATATTTTGAGTGTGTGTGGCGTGTTTTGCAATAAAGTCATATGATGCACTAAGCCTATTTTCATATACCATTCAACAGAAACATGCTTTTACCTTAACCTTAAAAGTGCATGTGGTCACGTTTTGGGCTGATTCTTTATTCTCAATTTCAATGTATACAATGCTCAACTAAGCTATCTAAAATGTTTAGCAAAAGGTATAGGCCATTTATCTATGGCACGTCAAATTCACAAAAATGAGATAAACAAAGTTTCACATCTAATAAACTAGGTTTATCGACTGTTAACTATAGTTTACGATTCGTTAACTATAGTTTTCATCTGTAAACTATATTTAACGGTTGTAAACTATTGTTAAAGACTGAAAATCTAAGTTTATCTGTCTGCAAATAACGTTAACAATAGATTTTATAGATTATATATAGAAATATAGATTCACATCTGTAAACTATAATTTGCGTTCGTTAACTATAGTTAAGAGTTGATAATCATAGTTTCACAATCGTGAAACTATATTTATCAGATAAATTGTCTTGCAATCGCAAATGGTTGTTTTCAGTGTTAATTATAGTTTTAAACTTCCTGAAACATAGATGATCGCGTTAACTATGGTTAACAGATGATAAACTAGATTCATCGACTGTTCACTATAGTTTAAGGACTCTTAACTATAGTTAACAATAGTTTATTGTTAACTATAGTTTACGAACAACAAACTATAATTAACAATCCGTTTACTATAGTTTTCATCTGCAAAACCATTTTTAACGGTTGTAAACTATAGTTAACAAATGATAATCTAAGCTTTTTCGTCTGCAAATATCGTTAACGATAGATTTTGCTGATGAATATAGATTCACATCTGTAAACTATAATTTGCATTCGTTAACTATGGTTAAGAGTTGCTTATTATAGTTTCACACTCATGAAACTATATCTATCAGATAAACTATGTTTTGTGATCGCAAATGGTTGTTTTCAGTGTTAATCATAGTTTTACACTTCCTGAAACATAGGTGATCGCATTAATTATGGTTTACAAATGTAAAATATAGATTATCGTCGTTAACTATTGTTTTCTGTCCTTAAACTATAGTTTATAGCCGTTAAACCTAGTTTATTGACTGTGAAACTATGATTAGTTCATTTTTGTGAAAGTGGCGTGCCATATTTATCGACTTATAATACAGAAACACGGATTGTGTTTTTCTTTACAAATAGCCAGGTTGCATTGTAAATACTATATTATTCCTTAATAAAAACAAAAAACGCGTAAAGTATAAGAAACTGTTTTGTTGTGTTTTGATAATTTAAATTGCAAAGAAAAAGCGTAACACCTTGGACAATAATGGCACTTTATACAGTTGCTTTACTTATAAATAAAATACAACCATTAAAGAAAATACATGTAATTGCAGGTATGGTACACTGCTAAATAAAAATATGTATTGCGTTCTAAGCTTGCATGACTTGTCCGTTGATTTAGTCACATGTAACATCGACATTCTCCGGACGACAAAGGTCTCGAAACTTTCTGCAGAAATATCCATATCCTGAGGTTTGTAATATTGTTATATATGTGTCTTGCATTTTCCGAATTTCATCAGCAGAGGAGCAGTTAGTAAATCTGAAGCGGTCTTCATCTGTTTTACTTGTCATGAATGTACCTGCAAATTTCAAAATACACTTTTAGATTTAAATACCGATACGAATTTAAAGGGACGTCTACCTTAGATAATAAAATATAAATTAAAGTAAATTCTTTTAAACTTTTTAAGTGAAGTTACAATTTTAAGTATATACATCTAGCTTGTCAACAACGTTGCTCAAATATTAGAGATGAATTGTGGCATCACAGCAAGGTTCATTAGAACTTGGAACTTTTAAAACAAACACGTTGTGAATTACCGACACTGCCGGGGAAATGGTTTTTACGTGTTGAACCCAAACCTTATCGGATCTAAAGAGACTAAAAAGTTATACATCAACTACTGTTAAAAAAGATACATGTAATGAGATAATGTAAATTGTGTTTCTAAGTAGGAATCAAGAGACTTTACTTGAATTAGAAAAGATAAAAGTCGTAATATTTTTGTGGATGACAAGTAGTAGTCTAAGAATTAAAGGTCGTGTGAAGATGACCTTTTATCGATACCTGTCAGACCCTTACGAGTGTTTAAGGATATCATCCTTTCAAAATATCAAAGTAATCTAATTTATCAAACAATCTAATTTCCGGTATTTCTAAATTTTTTATTTACTATTGAGAATCAAACATTTCTCAAATCAAAAAAGGATCTACACTTGAGATTTTGCTTTGATCATGTAACATATCTTGACATTACTAAATGTATAGAAATATTTGCAATTGTTTCTGCTATAACCAGTTTTTTTCTTCATGGCACATATGAAGCACTAGAGATATCGAAGCCCTATATTCATTCATTCATTTAACTAATCATATAAAGTGAGTATTTTCAATAGGGTATTAATGAATACGCAATCTGTACGGTATAATCGTCTTTTCAAGCAGTCCATTGTGTTAATATTGATATAAAAACTTTATTTAGCGGTTTTGTTAAATCATGTTACAGAAATAAAAAGAGCAATTTTTTTTTTAAATTGCCACCAAAATATAAAATAAACAAAAATCAAATGAACGAATCGCGGATGTTTTCCTGCAATTTGACATTTTGATTTCGAGAAACTAATTCTGTTTTCTTCGCAACAGGCAATTTAGAACACGGGGTACATAATATGCAAACTAAGTGTGAAATATAAATGTTTCCGGAAGGTCCGGGCAATAAATATATAACCTTTCCTATGTGATTCTGCAGTTCTCAGGGTACACTAAAAAATTATCAGTTGTATGAATTAACTGGAAAACTAACTAGAGCAAATTAATATTTAGACCAAAAATACCTGTGCAGTTCGGCAACCTCTCGTGTGGTATCCATTTTCCACTTGCACCACAGACGTGCCACTGACGATGACTGGACTGGATATCTAAACTGTACTGGGGGCCGCAGAAAACTAAACAAAACTGTCCGTAGTCTTTACTCCATCCATTGCATACCAGGGCTCCATGTTTAGGTAACGACAGGGGATTACAAGGGTAAGCTGTTGTAATTGAAGAAAAACACCGCAAATTTTCAGTTGAAAAAATTATCTCAGAGATAAAATAAGTTAACGTTTTTGTTTAATTTCAAACAACAGTTTTTTTTACATAAATCACAAATATATATAATATCAAAAATATTTTTGTGTTGAAAAGCTCACGCCGTATTTTCCAGCTGAACACACAGGTTGTCCGCATACCGTTGGAAGGTTTGAGGGCAACGTAATGCACTACGAAATCTCCCCAAGGAAATTCGTAGCTATTTGTAGGATAATTTGAAGATATTTTTATTGGTTTTTCGACAGGGTCATAAAAAGATGGCGCTGTCCAGTTGAGATGTGTCATAAGCTCTGATGTCCACTTTTCCATGTTGCTATGACATCCGCTCATTACTGGAGGTTGGATGTCTTTAGGATATTTAAAATACAAATTTCAGGGTTTTTACATAAATCTTAATACATGAAAAATAATCGATTTATTGAGAATTTAGACATAAAGCTACGAATTTCTAAGAAGACTGAAAGGAAAAATTTATTACAAAGGGACCAAAATATATTTGGCAGCGGAAGCGGGTTCAAAACAACTAATTTTGAGAAGAGTAATAATGAAAATGGTGTATAAAATTGCAATAAAAGCAACAATAAGAAATTATTTTCAATAATGTAGCTAAACAAATACTTATATTTTTTTTTAAATAAGGCTAGCTAACAAGTTGAAAGACGCATCCACGATCAACCCATTCCTTAAACTCGCACTTCATACCAGCCTACATTAAATTCCTTGCCTGTTTCACAGTGTGCTCCAGTGAAGCTTTTACTACAAACACATTTGTAACTATCAAATATATTCTGGCAGGTTCCTTGATTTTGGCATGGATTGCTCTGGCATGAATTCATAACTGTGTAAAAATAGAAATAATATGAAAAGATTTTATGTTTTGGAAATAAAATATCTATAACATTTTTTGATCTTGACTATTTGGAGGACAACTCAACAGCTGCTGAACATTTATTTACACTATCTAATTATATATCAAATTCTGAATACTGAATACTATTGAACTGAAACCTAGTTACAAATTGTATGTCATTTTAAAATGTCAAATATATGCTTATAATGATGACTTGTAGATAGTGTATTGTTTCTTACATGCACATCGTGGTTTCACTCCACTCCAAATAGTATTTAGTTGACATGTTCTTGTTGTCGAGCCTCCGGTCAATGTGTAGTGAGTATTACACCGATAAGTAACAATACTGTTGTATACATAGGACGATCCCTGTATATATCCATATCTTATCGATCCCGGGTGTCTACATGTTATTTCTAAAGATTTGAAAGAAATGAAAACGCATTCATTAAATATCAATCGGATTAAAAAATCGCCATACATCTAGCAAAATACCCACGGTTACTACAGCACTTCCCAAACCACTATCTTTGACAAAGAAATATTTCACCCAAATATATACAATAGAATCATACTGCATTACAAGATCTATCATAATCAAATTCCAGGTCATTGCTGGCACAATATGCAAATTTATTACATCCTGGAACATCACCAAGCTAAACCAATTTGGATCTTTTTTTCTGATTCCTCTCCCACAATAAACAGAAAAATCCGACCTTGTGCCCTAGTAACATTTACATGAATCCCATTTGAATCTAAACTATGACAAAACATTACGTTTTGACACAATGATTTAATGATTTAGGGTGTAAACCACGTCTCATGTAATTTGGTTTGCGTGGTCTATTAAGATCAAGATCTAGTAAAGAAAGATTCTAGAATTCCTATCCAAAAACGGTTTTAAGCAAGCTCTTGACCTTCTGTTTATAACGATGTCAAATTGGATACATATAGGCACCGGGATTACTTTTCCCATGATTTTATATAGAATGATTAAATGATAAATTATTAAATAGAAACTTTTTCATTTTTCTACATAATTCCTTTGAATCCATAAAGAACAGGAAAGAGTTTTATCAAATTAATTATGACGTTATAAAGTTTCGATTACGAAAAAGACAATCTGGAATCATTTACTATAACTTTACCTCAAGCAGTTGCACACTTATTTTACTCTTAAATAGTTTTTCTGTAAATGATATAGATCACAAAAACTCTTAACCCTATTTCAAACTTTCTAATACATGTATTTAAATTTTAAGTAAATTAAAAAAAATAATCAAAAAAGCTAATCTTATACCGGCATGTTACAAAGGTGCTTTAATCAGGACATACGACATGTTTCACGTATTTCTAACCAAAACTTTAAAAATAATCAAAAAAGCTAATCTTATGCCGGCATGTTACAAAGGTGCTTTAATCAGGACATACGACATGTTTCACGTATTTCTAACCAAAACTTTAAAAGAAAAAAAAAAAAGAATCAAGGAATCGACTCTTTTATACTGAATAAGATAGCAAATATCAAAAATCAGATTCATTAGAAACAAAGTTTCTTTTATTGTAGTATACTCAACTTGAGAAAACACGATCAAGTGCTTTAGACTCCATTTATTCTAGAATGCTCGACGGTATATATTGTACACCGAACCCGAGCGAACACGTAAAACATAACACTTCTCCATTTTAATCAAGATATGACGAAAAGAAAAAAATACAAAGATAAAAAATAAATGAAATAAGTTTAAACAATTCTACATATCCAACAAACAAGTCTTTATTATACTTAAGATTTTTATTGTCACATTTCTTGCATTATACAAAAACAAAAATATTACAAGTCCAATTTTGGGGTCGGCTTTCTAATTCAGACTGGATAACGACACTAAGGAATCTCACTGGGATGATTCCACATTTCTGGTTTCTCATTTCTCGTTTCCTGACTCTGCGGACGGTTTTTCAACTTGTCTCGGGTTTCCTCCACACTTGGTTTTCCAGATTCTTCCCCAAGTTTTTCTGAACACGCTAAAGCGGTAAGTCACTCTGGAGGTATCTTTATGGACGGCAATGACAAATCCGGCGGTTGTAATGTAGGGTCGTGCTCCAATATGACAGCAGACGATGCTAAAAGATGATCAACATGACAATATCAAATTTTCTTTTGATTCAATAGTCAATAGTCAATAGTCTTAATTGCTATGAATTAGCCATTTCCATTTTTGTCACTTTGACTAGGTCCTCCTTCTGAAAATCTCTCAATTTGAAATCTTCCCCATCATGCTTTTCCTGCATCTTCTGTTGTTTTCACTCCACATGATCTTGTTGATTAGGGTTGATGCAACTTAATCAGGTACGTAGCTGGTACTTGAGAAACAGCTCTGCTGTAGTCTTCCCAGCGGCGCTGTGTGGTGGGACACGATACCTGAATAAAATATTTGCATGTCGTTGCTGAAGAGACCATTTGCGTCCAACAAGACTTGCCTTTTCAGTGCTTTCTTGAGAAACTGCATGCACTCCTTTTTCCTCCAATTCATTTGACTGAGGATGATAGGGTGTCACAAGGGTATGCTTGATTTTATCATGCTTCCCGAAGTCCTTAAATTTTCCGAAGTGAACCGTGGTCCATTGTCACTTACTATCCCTTCCTGTATACCAGCTGAAGCAAACCATCTCCGCATTTTTTCTATTGTGTTACTCGTGGTAGATTTAACAGGTATGACTTTCAACTCTCTCCTTAACAGTGATTTTACTTTATGCACAAACTAAACACCTTTCAATCATGTCCTCAATTGCCCGGTCTAGATAAGGCCATCAAAAATATCCACGGGCTAACGACTTTGTGGGAGACTTGCCTTAATGTTCTTCGTGCAGCTCTAGTAACAGTCAATGGGAATGGACAACAGAGACTTGTGATCAGTCACGAAGTAATTTAAACTTGCGTTTAAATTACTATTTATTTTGTTTGGGCATAGCACCTCTCCGTTTCACTTAAGAATGCTAGATGGTCAACAAATCAACCATCAGATCTACCTAAAATTAAATTGATATGATTTGTTTAGCCATGAACGTTTATTTTAATCCACATATTTTGTCTTTTAAATTATAAATTAATGTATATTTTAAGCAGGGTTCTTCCTCTATATTATGACCCAGATAAAACAATGAAGATTAAGATGGTTTGGATGAAGCAAGAAGGAACACCTATTACATCTCAAAAGTAGCGGAAAACGCCAGAGGGGAAGACTACAGGAAACTTGGAGAAGAACTATAACCACCGAGACTTGGGGTGAAATGGGGAGAATCGCTTAAGACCGTGGTCACTGGAGGTTCCTGGATACAGCCTTATGCGCCATCAGGCGCATGAGGATGAGTAAGTGAGACTTCTTCTTCAGATCTAAAAATGGCCATGACCATCGAATCCTCTGAAGTGATGCAAAAGCTATTGGGTTTTCTGAGCCATCCTCATAATGTGCTATATCACTGCCCCAATTACAGGCGAAAACGAGTCACATGATAATCGAACAGGTATTGCTTGATCGAAAAGCAGTAAAAACTTCCTTTCAATGATCATTTTCCTGCTGTGATTAAAACTCTTTCACAGTCAGCAGGTCTTTTTTTCATAACGGATAAAGCGGCTGTAACTCCTTACAAAGTTTGGAAATGAAGCCCAAAAGTAATTCAATAATCCCAGAAAGGCTTTCAAATCCCGTTGGTCTTGGTGCATTATTATTTGCTTTAACCTTCTCTTCTGTAGGCTCCACTCCGTTTTGCAAGCGAATATATCATCTGTGTTCGACAGTGGGTATAGTTCTTCACTTATACGATTAATTGTCATTTTGTAGTCCCACAAATCCGAGTTGACCGCTGTATGAACTACAACAATAGGTTCTGCCCAGGAATTGCGCTTCACTAGTTTTAAAACCCTTGTTTCACAAATTTCCTAAATTCCATTTCCATTTGTTCTTTATGATGTAAGGCACCGTGTGCGCTTTACAAACGATTGGTTGCCCATCATTTGTAATCTAATATGGGCCTTCAAATGTTCGGCAAAACTTTAATCAGCTTATACGTCAAAACTTTTACTTAAAATTAAAATTTTGTTGATCTTGATCCATTAACCTGTGAAAGCACAGGTTTAAGTCTAGTTGTAGAAAAAAAAAAATATAAAGACAACGTTTGTTAAAGACTTATTCATACAGCGAAGATAGTTTACCTTATATTTTAAAAGCAACTACTTGTATAAACTTACGCAGAAACAATTAACATCGTATATTAGATTAATTGTTGGGGTTAAATTATAACAAGTCTTTGTATTACTTACGTCATATTACAGTGACGTCATATCTAATTTATAGGTACATGTACTTCATAAGTGTCGTCTGTTTACATGATTCATACAATCGTAGATTTAAAAAAGAACTTTTCAACATCCTCATTATTTCTAACCCTGATAGATCCGAATGGAATTACATAGTGCATTTAAAAATCCTCGATTTCAATATGTATAAACATTTACTGCAGTATGCATAAATTACATTTCACATCGACAGTTACAATGTGTAAACTTTGAACTGATTTAACTATTTTTTTCTACATATTTACATCTAAATAAATGTAAATAAACCATGCAATTCAAAGACATGCATCTTCAACTAATAGTATTTGAATTTCCTACATACACAGAATTGTGTATGAACACGCTTTCATTTCTTTGTAAAAATGAATTTACAGCCGACACAGATCCCCAGCCCAAAAAAGAAAGGAATATTTCTCTCAAATCGAATTCTTCTCAATTTATCCATTTTTTGGAAGATTATGTTAAAAAACAAAATTTAAAAAAATGAAGAAAATATGAAAAAATTGAGAAAATGCATAAGGAGAAAATGGAAATAGTTGGTGGTTTCCTCTCAGTTATAAAGAGCATGAAAGATTGAATGTCTTCAAATCTCTGTTATGCATTGAAATGTAGGTCCATGGATTCTGATGTAATGTTTTGATTTTTTTCTGCTTAATATGGTCTTTTTCCTTCATACTGTTTTTAAATATAGTATTTCGTATTGATTTTTCAAACTTGCTGTATTTTTAATTGATATTTACTGGTAGTTATTTACCAGTACCTCACTAACTGACTTTCCATTTCAAGATTTGAAAATTTTCTGTAATTACTAAACCTGCTACGTTGGGTGCAACAATTTGATGTGTTATTTTCTTTAACAGGATATGCATATTTATGCCACTTGCCTCCAGGTATATTATTTAAAATATTGACATACATGTACATTCCAATTCCAGAGTTGTTCCATTCTGTATCTTAAGTTTGTAGTTCCATGAATTGTCTTTTTAAGAGTGGCCGTTTGGAATTCAATAACTTATTTTAATTTTTTCAATGAAGGAATGAAAGAGATATTCCCTGTAGAATTTTTGAAACTTTTTGAAAATTGTGTTAACCTTACCATTGATGCAACACTTCTGCTGATGTTTTGGGTAGTTTTAAAAAATTGAAATATTTGGATGTCAGGGGTTTCAAAAATGAAAACATTTGCAATGGAATCATTGTTAAAAATTTATTTAAGTGCAAATCTATGGAGAAACTCTTCATTAGTAGTTTGCCAAACTTGAGTGAGGATGGTCTGTTGTCATTATCTAAGGAGATAGGGGGAACACTGAAGTATCAACAAATTCGTAACTCTGCAGAGATCAAGCCAGAAACTTCTCAAGTTTTGATGAAAAATCTGAAGTGTATTAAGGCTATTAGTGTTACTCCTTCTGGAGATTATGAAAAGTGGGCAAATATTCTGAATGAACATGCTGTAAGGTGAAGTTTTGGACATGAAATGCTTGATTTTGTTCCCAAGCGACATCTTGTATATGACAGAATGTTTTACTCTCTGTTGCCCTAAATGACCTTTAAAAATTGTTCAGCTCATTGATTTATTTTGATATATTGACGACTCCTCTTTGGTATTAATTAATTGAGCAAGTACTCAATGATGGCCTTGACATGTTCATTATTTGTAGCTTTAACAATTAAGGTGAAGTGTGATTTTACATGCCCTTTAGTGGGCTTTTTCAGTCGTTGTATGTGAATGGTCTAGTCAGAAATTGATTTAGTTTTTTTTTTACATGACATTGGTTTTGCAATTTTTTTTCACAAAACCTTTTTTGGAAAACATTTCATTTCATTTATGAAACAGACGTTGATCTGCTTTATGTGATTATAAATTAAAGACACTTTCGTGTTGCTCTGCTTTGAATTTGTATTTCGTTTTGTGGGTTTTTGACATAGTTGACGGTTTGTTTTTTGTCATTTTTTTCATTCTGGTTGATATGTATGCGAGATTCAAGCGATATTCTTTATTTTTTAAATGCTAATTAAGCCAATATGTGATTTGTTTTTCCATTATATTGATCTCATATGGTTTTTTTTTAAAAATATATTTATGTATGTTTATAGGCATCAAGAAGATGATTGTTTCAAAAAATACATTTACTATATGTTTTTCATATAATAAAATATGAATAAGATATGCATTGCTTTATTTTAAAATAAGATGACAGCTTCGGTTTGTTCCATTAAATAATCCAATGTGTGAAAATGATGCAGAGACGATTTCTTACACATTTCTATACCAAATTTTCATTGCCAAACTGATTTCTTTGATATATAGTACATTTTTAAGTACATGCAGATTTTAGGTGTTAGCCAATTGTCGTGTAAGTAATTGTCTCTTTAACTGTCCTTCTGCATCGTTTTCAAACATTGGAATAATCAAAGGAATCTGCTAAGGGTCATTGTCAAAATGCTCATCAAGTTCATCTTGGTTCAGGATACAAATGTTATGTGCGATGCAAGCTGTTATAACAGCCTTGACAACATAAGAAATGTCATTCATTTCTACAAATTGGAGTCGCCGAAATCTGCCTTTCAATATGCCGAATGAATTTTCAATGATTACTCTAGTACTTGATTAAATCTGGTTGAACTTAATTTGATCCCTAGTAAGGTTTCCTCTATCTGTAGGGAGTAATCAGCCACCGCTTGCATGCATATGGATATGCCCCATCACCTAACAAATGGCACTGACTACAAAAAGTGTGTCTCTTTGCCTCAATGGAGAATTTTGAAAAACACGAGCATCATGCACTCGTCCTGGCTATCCACAGGAAAGGTCTGTGAATTGTTTATCTCCTCCGCACACTGCTTGAAGAATAACAGAGTGAATTTTTTTCCTATTAAAATAATCATTTGAATGTTCACTAGGGCATTTTATGCGTATATGTGTAGAGTCGATTGCTCCAATCACACCAGGGAAGTTCTTTTTTAGCTCAAATTCATTGTTTACGGTCTGCACATCATTTGGCCAAATCACAATTTTTTAAAGAAAGTATTATTGGAAAAAATCTAACATCCTTCTGTTGTGGGAATGGAATGTCGATTCAGATACATTAAATCGATCTGCAATAGACCGAGTTGTTTCTTGTGATCATATGTACCACAGCATCTTCAGCAAATCTTTTTCATGTGAAATTTGAGGTCGTCCAGCAGCTGGTTCTCTTAGTAGTAGTTCTGGAATATGCTGAATATTTTCCAATATAGCTTCAAATGTAGTTTTTGAAACACGAAAGAAGGTCTTGAATGTGTCAAAGGAATATCTTGAAACAACATCTTGGACAAAGCGTTCCACTTAATAATGTTTTCTTTGCTCCTGTCTGAAAACAAAGTTATTAAGACGATTAAATTTTAATACTTGCATATTGATAGGTTGTTGAATAGCTTCAAATAATTTAGAAAGTAGCGGAAATCTAATTTAACATTAAGTGCTACGATGACTGGCCTTACATAAACCTACTTTTTTTTTTTTTTTTTTATGCTTGTCAAGCTTTTTGGATTACTCTGCCCCCCACCCCCCACTTTCAAAAACGATGCAACCAGGGACGTATATGATGCTTCGTGCCTGAATTATTTATAATTCAAATAAGATAAAGATAACTAAGGCTGATTCATAAAATTGTGTATGTGATTCTATTCCTTGTTTTTTTTAAATATAGACTACACAGAAAAGCAATAGCAATCACTATAATATGTGAATACATAGCATAATAATGTTAAAGAAAGCTCATTAAAGTCCCTTACATATCACTGCAAGCTGCACATAGAGTAACACATGAAAAATCTTCATCTGGCAAGTCTAAGTCTTCATCCTCGGTCATTATAGTTATTGATGTGCTAACTAAAGTTCGTTTCGACGACATGTTGTATCAGAAGAACACTGTTCGATTTAGCAAGAGAAACCGGAAGTTGAAAGATGACATTTTCCTCTTCTAGGAGGTGCAAGTCGTGAAGCAGGCAGCTATTTTTCATTTGTATTTTTGTATCTATTTGTATTATACTGTGTTGGAGTTATTGCCCTTTGATTTATTGATTTTTGATAATGTGATCTATGTTTCCAATAAATACCAATCAGCGTCGTAATCATTTTTTATACAATAATAAATATTCTATGTAAATAAGTTGTTATGTATAAGTAGTTTTAGATTAGGTCGGATAAGTTTGTTTATTTTTGATTTCCTATTTTAAGATACTTCGAATTATTCTAGGCCGGCACATATATAGGGACAGTGTCAATTGCGTGTGAACGAACGACTGTTTGGGGTTAAACTTAAACAGGTACGGCTAGATTGAGTGTGTGGTCATCCCTGCTCTCTCTAATCTTCGTGTGATTTAACCTACGATACTGAGTGTGCGGTCATCCCTGTTCTGTATCGCATCAATATAAGTGTGCGGTCATCCCTGCTTGTATTGGTGGTGGTTGCGGCGGAGCACTAGTGTGTGGTCATCCCTGCTGGTGTTCTGGCCTTTCTAGCGCAAGTGTGCGGCACTCCCTGCTTGCGTTCGGTTGCGTTGTTGGCGCAAGTGTGTGGTCATCCCTGCTTGCGTGAACGTTGGTACCTGTTGAGTTGCGTAGGTGTGCGGTCATCCCTGCCTGCGTAACGTTCAGTCCCTATATATGTGCAGGCGCGGTGATTGAAGTCTGCACTTGTAAATATTGGCAGCAATCAGGGCTATCCGATTCTATCTCGGTTACGGGCCCGCGGGGGAACACAGGCAGTGACCCCCTTGCACGTTACAGTCGAACCGGACTCTTGATTTAAGAAAATCACGATGAACAGCTAATTGTTCACATATTTGAAAACTTGATGTAGAACCATCCTTGTCGAATTATACCATGCATTACTTGTTATCGTATCTTCGACATCTTCAGTTGGTATAATCTCTAAAGTCGCTAGGCTACGGAGACGCTGAAGTAGATTGTGCATACAAAAAGACAAGATTTTCGGACATATACATGTAGTCAGTCTTCCTTTCATGTTTAATATTGTTTAATACACATACTTTTGATAGTTTAAATGTTATTTGCATTTTAAGTATGATTTATACTTATCCGGTTTATTTATCTAACGTTATTATTGATACACAATATATAGACGTTATCAGAATACAGCTTTTTAAAAATAAACATGGTCCGCA
>WFKH01011925.1:36543499-36554347 GCA_016163765.1 Magallana hongkongensis
AGAGGATATGTCGAAATATATTATGAACTATTGATTGCATGTTTTAATGTAGCAGATAAAAAATTGCATGATTAAATGTAAATTTAATGACTGACCATGAACATAATGTAATCAAACAGTTCATTGAATAATTAGCTTACAAATATTTCAGGTAAACAAATAAATGAGGCTTGAACGACAATTCGCAGCCATTACAACAGGTGATCGAGTTGTGCGATATTGTGAGCAATTAATACCAGATCTAGAGTTCACTTATAAAGTCAATTTTGTCAATGCTGAAGAAGTAATTACTTGATGTTTAGTCTCTCATTCATACAATCCAGACTAGGATTTGAACCTAGATATCCCATAAAAATTATGGTTGCTTTTCATTAAGCTACCTGGATTTGAAATGAGAAGGAACTTAACCATCAGAGAAATTTAAAGCAAAGCGAGACTATGTCTACCACAAACGATAAAAGTCAAAATAAAACACTTCATGTACCTTGAATGTTTATTGTGCGTTCCTAAAACATCAGTTCAAATTCCTAATTGAAATAAATTTAGAAGGCATTTCCAAACTCTCATTGTCTGTGTTTTCCACATGTTAAAGGACATCTGGTTTTTCTCCGCTATCAGTAACACAGCCACTGAGAGAAGATAACTTAACATTGGTTGTAAAATGTAAACAAAGCTCTTTAGAATTGATCAAGAAATCAATCACTGTATCTGTACTGATATTAATTAGATGAAACAATGTAGTTTGTATTAAAATCTGTATCTTTATAAACTATGTCGTTCCAATGAACGAGATATTTTAATAAATCTAATTACATTTATTATATTAATACGTCTTTTATATAAAAGGATATAGACGTAGGTAGCATTACAACAGCAATTTTGATTATTTTGTATTTATCTTTAAAATCTAAGAAATACATGGGGCTGAGATAATCTTTTAAGAGACTTTAACCAAAAAATCAAACAGAGATAAGAGTAAGTACGTACTATTAATATTTTTTTGTGTTTTAAAACCAGCTTGGTTCAATTTGTTCAGATATTGCGGAGTAGTTTTTAAAATATTCAAAGCACCCACATCTTTTGTCTATACATCTTTTTAATGTTGACAAACAATGAGCAAATTTACTTACTATATACATAGTCACACACGACTTTTTCGTTTAGTCCAACATAGATTCTAAATCTACAAAAACACAATCCGTTAATCAAAAATACAGCTCACTTGTATTCACTTTCTTCACTAACACATCTTTGTAACTTGCCGAAATCGTGTACAGATCAATAAAACCATACTTAGCCGAACATTTCGATCGCCATTTCTTTTTCCTCCTCGCTAACAATATTGGGTCAAGCATGCGTAGAAGCTCAAAATTATATATAAAAACAACACAGCTAAAAAACAGCACTCGAATTTCTATCAACAGCGATATCTTTTTAAAATTAGATACATATCCATAGCGCAGTAACGCAAAAAAATAAGTCATTATATTAGCAAGATGCTCTGAGCTTTTTGTTGACATATGTATCACATTTTAGAAAAAAATCTTCAAAAAACCGACGTTTGCACGTAAATGACATCTCAGACGGAATCGCTCGGCCGGATATATATAGTCCCGGAATGGGTACCCTCAAAAACTTTACTGTATTTAAGTTATAATGTATCAAATAATTATTTCAAAACTTAAATTCAACGTCTGAAAGAACCCTCTTTTCGTGATTAAAGTTTACCTGGTGTCAGTTAGCGATTCGCCGAGTTAGAGCGATTTAAAAAACTCGATCGGATTTAGGTGCAAACCGTTTTTTCGCCCTAAATCCCGTTGGCACCTAAATGACACGTCAGACGGTTTCGTTTACACCTATGTGATAACATTCGGTTATATATATATATATATATATATATATATATATATATATATATATATATATATTGTATCTGTGTTTAATTCCAGAAGAATTTCAAGTTAAAAGGCAAACTATTTTACCAGAAGAACTCACTGCCACGCCTTCAAATATGACTTTAAAGATATGGAATGAAGGCAAACCTACAGGTAACTTGGCTCAATCGAGCGCACGCAGCATATTTAAACAAACGATGCTGACAGGTGTAATCAACTGTGTGTCGGGTATACTCTCACCTGTGTTAGTTAATTCTTTCCACTGTATGGGTAGAATACTTCTTTTTGTATTTTAGTTTATTTTTTTTTCTTTAAATACGGTTGTAATGAACTAGTAAAATTAAACTATAGTATATTTTTCTTCAATTTATTCCAAACTACTAGTGGGATATGTTTTGAGTGCCAGGTATATATGGTATCCGGATAGAACCATCTGCCTTTGCTTTGAATAACATTATGAATGGAATTCTAATCTTAAGAGAGCAAAGCATCGAGCTAAGGCAATTTAAATAAGAACAGTGCCAACCGTAGCATTAAATGTTTGAATACTACATGTATGATTTAAAACGTCGGTCGGATGAAGGGCGATTAGTTTAATGAATTGTTTTATAATGAATATATCGAAGTAATGAAACTTTTTTCACACCCTTGTATGATATTAAAAGCAAAATAAAAGTTGAAAAGAATTTATAATATAATTACACAAATAATCACATTGTGATTGAATTGATTCTTCATCGGAAGAATCTCACTTCAGAAGTTTAATAAAGACAAAGAATGGTTTGCCTTCTATGGAGGTAATTTGTTTACATGTATGATATTTAATCACTGATTATTGAAAAGTTTTTAATTAATTTTCATGATTTTCATGAAGTATCCGATCTGCATTATAATATGAATAATTATATATTTAAGGTCTTGTGTGTTATTGGTTTACATTGGTTCAATTTACCGATAAGAGTTCTTTTTCAAACTAATTTTCTAGTTGCTAATTCATTTTGTTAAAAAATTAACAGTTTCAAGCGTACGTTTGCCAAATTCATTTTAGGTCAAACCCAAAATGTTCTTTTCAACATTTAAAATGTAAACCAAAACATGACTTGATATTTGTGTACATAACAAATAATTGTGATCTCTGTATATAGCTTATAACTTGACGACAGACATTCAATATGATTTTGACTATTAGAAATGCCTTACTAAAGCATAGTAAACAATAACGATAGAAAAATAATTTTTGATCAAAATAGTGACCATGCACCTTGAGCTCATGTATAAAGATAAGATTTTTTTAAGATCGAAGTTATATTGGTTGGTTTTTCTTCTTTAACTTAATCATAGAAAAGTATCAGGTTTAAATGTGTGTACTCGTCTGTTTACTTACAACCAAATATTCAGATAGTTTTCTACAATGTGGTGCATATTGATGACCAGGCTTCAGGTATGTGTGGAATTATAACTTTACATTCAAAATAATGTCGTATATCTAAAGCAAGATGATATTTTTAATTGTACCGATTTTCTCTTTGAATGATTTCTGTAAACTATCAAAAAAAATTAATGTATTATTGTGGTTTTTAACAATAATTTTGATGTAAATTATTTATTATTAAAGAATGCGTTTCCTAAAGTAATGCATTTCAATAGTCTCCACGTCAGATTCCTCTATCTAATGTGTTTCTCTTTTCTGAAGTTTTACAGCACTTTGTAAATTATACGTTGAAAACAGGATGTGACTATTTTGCTGCATTAGACCTTCTTATCCAGGAAAAAAGGAAACATATAAGAACTTGTATCAATCACGATTCATTTTTGGAATATACAATGCTTGTTAATTTAATTCATTTTATCAAAATCTGTGTACAGAACTTAACATTATTTTAAACGCATATTTATTAACAATTTTTAAAAGGTTTTTTAAGCTACAAACATTGAAAATTACATATATATTTATAAACATTAGATTATTTTGTAAACATTCTTAAGATTTTTTTTTATTTATGAGGGGAAAACGTGTCATAAAAATGTGACTTTGTCTACGTTTCTTTAATAACATTGTTCTCCCTTTATTAAATTATGCCAAAACGTTGTCTTCTATATGCTAATAAATATCTGTTGAAAATTGAACGTTTATTCAACGTCTATTATTTGTTAGAGAAAAATATGCCATGCAAATAAAGAGATGACCCCCGCTCTATTTTTGAACAATCTATTTATGGGAAAGTTCTGTAGAGGAAAATCCCACGGGCACGCTGCATTCCTTCCTGTTTCTGTACACCGTGATTGAAACAATGAAATCCGGATCAACACACCAGATAAAATGTTTTCACGGAAAGAGTGTATAATTTTTCAATTATAACATCCATCTTTACATATCGCATATATATAGATAACTAAGAATATTCTCACGGTAATTTTTTTAGAACAGATGTCATGTAATTGACCTTTAAATAATGTTTAGCAATATAATTCATATCACAGCAGGAAGCAAGTTATGAAAAGAATGTCTAAGCATGTAATAACATCCAATTTAATTTCAGGAAAGGCAATTGATGTCATTCATGTTGAGTAATTAAGATCTTGCATATAATTCTATAATGCATTTTGCAACTAGAATATAATTAAAAGTAGATAATTGTTTATACAGCCCGACTCGTACATCAGTAAACGTTAAACAATTATACGGATATCAATTCTCAGACTGATATTGGTTTGCAATATTACGTGTTCGAGTATTCATAAATTACTAAAATTATTATAATTTCTAAAATATCACAGTATTTGTTATCGCAAAAAGATTCACTGGTAGTTTTAGATAAATGTAAGGTGAATTGACCTGCAAAACTCCGGTAAATATTTCAAAGGATCATATTTTCAGTATCTTTCCAAGACAATATGTATCTGTTAATAATAGAAAATACTCCTGGTTTTAGTAATCATATTTATGTTTATAATCATGGGAAATTAATCACGATATTTGAAATATGCTATTTACATTACGTATTCCTTTAACATTTGTATCACCAATTAGCACGTATGTTTCTGCGTGCAGTTTTATGCCAAAATCAAAACCAACATCATTCGATCGGATCAACAAGGTTTTAGGTTTTAAGTACACCAGTGTCCTTTTATTACCTTTAATGTTGGGGTTTAAGACCAATATCGTGGTAGTGAGTATCAGAACTGTGCCTTTTTTAAGGAATATGGAATCATATTTATGTATTATGATCAAATACGGCCAGGATGATCTAATCAAATAAAACCCGAAGCTTTTTATGATAAATATTATCACGCCTGACATATTTAATTACTTTATAATATTTATTGTCTGAATCCTTGTGACCTATATTTGTACAATTTTCAGTAAGTATACAGTTGAATATCAAAAAAGTAATTGATAAACTGTAGTGGACTATACATTAAACACTTGACTCGTAGTGTTATCACATACAAAGACACTGGAAGGTTTAACTATTTACGTTTGCCTCAAAGTAGCGGTAATGAAAACATGCCGATATACTAGTACCTCTATATGATGAATATACAGAGCTATAAACCTGGTGAGGTTTTAGTGAACATCGAATATTAGCTTAATAAACGGAAACCAATTCTTACAATATTTTTGAAAAGATAATACGTTTATTAATAATTAACTTAAAGTATATTGATTCTGGTTTGTTTTACACCTTTATCAGGAAAAATATTTTGATATCAAATTTTCCGTTCCGATTCGCCTTCCATTCCGTTATCTGTTCCGCGTTTTAGTAACACACAAACAAATGACTTTTCAAATTGAATAAAGAACAAAGGTTGTATTTTTTCTGTTAAAAACAAATCTATATTTTTAAAGATTTTTTTCAAGTCGATAGGCTAAAATGTGCATTAGTTCATCATAATTTGGGTCTTTTATTGTCACAAAACCCCAGTTGGTCTAAATATGTTGATATTATTGTAAGCAGTGTGTGTAAAAAAAAAAAAGGATTTCTTAAAAAACTTAAATTTACGATTGGGAAATTTCGTATAATACGGTTATAATGGGAAAAACTTTCCCAAGGGGCTGGCTCACACCCTGTATCCCATATTTGGGCCTTCATATTTGAAGGGGGTGGGGCCCCGGGAATGTCCAGTCGACCCTCAAAAAGAATGAGGTCTACGCGGCCATTAACAGCCTTACCTAGCCTGGTGAAAATCGGAAATTTCGTATTCTACAGTTATGATGGGAATAGCTTTCAAGGGGCTGGCTCACACCCTGTATCCCACATTTGGGCATTCATATTTGGAGGAGATGAGTAGGCCCCGGGAATGTCCAGTCGACCCTCAAAAGGAAATGGGTTTACACGGCCATTAACAGGCTTAGCTAGCCTGGTGAAAATAGGAAATCTCGTATAATACGGTTATAATGGGAATAGCTTTGAAGGTGCTGACTAACACCCTGTATCCAATAATTGGGCCTTCATATTTGGAGGGAGTGGGGCCCCGGGAAATTCCAGTCGACCCTCAAAAGGAATTGGGTTAACACGTCCGTTAACAGCCTAAGCTAGCCTGGTGAAAATCGGAAATTTCGTATTATACGGTTATACTGGGACTTACATTCAAGGTGCTGGCTAACACCCTGTATCCAATATTTGGGCGTTCATATTTTGAGGGGGTAGGGCCCCAGGAATGTCCAGTCGACCCTCAAAAGGAATTGGGTTTACACGGCCGTTAACAGGCTTAGCCAGCCTGGTGAAAATCGGAAATTTTGTAAAATACGGTTGTAATGGATATATCTTTCAAGGGCCTGCTCACACTCTATATCCCATATTTGGGCATTCATATTTGGTGAGGATGGGGCCTCATATTTGGAGGGGACGAGTGTGCCCCGGGAATGTCCAGTCGACCCTCAAAAGGAAATGGGTTTACACGGCCATTAACAGGCTTTTCTTGCCTGGTGAAAAAAGTAATAATACTGTTATAATGGGAATAGCTTTGAAGTGGCTGGCTAACACCCTGTGTCCAATATTTGGGCCTTCATATTTCGAGGGGGTGGGGCCCCGGGAATGTCCAGTCGACCCTCAAAAGGAATTGGGTTTAAATGACCATTAACAGGTTCAACTAGCTTAGTGAAAATCGGAAATTTCGTATAATACGGTTATAATGGGAATAGCTTTTAAGGGGCTGTCTAACACCCTGTAACCCTTATTTGGGCCCTCATATTTGTAAGGGGTGAGGCCTCGGGAATGTCCAGACGACCCTCAAAAGGAATCGGGTTTACACGACAATTTACAGGCTTAGCTTGCCTGGCCAAAATAGGAAATATCGTATAATACTGTTATAATGGAAATATTTTTCAAGGGCCTGCTTACACCCAGTATCCCATATATTGGCCTTCATATTTGGTGAGGATGGAGCCCTTGGAATGTACAGTCGACCCTCAAAAGGAATTGGGTTTACAAGACCTCAAAGAGGCATAGCTAGCCTGGTGAAAATAGGAATTCGGTATGATAAAATTATAATGGGAATATCATTGAAGGGGCTGGCTGTCCAGTCGACCCTCCAGAGGAATTGGGTTTACACGACCACTAACAGACATATATGTAGATAACTTTTTGAAATAGCAAATTTCATGTAAATGGTTATAATCGGAATACTATAATAGGGAGTGACTCATATATTCATATTTTCTTATGTCAAAATGTGGTACTTGGTGAAATCAATTGACATTTAAGAACGAGTTATAATTGTGAAAGTATAAGGATATTTATATAATTCAATTATCACAATATTTATCGTAACCCTTTTTAAATAAAATATTAAAAGGCTCACACCCTGTATTCCATATTTGGATCTTCAAATTTAGTGATGAGTGGGCCCCGTGAATATCTAGTCGACCCTCAATAGGAATCGGGTTTACACGACAATTAACAGGCTTATCTTGCCTGGCCAATATAGGAAATTTCGTATAATACTGTTATAATGGAAATATCTTTCAAGGGCCTGCTTACACCCTGTTTCCCATATTTTGGCCTTCATATTTGGTGAGGATGGGGCCTCTGGAATGTCCAGTCGACCCTCAAAAGAAATTGGGTTTACAAGACTTCGAAAAGGCATAGCTAGCCTGGTGAAAATAGGAATTCGGTATAATAAAGTTATAATTGGAATATCATTGAAGGGGCTGGCTGTCCAGTCGACCCTCAAAAGGAATTTCATGTAAATGGTTATAATCGGAATACTATAATAGGAAATGACTTACATATTCATATTTTCTTATGTCAAAATGTGGTACTTGGTGAAATCAATTGACATTTAAGAACGAGTTATTATTGTGAATGTATAAGAACATTTATATAATACAATTATCACAATATTTATCGTAACCCTTTTTTAAATTAAATATTAAAAGTCAACACTATCACTCTGAAAGTGAGCAGAGATCAATAATTTTAGGTATTACATGTATTAACATTTGTATGTCCATGTAGGTAGTACGTTTTGATTTTTATAGTGTATAAAATCGATAACGAAACAAGAGGTTATGTAATATGTTCTTTAATCGCTTGAACAAAGTTAAACGAATATTTAAATCAATATGGGTCTTTGGTAGACTTGCGTTATCTATCAATACATATACCGGAGTTCACATGGCGTGCTATTTCATAACGATTCATATGCCATATGATGTATTATATATTATGTGAGTGTTATACAAAAATATGAAAAGGTCGACGGTTCAAGCCCCGGTGTGGCCACTTGATGTGTGTTATGTCCTTGGACAAGGCACTTTATCTACATTTGTCTTAGTCCACAAAGATAAAATTGGGTCCCGGCTCAGGCTGGAAATTAATCCGCGATGGACTGGTGTCCCATCAAGAGGGAGTCCTTGATTTTCATCCGATTAGAATCACGGAAACCAGGAATAAAATAACGACCCTCATTGGTCGGAAAAGTGATGAAAATATTATCAATAATGCAAATACGTCTATCAAGTTTGTTAACCTCTTTACAGATTATTAAATGCTTTGGTTGTGCTTTAATACCGCTGAATCGGGAGGAACTGTCTTTTGTTTAAGATATAATAAATCTGTAACTATTATATTTCTTTCCAAGTTGAAACTTACTATTTACTAATTAACTTAAAAAAAAAAAGGCTTAAAAACGGAATTTGTTTGGGTGTAAATGTAATGGACATTACCTTAGTTTGTATTTCTGAGTCGATAATTAATATCCATCATGTGATATATTATTCAAAATTTGTATGTATTTTGACATATCTATATATGGGTGTTAAATACATGTATATTTGAATATACATACAAGTATATAAATACACATGTATGCTAATGCTTTATGTCTGTAACCTTTCAATCATATAATCGCTCCCTCTTGTGGATGTGTGCATTGTACATTATGAATGTTAATTGTAAAATCTTCCTGTTACCCCTATGAGGACCGTTGATAATCAATAAATAATTTGATTTGAAATTTCAAGCTTTAAAGAATAATTGTATCGAATTATTAAATTTTTATGATAGATTATTATTTTGAAGACTTTTTTAATTTATAAAAAAAAAGTATTTGCTTATCAATATATAGAATGATTCTGGCACCCACATTCAAAACAGATGCTACTTGCCTGATATATACAGTTTAGAACATGTGCAGACTAGGAATATATATATAGCTAGGACAGCGCACCAGTGGTGACTCAAATGCACGCAAATGCTTCGGATTCGCAAGCGAAGTGGTGGTAGTGGTTGTAGAAAAAACTTAGATTTATAACATCAAACGAAATTGATTTTAACAAATAGTGCAATATCAATTAAAATCATGAAATGGATATTTCCACGACATATTGTTTTTCTTTAAAGCACAATGTGCTTTGGTATGTACGGAGGCGTGAAAAAGCCAAGAACCAAATGAAAAAAAAAATATTTTAAGTTCTGACGAATTTGCTATATGTTCGAACAATTAAATTAATTGATTTTTTTAAAGACTTATTTATAGTCATTTAGACTATCGGATCTGGCAATAATGTACATTACGAGGAGAAGGGGGGGGGGCTGTAATCAAGCCACTCCTTTCCTGGATTGTCTGTTTTTCTTCAAGCGATAAATTGTTATATACAAATAAATGCATACATATACTAGTCTTTGATATCAATACAATATCGGACATATTTTGCTGCCAGAATATAAGTTCAATTCTCTAAATCTATCACACTTTTGCATGTCGATAACGAGTGGGAGTATTTCTTCTGGCGTAGCGCGAATTTTTCTATCATAGTTACCGAAGATCTAGAACAAACCTTAGTTACCCTAGAATTGGCATCTCCATGCGCGGGTCTAGAGGAGGGAAGTCACCCCCCTCCCCCAAACAAACTAACAAAATTATCTCTCAGACCCCCCCCCCCTCCACCCTCGCGAGAGGAATTTTCTGAATCCGGGCATCGCCCTGTAAACTAAGTCGACATTTCACACCTGTGTATCCATGGTTAATATGTTTGTATACATAGAGAGAGAGAGAGAAAGAAGAGAGATACAGACAGACAGACAGACAGACAGACAGAAAGGGTGCCTTCATGATAAAGAAAAATTCATCCAAAAGGAAGGGGGAGGGGGCTGGGTCCGACCCTCTCCATCTAGATCTACGCATATAGTTGCCCACTCTAGGTACACTGATTTTTTCTTTTTGTCATATACACATCGCCTCCTTTACATGAAAAAGTTGTAAAACATTGAGCAATTGGTCGAAGCAAAGGGATATTTCAGGTGTGTGTGTGTGGGGGGGGGGGGGTAGTGGGAGGAGGGAGGGGTCATTGCTGATTATAAACTATTTGGACGCATTGTTAAGAAAAAAAAAGACTAGTCAAATTTTGTCTTGCGCGGTTATTTTTAGATATTGAAGGCGACCTTGACTTTCATGTCAAAACACACACACACACACACACACACACACACACACACACACACACACA
>WFKH01011925.1:36554357-36567070 GCA_016163765.1 Magallana hongkongensis
ACACACACACACACACACACACACACACACACACACACACACACACAAATAGAAAATAAAAAAAAATAAATCTCTTTAACGTTATTTTACAAATATACGGAAGACATTTTCTGTAGTAAAGCTGACCTCGATTTCCTCTGTCTGTCACATATAAGCTGACGGTTTTTTAAATTAACATGTTGGCTTTGTTAATCTAGACATCTAGAAAATATCATTAATATCACTGTTTTACGTGCCTTTTATGTTTGTTTGCACTGCAGTAGCCTGTTTCTTTTTCTCTGACATGAAACAAAGGCATACAATTGGTAAATTCATTACGGCGTAAAAACTGTATTGGTAAAGTTTTATATATGAAAATGCTTTGAATGTGAAGAATTTAAGATCGAATATAAGAGGAAGGGGAGAGGATATAAAACAAGACATACAATATCTTTAGGTTGTGTTCAGCTTAAAATTAGTAAAGTCCCGAGAACAATGTATTAGTGAAAGTTTTATATATTTCTTTTTATATATATTACTTTAACACAACAACCTGTTCTCTTTCTTAGATTGTTTTTTTTCTCAGATCTAAGGATCACAGCATGGTTTGATTTATAATATATACTCAAGCATTCTTATATTAATTTTCCTGAACATTTAACCTTTATCATTCATATATTTTTCTTAACCTGTGTATTAACATGTATCTATGAACATTGAAAATAAGACTTTCAACCCCCAGTATATATGGAATATCTCTACATTCCTAGGATAATATTGTATCAAAATAGAAATATTTTTGCAATATTGCTAATTTTTAAAATTAAACCACACCCGAATGAAATTAAACTTATCCCGACTCGAGGGATGAAAAGTTCAAATAAACATCAATTTCACCCTAAAAACTAGGATGTTTGGTTGTAAAATGGTTTGTAAGTTAACTGCACAATTAAATTCAGTTGCTTCTCGGCTGCAAATGAAAAAAAATGTTGTTGATATTTTTTTTATATTTTTTTTTTGTACCGTTAGTTTTTATAAGGATTAGAACATTCTTGAAAATTAGCACAATTTCGCCATTTTCATTCAATTGCTTTTTTGTAATGTTTGCCTTACATATCTTCTCTAAAAGGCACGTCTTGTTAACATATTTTATCCAAACGACTGATAAAAATTTGAATAATTTTTTTTTTTTCATTTTCATATATTTTTTTTTAATATACAAAATTTAAACGTATTATTGACATAACTGGACATGAATTATTAGATATAATTAACATTCAAACAAAATTTTAAACTTCAAAGTGTGTTACTTGCATCCAAAAAACAGATTTTCAACTTTCTCATTAAAAAAAGAAAAACAAAACAAAACCAAAAAAAACCCGAAACAATTCGAATAAAATAATATAAGAACATATAACCTTCTTTAAACAACAAAATAATAATTTTTCAAAAATGACACTTTTGCAATCCATTAATTAAAATTTTGATATAGCATTCCACCTTAACGTGGAACTCAAATCTAATTTTGTATGTTGTCATATCAAATAAAAATAGGTAATAAAAGATAACTAAGCTTACCGAGATGAGGTATCGCCTATATGAGATCACCTTTATCATATCATATGAAAATCATAGTTATTAGTTCTATTTACAATTGTTTATAATTGTGTAAGTTGACAGAATATTGTATAATATCAAGTAACAATATTGTATATTTTTATATGTAAATAGCATACTGTATTGTATGATACAATATATATTAATACACTACTATACAATATTTTACAGTATTACATTATAATATTGTGTCATATGATATTATATCATAAAAAGCAATAAAATATTTTATTTTTTCATGAAACAATATTACGTGATATTATGCTGTATCATATAATACGGCATTGTATCATTTTATATGATATTGTAGAATATGAAACGATAATGTATCGTATATTTTATCATATGATATGATATTAAATTATATGATACAATATTGTACAATGAATACAATACGCAATTCCATCATGTTTTTATGATATTATATCATATAATATAATTGTATTTTATGAAATTATATCATATAATCGATATCATATCATATCATACAACATTGCATCATATCATAATATACAATATGATATTATAAAATGTCATATAATATTATCTGATATCATACCATTTGATATTATACATTACAATTTCATATCATATAGTATTTTAATATCTTGATAAATGATACATTTTCATGTAATATAATACAATATTGTTTCAAATAATACAAAATCATATTATATCATAATGTTATAATCAAATAATTCAATATCATAGGAATAGAAATTATTTTATGTTATATATCAACAATCATATCTATCAAGCAAGTTGAAGTGAGATAGGACAAGGTTTTCTTAGGATCCTTGATAATGGAAATCAGGCTCTGTATCTGACGCTAGCCTTATGTTTTGAATAAAAAAAAAAGTTACATGAACCATGAAAAATGGTCAGGTCAGCATTTTTTCAACATTCAAACCTGAATTTTACTACTAAAAAAAACATACACTTGCACCAGCATCATGATAATGAAGATCAAGTTCTGTATCTGAAGCTTACTCTATTTACACATCCATAGTTGTATTAACTGTTAAGGTCTGACTAGATATGAACAAATACACTTCATTTTGTAACCAGCTTCAATACCCTAACGCAATTTGAGATGTTCTAAAATCTGAAACCTGCTTAAGCATATAAATAATCAGGATCACTCCCATTATCTGAAGCTACCTCTGTGAATTGTTTGCATAGTTAAATCAACTAGTTTGAATAAGTAAGTGCTATTATTTACATAAACATGTTACCTGCTCAAAAAACTGGACGTCCTCTTACATCCGGACTTTTTAAAGGCAACACGGCAAGGTTTTTTTTTTTAATGATGAGAAATGTCGTCACTATCCTGTTTCTTCTCAACACGTTGTTTTCCCATGTTGAACTCTTTGGACATGGTAGCTAGCTGACGTAATTGTATTTATTTATTTCTAATTGTTCTGTATTTTTCAAAGTTGTCAAAAATTGTGGCCCTCTTTCAACGTTATCAAATTTTGAAATAACACTATTTTTGTGTATTTCATAAAAAATTCCCGGGGTTAATAAAGTATAGGGTGTAGTCTTAAGTATAAGTACAATAGCGGGATGTGCAATTTATTTTTTTAATGTTTTTTTTTTGTTTTTTTGTTTTTTGTTTTTTTTGGCAGTAAAGTACGTTTGTCGTATTTTCTGATTTAACTCCTTAGAAAAACATCCATTGAACTTCGTAGAAATCTAAAACGGTTAAATGTTATCTGATATCTGAAGTTTTAGTTATATTGCATTTAAGTGTGTACAATAAAACTTAACGCCACTGTACATAAGTTTTTTTTATCATAAAGCACGTTTGCCGTATTTGCTTAATTTGCTTCTAAGAAAAATATCTATCGAAATTCGTAGAGAACGGTTAAAATTTATCTGATATCTAATGTTTTAGTTGGATTTGGTAAAGTAACACCTATTAACGCCAGTGTAAAGAAGTTTGACCCTGGTAGAAAAATAACCAAGGGTATATTTGTTCAACGTTACATTAAAATAATATCAAAGACGTTGAATTAAGATAATTGCAGTCGTAGTATTTAGATCACGACACTGGTTCTCATATTTAGTTTCCTCAATGTTAGATTTTTTGCATTTGCAAATAACCTTTTTATAAAAAATACAGAAATGTTCATTTTTCTGTAAATTTTTACGGTTCAAAACGGTTTCTACATTAAAATGGGTGTCGTATAAGATATTTAGTTGAATGCTGCATTTGCAATCATAACATCACAGATATAAACCTTATTAAGTATGAATTTTGACTTCTTAAAACGTTTATATATGTTTAAGTACATGTTATAAAAAAAAAGTTAAAAAGTTCAACAGAATATAGACTCGGTACTTATTTTGTTAAGCTTATGATAATGAATAGAGACTTTTTCTCAAAATATTTACTAACGAATGTTAAAGGAAAAAAGTATGGAAACATATGTAATTCGTATCTAAATGAAAATATCATATAACTAGATCTCGTTCGAGTAACGAGTAGGTCGTCCGTCCGATTTGTTTTATATGATACGATGAAATATCGATACTCTCTGCCAAATCTGAGATCCTGTTGAAACTAAGTATTTTGACTCGAGCCAGGAAACGGACGAACGAAAGTGATTAATGAAAATAAAAGCTGATATTTCTTGTACATTTGCCTAGTGTATATTACTGTTTATAAGGCTAGATGAAACACTCAAGAAAATCTGTTAAACTGGTTAAAAACATGAATTGTTTGAACCCTTTTAGTGAGTACCGGAAGTGACAGTTGACAAAATAAAACCCGTTAAACACATCCTCAATCAACTGTTTATCATTCATAAAAGGTTCGTGTCTCAATCACTTACAGTGACTAAAATCTCGCGGGTATCAAATTTGTAAAAAGGTTAGCTACCTAAGATATTTGATATATCTCACCGGAAGTAGAATATGTTTGCTTATTTAACATTGTATAGTAAACATATATAAGATCGTATACTGATATATTCATTCCATGAAAAACAAATAAAATAAGGGAAAACAATTTAAAGTGCTTCCGGTGACGACCGGAAGTGACGACGAATCAAACAAAATAATGTAAACACAGATACATACTTAGGGCTATTATCCCACAAGGTTCGGTTATTCAAGTCGTCACCGTTTTTAAGATCTCGTGGAACCATTGTTTTTTGTCTCTTGACAGGAAACGGAGAAACGGAAATGCTCAGTGAAAATAAAAGTTAGTATTTCTTGAACATTAGACAACTGTACTTTTTTGTTTATCAATTTTACTAAAATTGTCAAAGAAAAACAGTTAAACTTTCAAACAACTTGATTTGTTTGAACCCTTCCGGTGAGAACCGGAAGTGACGGTTGACAAAATGAAAGCGGTTAAAGGCATTTTCTATCAAATGTCTACAGTCCCTGAACGTTCTACTTTCCCATTTTTTGGTGTATCATTCATGTAAGTTTCGTGTATTGATCACTTGCACTTTCTGAGATCTCGTGGGTAAAACATTTATTTAAACAAGAGGTCCATGGGCCACATCGCTCACCTGATCAAAAATAGGCATGATAAAATCAGCTTAATGGAGACTTAATACAAAATATTTGGACAATGTGGTATAATACATGTCGATCCTGTATAAATAAAAAATCATTTTCATCCTGAATATTCTTATGTTTATAATCAAGTACCTTTTCTAACAGGATGATTTTATAGTCATATCACATGTTGAGCATTGCAGTTTTAAAAAAGACCCCGAGTTTAAACAATTTTAAAGAATTAGCAATATGTCAAAATGCTTGCATATAAGTAAAACCATTTGTGATAGCATTTCCATTTTTGTGAGCAATTAAAATGATTTCCTTTGTACAATTGGTTCCCCAATGTGGCCCCATCCTACTCTTTAAAATTTTGATTTTAACGTATTTGAATTTTCACTATCTGAAGTTGCTTCCACTAAAGTTACAGCTTTTCTAAACAAATGGTTTTTAGAAGATTTTCAAAGAATTTTCTCTATATATTACTATTTAAAAAATTCCCCCCCCCCCCCCCCCCTCCCCCCGTTGTGACCCCATCCTACCCCCGGGGATCTAAACACATTTGAACTTACCCTACCTGAGGATGCTTCCACACAAGTTTCAGCTTTTCTGGCGAATTGTTTTCTGAGAACAAGATTTAAAAAAAAACTTAAATCTATATATTCCTATGTAAAATGTTGACCTCCCCATCTTATCCACCAGGGGTCATGATTTTCACAACTTTGAATTTACACTACCTGAGGATGCTGGCACATAAGTCTCAGCTTTCGTGGCTGATTGGTTTTTGAAAAGAAGATTTTTTAATATTTACTCTATATCTCCATATGTAAAAATTCGACCCCCATTGTGGCCCCACCCTACCCCCAGGGGTCATGATTTTCACAACTTTGAATCTACACTACCTGCGGATGCTTCCACATATGTTTCAGCTTTCCTGGCTGATTGGTTTCTCAGAAGAATATTTTTTTAAAGATTTACATTTTATAATCCTATGAAAAAAATTTCAAACCTCATTGTGGCCCCACCCTACCTCTGCGGGTCATGATTTTCACAACGTTGAATCTAACCTACCTAAGGATACTTCCACACAAGTTTCAGCTTTCCTGGCTGATTAGTTTCTGAGAAGAAGATTTTTAAAGATTTACTCTATATATTCCTATGTAAAAATTCGACCTCCATTGTGGCCCCACCCTACCCCCGGGGGTCCTGATTTTCATAACTTTGAATCTACACTACCTGAGAAAGCTTCCACATATGCTTCAGCTTTCATTGCTGATTTGTTTCTGAGAAGATTTTTAAAGGTTTACTCTATATAATCCAATGTAAAAAAACAAAACAAACAACCTTCATTGTGGCCCTACCCTAACTCTGGTGTTCATGATTTTCACAACTTTGAATCTACACTGCCTAAGGGTGCTTCAACATAAGTTTCACCTTTCCTAACTGATTGGTTTTCGAGAAGAAGATTTTTAAAGATTTACGCTAAAAATTCCTATGTAAAAATTCGACCCCCCCCCCCCCTCCATTGTTGCCCCAATCTCACTCTAGGGGTCCTGATTTTCACAACTTTGAATCTACTCTACCTGAAGATGCTACCACATAAAATTCAGTTTTCCTTCCAGATTGGTTTACTGAGAAGATTTTTAAAGATTTACTCTGTATATTCCTATGTAGAAATTCGACCCCCCCCCCCCAATCTGGCCCCACCCTACCCCCGGGGGTCATGGTTTTCAGAACTTTGAATCTACACTACCGGAAGATGTTTCCACATTAGTTTCAGCTTTCCTGGCCAATTGGTTCCTGAGGAGAAGATTTTTAAAGATTTAATCACTATATTCCTATGTAAAAATTTGACCCCCATTGTGGCCCCACCCTTATCCCGGGGGTCATGATTTTCACAACTTTGAATTGAGGATGCTTCCACATAACTTTCAGCTTTCTTGGCCAAATGGTTCTTGAGAAGAAAATTTTTGAAAATTTCACGAAAATTTTCAATAATTTCTTATTATATCCCTTTGTAAAAGAGCGTGGTCCTTAACTTTCAAAACTTGGAATCCCCTTTTCCTAAGGGTGCTTTGTGCTAAGTATGGTTGAAATTGGCCCAGTGGTTCTGGTGAAGATGTCGAAAATGTGAAAAGTTTACAGACAGACGGACAGACAATCAGACGGACAGACGAACGACTGTCAAAATGTGATCAGAAAAGCTCACTTGAGCTTTCAGCTCAGGTGAACTAAAAAGGTTATCTGAGATGTTTGAGATATCTTACCGGAAGTAGATTGTTTTTCTTTTTTTAACATCGAGTAGATGGCATATGTAAGGATTAACTTATACTTCAATTCTAGATGAAATTAATTTAATGTAAAAAAAAAAATTATTTTTTGAAGTGCTTCCGGTGACAATCGGAAGCTAAGTTATGACTAACAAAACAAAATAGCTTAAAGACATTTATAACTATAGGTCTATAATCCTACAAAGTCTGAATGCTTAAGTCTTAATCATTTTTTAGATCTCGATGCTACAAGCTTTTGTCGCGGGACAGGAAACTGACGACGGAAAATAAATTTTGGAAAAAAAGGCAAAAAATCCTCAAGATATTGTTTTTTTCTATCATTTCTGCAAATTTTAAGAAAATCTATCGAGCCATCTCTGAAAAATCTTGTGTACAAAAAAGGGGGAAAAATTCAAAAATTCGTATCCAATTTTCGAGCCATAGCGAGCTCTAAAGAATGGCGCCACTGGCGTAAAACAAAAACAAAAGGCACAACTTCAGACCATGGTCTACCTATCCTGAAAATTATATATTCATATCTCTGATAGTTTTCGAGATCAAGTGTGCACAAAATGGGTAGTTAAATTTACAAAATCAGCGATAAATCGGTACCGGAAGGGACGCAGGAAAAAATATTAAAAACCAAATAATTTCATATCACTTCCAATCATCTGTGAAAAAATTATTGAAATCAGTTGGATAGTTTTTGAGAAATCGCGTGCACAAAATGATACATGTACCATGAATAATCGATAAAATTTCAGAATTGACCACCCCCTTCTTTCAGATAATGTATAAAAATCTCTTATAACGTACTAAATGGGTGTGGCAATGCGTTTTCCAGATAGATATTGTTACGATCCACAACTTTGCTTCTGTAATGCATTACACAATCTATATCTTTTTTAAGTTATTTGTAATAGACTTTACGAATACCTTGGCCCCTAAATAAAAGGGCCAGACCCTTTTTCTTGATTTTTCTGGAAAAAAAACTTTTGATTCTCTACCACTTTTGTTATATATATCTCAACAAAATATCAACTGATAAAAAGATACAGATCAAAACGTATGAACATTTTGAATGAAAATTCGTACCCAATTTTCGTGCCTAAGGGAGCTCCAAGAAATGGCGCCACTGGCGTAAAACAACATAATAGTGCACAACATCAAACTATAGACTACCTATCCTGAAAATTTCAAAGTCAAATTTTTGATAGTTTCTGAGATCAGCTCTGCACAAAATTTACAAAATGGCCGATAAATCGGTACCGGAAATGACGACAGAAAAAATATCAAAAATGTATTAAGCTCAAATTACGTCCCATCTTCTGTAAAATAACGGTTGAAATCGGTCGAATAGTTTTTGAGAAATCGCGTGCACAAAACTTGGGGGAAAAAAAGAAAGAAACAGTACAAAAACTATAAGGTCTTCCGTTGGAAACGGAAGACCTTAATTATCTGAAAACAGCAAGCTTTACTAAAAAAACTTTTATGACCATTGTTACATAGATTACGTATTAGGAGTTTTACAAAGCATGCCGCTAAAAAATATCGTATTTTGTTTAAATTTACATGTTTATATTTGTATAACTGAAAAGTAGAAATATAGGGAGAATTTTTGTTGTTATTGATTAAAAAAATATTTTCACGCATGTAAAAGATGAATCATTTTTCAAAACACTTATGTTTTAGTGAAAATAAAAATTGAAATGGATTGAGCTTAACTTTTAAAATAACACCAATTCCCTGTCTTTAGATTTATGTTATAAACTTTACTTTGATAATAAAAGAAACATAAAGATAACCAAAAATGATCCAGCTGTAAGACATTTTCCAATTAGATTTACTTTTCAAACAGACAACTACATCTATACCTATCAAGGACAAATTGATGAACAGAAATTTTCTTTTATCATCACAGGATTTACTAAAGTCACTGAGTGTCCAAAGTGAAGTTAAAGAGGCATTGATTTGGAAATGATACGTGTGAAAACACCCGATATATGTGCCTTAGATATGACAAAAACTCTTTATTAAACCTTCTTTATTAAAAGATGACACAAACTCTTTATTAAAAAAATGTTATAATGGTGAAATGGGAATTGTCGACAAAAGTAAGTTAAATTAGTGAAAAAAAAGTCGTATGTTTTTCGTACTGACACAGACACGTAGCATCGGGGGGGGGGGGGGGGGGGGTGCCCCCCCTACTTTTTTGGCGCAGAAAATATTTTTTTCAAACACTGAAATTGAAGTTATAGGTTTAATTCCCCCCCTAGCCCTACACACACAGATTAGGATTTTCAGGATTTTTGGGAGTAGCCTATTCTTTTTTTTCGTTTGTCAAGGTTTGTTTGAGTCTGGCCCCCACTTTCAAAAACGATGCTACGTTACTGTGACATGTAAGTTTAATAACATAAAAATATGCTATAAATATTCGTGAACAAACGCGATAAAAATATAGTCTTTGATTTCAAGAAAGAGCCAATTTAAGAAGAGCTTACACTTTAAGCAATATGTGACGGACTCCGATGTAAGAAAGGTGAGTCTCCACATGGTGAACTGTCCAGTCATTGGCAAATCCTATTAATACATTGAACGCAATGACACTTGCCTGACTTAAAGCTGAACACCGCTCGTAAATAGGCACTGTCAGCCATATTTCTCTTTCAGTAATGTAACAGACTATCAGTACACGCCAAAATAACTTAAGAAACTACTATTGGGCACCATACATTCATGTCTACATTGCTTTACATATCATTCAATTATCCCAATTAGATACACTTCTTTATTATGACCCAAGTCTCTGTTTCCACCACTTTTTGCTTATTTAGTCTAGTAATGTTTCAATAATCATAAAACATTTGTGCCCACGCTACCATCTTTCACTGAAATGAAAATATGTCTGTTTTGAAACGCCCTCTTTAACGCTTTTTGGGTTCAATACACAATCAAAAATAAAAATTCTATGGAGATTCTGCATTGCAAGCGACATGAAAAGTACATGTACCCGGGTGATAAGATTTGAAGAAAAAAAACTACGAGGAGTCCCGAGAATTTTTAAATAATAGGTAACAGAATGGATAAAAGATTTCAACACTTCCTATTCAAAAATAATCAGTTTTACATCATTCTTTAAATAACACACACATTTAATACATACTACGTATGGTTGATGAAAGTAAAGTAAAATTCGGAGGAATATTCAAGATCGATAGGATAATAGGAATGTTGAAACCTCCGAGCAATGCCTCAAACACTTATTTCTGAATAATGATTTGAGGAAGTACACTTAGATCTGCAAGAGCAAAAGGGGGATCATTAAAATCTAAAGTATTTCTACCATAAAACTTCACACAATTTCTCGAATCGGTCAAATGTTCATTGACTAATGTGAACACTTGACGCATTAATTCGTTCATTATTATTGGAATTTCCTATAGTTGTCCCAAGTAACCCTTTCCAACACTCGTTTTTAATGATTAAACAAACTTTTTTTTTAGCAAAGAACAGTCAATATCGACATATTGCAAGTATTCACAGATTTCTAACACGTTCCCTCGTTAAATACTGCAAAATGTTGACTTGACAAACGAAAGTTCATCATTCTTAGATTTATAATGCATGAAAAAAGAAAAATATTCCTTGGGGGAAGATATTGAAGCACTTTGCACATCAGGAATTTTGTTACTATTGTTTGCACTGCAAAATCCATGTAGCTTTTAATTTTATTGTGCATTGAAAACTGAAGCGTAAGATGAGCAGTTTCAAATATATTCTGTGACTTTTTGTCAATTTTAGTGCATGCAATCTAGACACAAAGGTATTTTTGGGAAACAATAGTTTATACGCTGACTTGGCAAACACTATAAAAGTAATAACATACTACCGGTGGAGTAATTGGCAAAGTTACAGATATATTTGATAAAAACCATTTGGAAGAATTATCTTTCACTGAAACACAAAATTAGAACAGGATAAAACATATAACCGTTCACAAACATTTACTGGTATATGTGTCTGTATAAGTGGTTTATGCGCCATGGAAATCTATGCGATTTTCATTATACACCATTTCAGCAATTTTGCATCTGCATAGAGACAGTTTATATATGCAAAATCGTTTAAGTCGGTATATATCGTTTTGTGAAACAAATGGTTTACAAATCACATGCTTTCTCTCTCACTCTGTTAAAAATCTCATAACAAAAAAGTGAATCAACAAATCTATAAATTGTGAAAAAAAACTGAAAAAAAAAATATAGCAAACAAGATAATAAATGTCTAAAAAACATATACTTTATAAACAAACTTAACTGTAATATGCGTTTAATATTTTAGAAATGGACAAATAGGCAAATGCAGTAAACAGACTTAAATTTAAAAAAATCTTTCAAGTACCGCGTTGTACAAGTACATAATGTAACTGGAATATGGTGACTACAAAGGAAATATAAAATTGTTCTAAGTATCAAAATTCAGAGAGAGAGAGAGAGAGAGAGAGAGAGAGAGAGAGAGAGAAGGAAAGAGACACAGAGAGACAGAGAAATGAGAAATTCACCTATTTGGAGCTCCACCTCCACCCTCTCTTTTAGCATAAACGGCCAGCGCGCTAACAAGCGCCGTCAAGGCATGCCAGAAAAATCTTGCTTCTGATGGCGAATGCAGCCTAGAGCACTACACGGTCTTTGAGTTTGAGGAGAAATAGTGTTCAACAGAAATCGGGAGGATCGTAAGGATACCCATCGCATAGATGAATACAAATTAAAAGCACGAGCAACACAATAACTCTCAAATTGACATAATATGTATATTACTAGCTACGTTATGCTGTTTATAAAAAAAGAATGAACTTTTGATTGCTTTTCATGGAGCAGACATTCACAAGTTAATCTTTAATAAATCTTGGTATTTTGGAAAGTTGTTTAAATGGCGCTATACTTGGAATATCAATGACGGACGATGTTTATTAGTATTTACCACGGTTGAATATTCAGAGGAACCATTTTGTTGTTGGTATTCTCGTTTGTTACGCGTACATGTATAATGCTTTTAATAAGATCAATTAGTTTAACGGTTATATATTTTAGCGCATTATATACTTTGCCTACGAACAATTATCTTTAAATGATGTTGATTGCATTATCTAGCGCGTGTTTATTCAATTGTTGCTGTAATTAAAACTGGTGATTCTACTATCCTATTACATTCTAAATGAGGGTTGATACTGGTTTCCAGTTCGTGGTTTTTGGAACATTGGATCTCCGTTGTAGAGATTCGAAAATCATTCTTGTTGTCTGCCGTCCAAACACCTTTAATAATCCAAAAAAAAAA
>WFKH01011925.1:36567470-36610886 GCA_016163765.1 Magallana hongkongensis
ATGACAGTTTTTTTCGTTTTTTGTCTTGTTATATATATATATATATATATTATAATTATTATGAGCATAATACGACGGCACAGCAGTGCCAAAATAATAGAGTACCGAAATTAGATAAAGTCACAGAACATCCGGTCACATGACTGCATACATCTTCAGGACACTTGCATATATTTTGACATTTTACGCCATACGTTGGATAAGGACATTTCTTACAGAGTGGTTGGAATCCATGAAAACCTGTATCACATTCTACACAAAAGAAAGATAAAGTATTGCAAAATGGTACTAAGTGATATTTATGAAATCTTCAACTTTAAAAAACCTGACAATTTTAACGACTTAAATAAATACAATACTTCTATGATATAAAGATAATTATACCTTTAGTAAGGACATCCCGAAAGTTTATCAGTATACCTAGCAGAATAGAAAACACTAAGTATTTAACAGAAATCCCACACCGTTCAAGCATATCAGCACCAAAATGTGATATTGTCATTTTTATGAAAGTAAAGAATTTATTCCTTAAATAATGGAATTCAGGAAACAGGAAATATCCATCTCATACTTGTTGGAATTTCTCCTATTGGTCAATATTCTGATAGTAAGCAATCGCTAAATTTAATGGAAAGTGCCACTTATAAAATCATTTTTAATGATGTACTTGAAGAGACATGAATATTATTATCATGCTTAGAAACAAGTGTTTTATCATATCAACTACAATTAAGTGATTTATTTACATCAAATATTTTTTTGTCAAACGGATTCGCGAAAATGATTGCAAACAAGGAAATGGGGTAATCCACAAAATTAGGAGTTAGATTCCTTGTGTTACATATGTTTACTTATTATTATACTATGGGGTGAGTTTTATCGGATAAGTTAGTGACTATGACCCTCAAATGTACTATGTGTTAATCGATACCAATGATCATTTGTCTTCACATAAAACATTTACATACATATAATTACTCATATAGCCAGCGTCATCTCACATCAAAAGTGCTTGCAAACACTCATATATGTGCACCATAAAACATCAAAAGAAACCGCTTATCAATAAATTGTATTCATTGAGATTAAAGCCTTTAAAAATAGCTGAATTTGTACCAGTTTCAGTACCATGATTTTCAGAAATAAAAAGTAAAATTTAAAAACAGACACTAAATTAGTGTAAGTTTCTGTTTAACAAAAATATATTAAAACTGTATATTAGAAACTTTAAATTGTTTAATATGTAAACCTTCGCTTAGATTTTTGGGCCAACTGGATATTATGACTGTTGAATCGTGTATCGCGACCAAGGACACAACTTACCTGTTTAAATTGCAAGCTTTATACAATGCATTCTATTTTTGAGCACCTGTATATCGATTTACGGTTGGGTTAGAGTCGCATACCTGAATGCTCTGACATAGTTTCATAACATGTATGACTTGTAACGAACTGCTTTAGAATCTTCATAAGGTAGGTAAAGATTTTTCCTATGTTGATGTGTACGAGAATACATATATCTAGTATTAACTACATTTCAGTAAGGATTTCTCCATTATTAAAAAAAGACGTTCTCATGCACGTAATGGATTCTTCTCAGCAAACGTAAATCGAAAGTAAAATTAGATAAAAACTATGAGAGTCAAATAGTAATAATTAGAATGAGTAAACCCTCATATACCTAATCAACTAAATTTATTTAAAATGTGTACAATGCTTCAACCGCAATCGTTATATTAATATTGCGTACTGTTTTATAGTATTAGAATAACCTTTTATAACGTCCAATACCACATAAATGATTTAAAAAGGCATAACCGACTTGATCATTAACGTTTGCGTTTTAAAATAGAATAGGTAGTAGTATAGTTATATTGTAACTTATATTGACCTAACTATTTCGAATATGCATTACAGCATCTGTATTGCATGATGCTAACGAATAACGAAAATGTTTCAATCGGAAATCATTGCCCTGTAATGAATTAATTCAGGGAGACAGTACACTTTTAATGAGTATATTCTTTTATTGAGTTCTTTTCTAAATTTCTTGCATACGTTAATATAAGAATCGCATGTATAAGATTACATCATACTAAATCTTCTGAAATAGAATAAGCAAAAGGGTGCAAAAAGTTACCCCATAGGTAACCACATATCAAATCAAGTATTTTGATAATAGACTCCCCTCTTCATCGCTTACTAAACTTAATGACAAAAATATGACTTTAGATACTTATTGTTTTCCCTCGGACTGAAATGTCACACTTTCATTGGTTTAAACATAGCACATTGCCTCATATATCTTTATATTTATTCGGTGAGAATTAATATTAGGCAATATGGCCGTCATTGGCCGACGCTTCGCTTACTCATTTCGACATTTCATAGTATTTAATACAGAAACCGCATGCCATACGTTCTTAAAGTATTTGGAGTAGTTGCCCTTTGAAATTCTTTAAAATTAGAGTAGTTGCCCTTTGAATATCGACGTCATATTGTTGTGTCTGGAGCAGAACAAAATGGCAGCGTCGAAATTTGCTAAGATCTCTGGGAGAAAACGTTTAAAATTAAATAGCAACAAAACATTGTAAGTAAACATGGGTGAACAAAGATTTTTAAACAGTATTTCAAAGGTGAGGTGATAATTTTGAAGAGTTTAAATGAGTTAAATTGGACGAGATGTTAGGCATCTTGTACATGGCTTTGCGTAGATCATCGCTATTTGTGAATAAATATGTCGCTTGATAGTCCTCGGGAAAAACAAAACACTTATTAGGTTAGTTACTGACTCACTACGGAGATATATTGGGTTGATCAATCTCATACATGGCTCGGCTTCGCCTCGCCATCTATGAGATTGATCAACCCAATATAGTTTCGAAGTGAGTCAGTAACTAACCTAATAAGTAATAATGTACTCTAAGTATACTTTTCTTTGCTTTAAAAACGTGTTGCTTTTATCGTCAATATGTTCAAAATATTGAATGTTATCTACTGTGGAATCATTTAAATTAGTGGGAGCCAGCCAGTTTTCGTGGATTGTGAGTATTTTGCTTATTCGTGAGGATGTTATTTTGTAGATGCGTCGGCTTTTAGTTTCAATAAGAAATATACATCATTCTTAATTTGTTTTCGTTGAGGATGTCAATTCGTGGGGGAGGGCTACCCATGAATGCTACGATAATTGACCCACCATGAATTATAATGCTTCCACAATATTTTAAAATATTTGCGCATTTAGTAGTTTGTCACTCAATTATTTTGTCACTCAATTATTATGCAGATTTTTACTGGATTAGAAATAAATCTCATATCATCAAAGTAATTATGAAGGTAAAGGTAAGGATGTGACCCGTTGCATTTTGTTCTCTTTTTACCTGTCAACAAAACATTTTTTCCATTAAATTTTTATTTCATTACTTCTGTATTTGTTTAAATAACGTGACATAATTGTATTTTTCATTAGACTTGAACACTAAGTTTTAAACGTTACATAATTTGAAAAATAAGTATTTTATCATCAACAAAAAACGTCATATACAAGCAGGTCAAATAATAAATGTTATTTAAAATGCAGGGATTTTGGAAAGGTGACGGAATGTCAAAAGTATGTCAGGTGAATTTTTTAAAAATTATTTTTTTAGTTTCCATAGCTAAGCTGAGATTTATCACGAAGAACCTTTAGTTATAACTTAAACATTATGTGGGAATAATTTTTGTTTACTATATACAACAAACTGAATCAGCATATTGATTTTTGACTAATTTTCATTTTTATTTTATTTTTCATAAAAGAAAATGTCATTTAATAGACTGATATTCTTTTGGCTGCACACGGTGATTAACTTCCGTTTATCTACAGCTTCAAACACAGTAAGTTTTATTTATTACACCTTAGCATTGATTAATCCTCTCAGTTGTCAAATGATATTTAAGAATTACATAAACAGTATCCAAACTGCTTCAGGACGGCACCACTTTTGATTTCATTATTGATTTTATTCTTTGATTTTTTTTTAACCCTTAATGAAAATATCCAAGCTACACCTTAAACTACACATAAATTGATGTTCGTACTCATTGCTAACTTTAGACAGAAGAGGCCTGTCTTCACTCTATTCCAACCATTAGCATCGTAGACCATTGTCCAAAAGACTTCTCAGAATGGATGGTAGCTAAAGAAAGAAAACAGTGCCATTGGATTTCCCAGAAATGCACAAAGCCAGAACGATTTGCATACCATTGTCTTCCCGATAGGTACCATAAACAATTTATAGAAGTATGTGCCCCCACAAAATGGATAGTTGGTAAGAAGCCGTTGCAGAAAATAAATTATCATTCTTTACAATTGTTTTTTAGAACATATGACTGTTTTACTATTCAAATATCGCAGGCGAGAACTGTCCATACTATTATATGGAAAAACACGTAATCGAACCAAACTACAATCACCCATGCAAAGGCCAGTGTCCACAGTATTACTGTTCGAGTTCCGTATATGAGTGTAAGTATCAGAAGTTATTGGCAATATTATTAAAACACGCAGTAGTAGAGAAACGACACATCCCTTTAAATTAAGGTTTAATTTGCCTGCTATTTCTTTCAATAGAGACGCTTTTGTGAATGCTGAGTATGTCATTTGTTTTAAAATCGATTCACGCATTTTGGAGATTTTGGGCGCTAAAAACCTGAAGCGAGAGTTCCCGTGGCCTAGTGGTTAGATTAGTGGACTTGTGCCAAGGCGACCCGGGTTCAATTTTTACTTCTTTTATTGGCTTTTAATTTACGATTTTGTCTTTGAAATGATATATTTTACTAGTTTCTGTTTGTAATTTTATCAAAAATCACAATATCGTCCTTTTTCCAGTGTAAATATATGTCTATTGAGATTCTTAGAGAGGGTTAATTGAATTTGAAGAAGTGTTTAAAAATGATAAAATACAACAACTATCCCGATAGTATATTTTAAGGTGCATTCAAACGAAAGACCTGTCGTAGCTCGCAACGAGATCGCACCTAGTTTTGTTTTGGGTTTTTTTTCTTCACAGCTGGTTAATATATAGGCTAAAATAAATACGAATTATTCCAGGCCACTAAATATCTATTCTTAACAGATCAAGAATGTTTCGGAAGAATGCAGAAGAAGAGTACTAATGATAAAAACGAAGAGAATGTTATATATGTGTAAGATTTTTTTTACTTGTTATCATTTTAATTATATAGAAATTAATATTTTAAAATTTTGAGATAATCCTCGTTAGAAAAATACACGCACCATGCTGTCCATGTTTCACCGATTGTAGTTTATATCTGGTTACTATAAATCAATCATCAAATATGATGTGTTGTTTAATAAAAACAAATGCCCCTGAGAGTACCCTTTTTAATGACTTGTTGTTGCACTGTTTTTTAAAACTATAATCATTTTATATCCACTACTGCAATAAACAGAACTGGTTGCCCTATCGCATATGTGATTAGACCGTTATACATACATGTATAACAACAGGTTTTAGGTATCCCACTCCTCAATGTTGTATCAAGAATTTCTAGAGAAGTTTATCATTAAAACCTGTAGACAAAACATACTTAAAAAATAAAAAGAAAAAGGGGGGTCAGTTTTCATCCCTCTGAGTTATGGCCCATTTAATTTGACCTTTTTGCACCTTAAATGCAATTTCAGTTTGATTAGCATTTCTTGAAAGTATGTTTAACTAAGCAGAAATTTTTCATCAAATATTGTTTTCAATTATGCACAATGATCAGACTGAATAGAGAGATTACGAAAAAAAATTGTATGAAGCTGCATAAATTTTTTCGTGGCCTTTTTGCACTTAAAATATATAATTTCTTTGATAGTTACAATTCGATTTGAAATAAAAACGTTTTGAATATCAAGAATTTTCTAATATTAATCCAGTTTGCCTAGATATGTATTCAGTATTATTTTGACATAATAAAATATGGGGGTCAGAGATGTCAAATTTTAGTGAGAACTTCAAAGGGAAAATTCTTGCAAAATTTGACTTAAAACATTTCATTTTCTAAATATTTGCAAAATTTTATGCTAAAAGTCTATCACACTCTCAAAATTTAATTTTGAACATGTCACACGGAACCTATAGAATAAGTAACAAACCTATCAAATGTTAAAAATGTGTGTAATAACTAAAGTATAATAAAAAGAAAAGCATATTGAAAATTCATAAAATTGCTTGTTTTTATCATTTTCGTCTAAAAAACCTTCCGCACGAAAATATAGTTCCCCCAAAAACTTGTTTGTTTATTGAATTCAAATAGGTTTTCTTTATGAATGTTGTGTAATTATGAATTAGTAATCTTTCTGCGATGAAGAAGTAAATAAAATCATATTTACTTTAAATATAATAATCATGTGCGCAATGAAATCAAAACGTGACGAGTGAGATACCTTAAAGCAATTGCAATGAACGCTTTTAAAGTGCATTTAAAAGCGGTAACTGTTTTAAACCTTATAGTTTATTAGGTCACCTGAATCGCTCGTGACCTATTGCAATTGATTTTCGTCCGTCGTAGTCAGGTATTTTGCGACTTGAGAGGTGCGTTGACAATTTAAAATTTGTAACTTTGTATTGAACTCTGCGTAGCTAACTCTTTTCAAGACTAGTGTAATGTGATGCATCTTCAGGGTAAGAGGGACATAATTAAATTGGAAAGTTACTGACTCCTGCTCCAAAGGGCCCCTAAGGGCGGGACCAAAATTGCCAAAATTCGACAATTTAAAACAAAATCTTCGTTTATATTTCTGCCAATTTGAAAGATAAACTGTAGTTATAGTTATTAGGAAGCTTAAAAAGGTGTGTCCTGAATAAGGTTTGACTACAGGACGGGTCCAAAATGGTCATGTAGTGTTAATGCATATTATGTTTTAAAATCTTCGTTTTTACTGGTGTTACTGAGTATTAACTGGCTGCATATGAAGATCTTAACGCACTTGATCAAATTGTAAATTTCATAACTGCTAGATATTTAAACAGTGTTAACTTATATTATGTTTAAAAAATTTTTTTTCTTTACTTCTACTGACACTGAATAGAAATCCATTGTATGTCTGCAAGACAATATGACAAAAAGCCTGGTTTAACTTTGTTTGGTGGTTGGGGGGGGGGGGGGGTAGACGCAATGACGAATTTCCGAAATGCCCTTTTTTAAATTCTCCACATATTAAAAACTATTCAGTATTCAAGAAAAAGAAAAATTCTTCACCGCAGAGAATGAATCATTTGCGAGAATTGGGGGCATTTGATTGGCTGAATAACTAGGTTATGTTTTAAACACAATTACATTTATCGAAGGATTGTGATAGCCATAAAGATTTATCCCCCCTTGAAAAATAGTGTATCTCGAGGGCAATGTATGGGAATAAATCGTACGGCATTTTTAATATCAAATATTAAAATGTATTTAGTCAATTTACTTAACATAGCTGAGGTTACATGTATTTGTTTACCAATTAACAAAAAAATGTAAGATATGTGTTTCGCTTTAACACGTACATGGATTTTACATCTTAACTTTGGTACATCATTCGATGAAAGTTAATTATTCTTTACTTAAAAATTTGAAAATAATAAAATTGTTCAAATGGTGAGCTTAAATATATTGCGAATCTTCAAATATAACGGTAATACAATCAAGTAGACGGTGAACACTTTTTACTTAAATCGTTAGATATTATAAATAGGTGGATTTCAACCAAAATAGTATTTACATACAGCAATTCTTTCATGCTTACTTGATATTATCTTTAAATGTACCTAAACAATATTTCAAGAAACCTGTTTGAGTTAAATTACCAGAAAAATGTTTATGTTCACATTAACATGTCCCTGTACGTTGCGTTAAAAAAATTGCATGATCTATATTATAAAGAAGTGTTTAATAAAATTCATTTGATTTTTTTTTCAGTAAAGGTGATAATCAAAGATGTAACCAACCAATTTACTTTCTTCTAATAATATTAGTCGTTTTCCTTTGTCTTCATCTTTGCTTTCGCCTTTATGAAAAATGTCAACCAAACGGTAGGTTCATATGAAGTCTAGAAGTGTACATTTACAGCCGTATATTAAAGGAGGTTTATTTTCGACCTATAAATTGAATTATTATTATTAAACTAAAATTAAATATTCATTCTAATTAATAGATTAGTGATGAATCATTTTTTTTTTAAATTCAAAAATGAATTTAAGACCAGCAACTATTGTATCGATATTGAAACGATATTTTCCTGTGTTAAATTTAATTTACACTGATGTTAAAAAATCGAACCGAAATTAAAATTTGTTTTTTTTAAATCAAACAGGATTCTACCGATGTTTATCCAAGAAATCTTCCACTGAAAACGACGAGGAAAGTGCGGAACTGAAGCTGGAACAAAATAAAACAGAACATTTTTGTTAAAAAAAAATGCAAGAAGATGATGATCAGATGAACGTGTGCTCTGTGTTGTCCTTTTATTAAATAGACATAAAGATGCACCCAGTTGTGCATGTTTTTTTTACCAAAACTGATTCTTAATTTTTGCCGGAAGTTCTCTGAAGATGTCCTGAGTATCAACATTACCGGTCACTTAAAGGCACTGACATACAGCAACGTCTACCAACTTGACCACTGCAATAAATAGAGCTAGAATCAAAATAAAAAGGGGTCTTCTTTTTGCCATGATGGGAGTCTTGATATTAAAGCTCATAGCAGAAGCTCCCTTACCCTCTGACATATCATTCAGAAACAAAGGTGATGTACACAGAATGACTGACGCACGGAGAGACCCAAATTTCGTAAACCACATCCTCACAGTCTGTACAAGCAGGGGACGATTTAAAATTAAATTTATTTATTCATACAACTGTGTTTTGTTTGTTTTGCATACTTGGATATACCGGTTCTCATTCTAAATAGATGTACAAGTAGCACACCAACGAACAAGTAATCAGAGATGATATACCACACAAGGGTATAGTTATAATAGTTATAATCTCTACCAGTTCACTGCTTTTATCACTTTTTGTTGGTTACACATATACACATACACATACCTGTCACTAAAAAAAAAACAATTAAATTCAATGAATAGCAAAAGTTCTAAGATTTCTTTTTTCACAGTTTTCCTTTTTGATAACCAGAGAATTTTGCAGGAAAGAAAATGCATTTTTAAAGGGCTTAACAAAGAGCATCTGATATCTTCTATACATCAAGAAAGAACTGGGATTCTTCACACAATTTTTCAACGTTATAATCCAGGTACTTTCAATGCCTGTTCCGATGCAAAATCCCCGTAGACATCTTATTTTTTCTCTTTGTATTGAAAACTAATAAGCTAACGGGGGCTTTTTTAAAAAGAAAAATCAAGGATTTTTGTTATTACTTTTGAATGACCATCGTTTAAACCCCGGGGTATTTATAAATATTAGGTAATTAAGCAATATGTGAATCGATGATATCATAGGACCGAGTATAGTAAAGAATAAAAATTAAAATGAATAAATTAAAAAGTGTTATTAATGATTTGCTTGACTATCATTGTCGACCTCTCATATTTTTTTGCAAAAACTATCCCTACATGAGACATGTGTAGATCTGGAGGGGAAGGGGGAGGGTTATTACAATAAATTTTAAATTACCGAACGTTTAGATCAATGTTACACTGATTCTGCAATTATTATTTTTCTACCAAAAAAGTGAAAGTTTCATTTACTCTAGAAGACTCTACTAAATTGTTATTGTTCACTTTACACAGGAATGTATACCTTTCCTTTTTAGTAATAGATGTAAGATGTAAAAGTGGGTTGTCCTAAGGAATTAACGAAGTGATTGATGATTGATTTAAACATAAAATGCTTTCTTTGGTGGTCCATGCGGGATATGAAGGTAGAGACATTGCCGCTAAGGCGGGCTATTAAAGATTTTTCCGCAATGATTGCTTTTTGTTTTAAAAAAAACCTCCTTTCTCCCCCACAATCTTGTTTATTTGTTCAACTCAAATTATCTAGATAGATGTACTTCGGAGAATGTTGAAAATACAATCGTCTTATTTTCCGACATTCTTTAGATAATTGAATTAAATGTCTAACAATGTCCTTTTGACACATCTTCCTGGGTATTTATAATTTGAAAAATAAAATTTCAGCGGTTGAAAGAGGGATGTTTATTGACACTTGTTTTAAGAAATTAAAGGATCTAATGGGACTATATTTATTTTTTAATCAATGTAATATTAACAAATGCCTGTATAACTCAAAAAGTACATACGATAAATGCATTTTAGTTCTTACTTTTTGCATCAAGTAAATATTACATTTTATTTTGCTTTTTAAATACATGGAATATCATTTTAATGACTTAAACATGTCTTATCGTTTTCCACATGCATAACAACTACTTGAAACCTCCTAGATAGCTTTTGAGCATTGTGTATCCCTATGTTATAATGATGTAATCTTAGTTCAGGATATTCCTAAGATAGCTTTTGTTATCATTACTAGGTTTGACTTAGGATAGACCTCATTTTTTTTTCGAAGATTTGTCCTTGTTACTTTCTTAAAAAGAATCTTAGGAAAGTTTTGTAAACATGCCAGTACGTGCGGATGTAGATGCCGACGACAGGGTTATAGCATAAGCTCCCGCAACTTCGTATCGGTTACTAAAAAAGATGTTTTTCTTTTTGATTATGACAACGAAAAAGGAGAAATATACAAAATTTTATCATGCAGAAGGCTTTACATATTATAAGTCACCACATTTTAGTTTACAAGTCTTAAAAACTCATTTGTAAGTACATATGAAAACAATCCGATTGATGTGACTGTCATGCGATTGTTGTCTAAAAATAGTTAGAGTGGGGTTGACGCACTGATTAAAGAACCGAAGTTTGAAGTAATTTGATGTCTGTTGTAAGAAATATGCGTTCATAGAGAGAGCATCTTAATAAATATTGAAATTATTTTGATGAAGACGTCAGGTTTCACCAAGAGGCCGTTGCTCATGATATACATGTATCCCAAACTGCAGTATTTACATTGAAATTCCCCTGCGCTTCGGTAGCTATGAAGCGGAATGGAAACTCAATGTTTATCTGTCGGTCCAACGACTAAATCCTTTTTTTTTTTTTTTGCTTTTTTTAAATGGATTAATTACTTTTTAACACAGTATTTTAATTTTTTTTTCCAATTATATGTAAAAGATGTGAAAATCGTGTAAATATTCGATGTTTGATAAATCATGGGTTTGTGCATTATCATGTCGCTTAAAATATATGATTGACTTGCATTCCTATCATGTATTGAAAAGTTCAAAATAAAATTATTTTAATTATACTTTTATTTTTACTGTTTTACAATTATTATTATAATATATATATGTAATTCAAATAGAAAGTTGACTTTTATATTGCTCATTAACAGCACTACAGGAATTATACTACGTTTGCAATATATCAAGCAAATGATACTTATTGTACAAGAATTCGGTTTTAAACTTCATTTTTAGAATGATGAATTACACGTAATAATTCACACGATATACTTAAAACATTCCTTGATAAAACGATCTTTTCTTCAATATATTTGTTGCCTTTGATTAAGAGAGCTCGATGGTCATGATCATTTTAGTCTGTACTGATATCCTTTAAAAGGAGCGTTCTATACAAAAATATAGAAAATACCCAAATTTAGATGGTAAACCATATGGATTTTTCTTTACTAAACTATAGTTTATAGATGAAAAATAATATCTTAAAATTTTAGGTAGATCTAATGGTTAGTTTGTTGACCACCTAGCCTTATTAAATCATATTTCGTATAGTTACAACTTTAACACAAATATGTTTTGAAAGGAAGAACAATTCAAACAAATTTTACACACAAGCTGTCCATACGACTTTACGTTTTCAGGCGATCTGCATATATGCAGGGTATAAGTAGTGTATTCTAAAATTATTTACCTAAACATACAATGGAAAATGTAATTTAAAGGTTTACTGACCACGAATTTACGTATCCTTGAAAATGCAATTTTTATTGAATCCACCAAAATTGATATCAAAGAATATTAAAAAACCACAGTATATTATCATTTTCCTTTCACCTCTAGCCATTAGGCTCTTTTAAATTTACTTTTTTTTTTAACAAAAATGAGTAAAATTAAGAGATATATGTACATAAACACTCCCAAGCTTTTGGTTGTTATATTAACATTTTCTAAATAACATTTTACATTTCCTGTGACAAAACTACAAATCAAATTTGCTTTTTATTGTACAACAATTTCCTGATAGGCACATAACTTGAAATGGCCGTTGTCAACTATAGCACGGGGATGCTTTGCGCTACATAGTAATATACAATCTCTAAAATGACATGATAAAACACAAGCAAGGTTTGCAAAAAGTGTAAAAATGCCTATAATGTCAATATAAACAATAATGGAAATAAATTGTTAATACAGGTTATAAGTTTATACAAATATTACAGTTGATACATGATCCAATCTATCATTAAACACGCCTGCATTTTTTGCATTAGATCACCTGACTTTCAAAAATGACCCGCTATTTCTTTTTTTTACAAAAAAATAAAGAATGATTCCTTAATACATGAAAAAAGTAACTTAACGAGACTGGGTCTAATTTGTTCTGCTCTAAATTTTCTAATTATTTTACATGAATTTCTACTGATATAATTATTATTTTAAGATTAAAAAATCAGACATGAATCACATCGTTTGATTATGGGGTCATCTCAAAGTTTGTTAATTTTTAACCAAGGACCAAAAGAATTTTTTTATATGAAAGTGCAAAAGGCATCAAATGAGCATTTAAAAAAAACTATTAACCTGCTGGATTGTTCCAGGGGTCTTATCATTGTTTGTATGGCCAAGTTCCCAGATTTGTTAGATAATGGCTAGGTTTTATTTGACAAAGGTGGAAATGGCGATCTTGATAGCATTATTAAAACATTCAGACATATATAAGTAATAAATAATAATAATAATAATAATAATATAGATGGCATCACATATTAAGGGTCATAACTATAAAATACGCGGTACTGTCCTAAAATACATGTATTAAGCTTTAATTTGGCAGAATAAGAAAACGTGACAGAGGGCTAGGCTTGCTGAACCCTCTTCACATTTTGGACACGACCCTAAATAAAGTTTATATTTCAAGACATGTATGTTTATTCCACAATATAATATAAATTTTACGCCTCAAACAAGCTATTTTCGACAAATTTTGCTGATTATCTGCAGTTGAAACAATTCCGCCATGGCGTCAACCGAGCAAAAAGATGACGTTACAATGCAATGAAACGCTGCACTAAAGCATGCGTACTCAAAATGTCCTATGCCTCGTTAATGGCAAGATCTAGTAAATGATTTCAGAGTGTCGTTTTGGACACTAGAGCCATTATGACATTATAGTTGATTTGATAAACCTTTTTCTCGAACTCTACGGCGTTAAAGGAATTATGCAGAAAATAAATTAAAGAAAACGTTTGACATTCTATATTAAATCATGAGAAAAAGAACCCCGATACCTATCTTTAAATTGACATTATTGAAATTCCGTTTTGGAGCGACTGTAGGCATTCCAGATATATTTCATTGGTCAATATTAGACAAAACCTCGAAATGTGTTACTTATTTCCTTCATATTTCACTGAGAATGACAGTTTAAAACATGACTTTTCATTGTTTTACCAAACAATTAAACCCCTGTACATCCTATCAAACAAAGCTTTTGCTATAGAGCATCATTGAAAAAATTTATACTTGAAATTTCATAAATTGTAGGCACCTTTCATTCACTAAATCTTGACCTAAAATGAACCATTCGAATATGACAACAGTGTGCAATAAAAAGAGAAATAGTAGACAATCGAAAGAACTTCTATATTACATGTATGTACTTTCAAGGTTTCTAATTCTAACGATAATTGAATGTTATCCAAGTATTATTTAAACAAAGATACAATATTTGCATAAACATTTAAAAAGAAGGATGCCCAAGCATTAATTATACAATCTTTTTCTAGAGAAAAAAATTACGTGACGGTTTATAGCTAGCTTTTTATAAAATCAAAGTTTTACGAGTTAATATTAAAAGAATGTGGATGCCAATAAAGAGGCAATTGGTGTTTGGATTTATTTTGCGGTGTCCGTGCTAAGCGGAATCCAGTTTTCTTTCTTCTTAGAATCGTCCGATATAGTTTGTCTAAAAATAGAAAATAACTATTAAATTACTATAACCTGTTGTTTACTACTATCATTTTGTTCTACTTCTAAAGAGGTAAATACCGAAATAAATATATTTATAAAAAGCTTATTTATTTATTTGCTTAATTGTGAATGTATGAGGATCTAGTAGCATCGCTCTCCAATTGCAATGTTTTGATGTTTGCTATTAGCCATAAAATATTTATTACAGATTGTGTTTTGCATTGTTTTCTAACGCTTTCTGTCAGCATTGGTTAATAACTGTTTGAATAATTATAGCATTGATTCCTCTTACCGTTTGTATTTTCTGTATCGATTAATCCCAATACCTGTCCCGAGAAGTACGATTATCAATCCAACACACATGACACTTATTATGATAACGAGTGTTTTGTTTTCATCCTCTGAAAAATTAAATTTTACATGCGTAATAATGAAAAAACAACTCCTGAATTGTTCATGTTTCTGAGCAGCAATGAACATTTAAAATATAATAATTATATGTCGTTACCTTCAGGGTAAGACGGGTTAACTTTTTCCATAACCTTCTCTACAAAACGAAATAAATAAAGTATATAAGCATGAATATTTTCATTTTTTATAAAAAAAAATGTTTAAATCAATGTATATAATTGCAACGTTAACGTAACTACAAATTAAATTTTGAAATCTTTTATTTTTTATGATACATGTACGTGCAAAAACACCCTTTCAAATTAAATACGAGTGTACAAAATTTCCTCTTTGAACATATTCGTCACAATTGAGTAGTTATTAGAACACACACACATATGTACAAGTGGTATATTTTCAACATTTTATTACATGTATTATCAACTTGTTCATTTTTATTTTTAAAACATTTAATACAAAAGCCATAATTTCAGAACCTTATATACATGGTAGAAAGATCGTTAAAAACATAATATAAAAATGAAATCTGGAAAAATAAACTATTCAGAGTAACTATTAGAATGACACTAATCTTTTACTCGATAATATAAACATATGCTAAATAATTGTAAAGTGTATGTATGAAGTAAAACTATGATAATAAAGAAGATAACATAAACCTAACAGCAACTAATTTTTAACCACCTGGATTAAATATAGCATTTGATTTGATAAATTAATATACGTGTTCATGTATATCTAATAAATAGCAGAAATAATAATTAAAAATCTAACCATGTAAATGTACATGTAATTATTAAAAAGATATTAATATATACCAGAACATTCCTGTTGACTTTGACTTCCGATATATTGGGTGGACCATCCATATGGACATAGTATACAAGACTTTTGTCCGGATTGGTCTTGATAACTTCCTTTATTGCACAAAATGCAACTTCCAGACGACGAATAGGTTCCGGGGGAACAATACACTAAAACAGATAGAAGCGTTAACATCTTATAGTTATGAAATCGTAATTGTATATTTAACACATTTCATTACATGTATATAACATAAACACTGAGTTAATTTCCTGCCAGGAACGTTTTGCCTCTTTTATGACATTGTATCACGTGCCGTCTAGCAACAGTTTAAATTTAGATTTTAAAAAAGCTAAAGGGTCAACAACTTCATAATTGATATATCGTTTCATAAAAATATATGATGTTCAATATGTTGATAGTAATAATTTCATGAGAGAAATATTGAAAATTATCTTTTCCCCCCAAAAAACCATAGGTTTTTCCAACATATACATGTATATACAACAAACAAAAACAAACCAAAATCGAAGCGGTTGAATAATGACGTAATGTTTTCCCCAAAGGTCGGTTTATAGATAGTGCAAATATTATCCCATTTCAAACAGACAAGAGTTAGGGTACCACGAATGACAAACGTACTGCACTTAATGAGAATAAATCATTATTACAAACCATCAACCGTTACCACCCATATATACACTTATGACTTAAATGAAATGTAGATTCTTAGGCAAATAATTACCACCAGCAGACATGGATAGAACTCAGTGCAGTGAGATTGGTAATGCTTTCTTCATCATTATTTCGTGAAAAGTCATAAAATAATTCCAAAACGTAAATAACTTTGTTTTTCGGAAATTACATTCATTTATTTTAAATACCTTGTGCATATCATTATTTCGTACGAATCAGCTGCACCTTTCTCAAATAACCTTATATATTTACAATTTTCAGTGTCTTTGCCAGTGATAACACTACGTATCGATTCTGTACTATACAACCCAATAAGTTAAACTTCAAATGACGTATAATTGGGGCACCAGCGGGGTTTGTTTATTATTATTATTATTCAATTATTTAATCGCACAACGGTTAAAAATCATATAAACATAAGTAATAAGGAATCATTCTTTGAATATAATGAGGTGATAGTTTCGGTCGGGGCGTGGTCAAATCTATCATAAAGCCTTTCGGGCTTTATTAGATTTAAGAGAATTTGATTTATATAAGGGTAAAATGACTTACTAACGCCGTACTCTGACAACATAGATGCAAGATCCAACATAATTATGATAACATGCGACTTATTTATGGTGACATGCGACTTATTTATGTCAACATGCGAGTTAATTATGTTATCATGCAATATATTTATGTTGACATGCGAAATAGTTATGTCAACATGCGACTTATTTATGCTTATTTTGTCTACATGATAACATGATGAGGCAAGATATGTATGTCAACATGCAAGTTATCTTGCATGTTGTTATTAATAAATAACTTGCAGGTAAACATAATTATCTTGCATGTTGACATACATATCTTGCGTCATCATGTTATCATGTAGACAAAATAAGCATAAATAAGTCGCACGTTGACATAACTATTTCGCATGTCAACATAAATATATTGCAGGATAACATAATTATCTCGCATGTTAACAAAAATAAGCCGCATGTCAACATAATTATATCGCATGTTGACATACATTTCTTGCATGTTCACATTAATAAGTCGCACGTCAACATAAAAAAAGTCGCAGAGTTGTTGTTATAATTAGGTTGCATCTTGCATCTCTGATGTCAGATACAGGCGTAAGTAAGGGATTTTACCCATATAAAAATGAGGTTCTCTTTAAAGATTTGTAACTTGCATGTACACATAATTATCTTGCATGTAGACATAGTTATCTTGCATGTTGACATAATTTTCTTGCATGTTGACATAATTTATCTTTCATGTAGGAGGCAGAAATATGCCACCATAGTAAGGCATTTCAAATGATCAACCAAAATTTGAGTGTCAGTTGAACAGTTTTAAGCAAGATACAGAGCTCACAAGTAAACAAGGCCCGTGTCATGTTTTTGTTTACATTGGTTCAATATGCCGTACAAATTTCTTTTCAGTCTGATTTTTCTATTTTCCGATTAGTTTCGAATATAAATGAGCAGTTCCTACCATTTGTCACATTCATTTTAGGCCTAAACCTGAAAATTTCAAAATGTCAACAAAAACACGACCTGCGCTTTCACAAAACAAAAAACTGAGATCTATGTATCTCACTTATAACTCTACAAATGACGCTCAAATTTTGGTTGACTTTTCGCAATGCCTTACTGATGTATTGTTAATATTAAAAACGAAAAAAATAATTTTGACCAAAACTGTGATCCATAAATTGTTATATTAGTTTGGTTTTTGAAAAGAATATATAAATCTTACAATACCCATTCTCCTATATTAAAAGGATATGCTTCACAAAACAAATGACAGAGTATGCCTCAATACTCAAAATAATGACATAAAGTGACTCGACTCCTCGATAAAAAGATCACGACATCAAAACTTCATGCTGACATATGAACATTTACGCTTCTATATCTACATATCAACTTCAATGTCTTATTATATTCTAACAATTAGTTTAATAGGAGTTCCATTGCGAAACTTTTAGTAATATATTCAATATTGATTAGACTTTCAAGATTTAAGGGGCATGGTCAAAAGTTTTGTCGAAATTCATTTTTCAATGTTTAATGTTTTTAATGCTTGAATAAGGCATTTCTTATAGTCAACCAAAGTTAAGGGTCAGTCGTCGAGTTATAAACGAGATACAGAGCTAACTATGCTTTAAAGACTCTTAAGCTCTTTATCTTGCATATTACTCTTCGACAAACATTCAAATGGTTGTTTATTACAAGTGCATCACTAAAACGTTATACAATAAAACTGGAAAAACAAAATTTGACCAAAATTGTTACCATGTTCCTAAATACTAGAGTAGATACATGTAAAAAACCATACTCTAAGGTGAGACGCAATTGATCCTCAGGTATTATCCATTATCCCCCCCCCCCCCAAAAAAAAAAAAAAAAAAAATTCGGAGCGTGCATTTTCCACTACGATTTCGATTATATTTCGTTCTATATGATACTTGTTTTTAAAGATAAATGCATATAGTTACAATGGAAAATACATACCATGACATTCATATCAGATGCATTCAATATTTTTTTCTTGCTATGAAAAGGAAAATAAAAAATATTCTTATCCCCATAAAATGGTCCGTTAATGTACCCTAGTTTATTTGGCATTTGGGTTGATGGGTGGGTTTGTGGCAAAGAAGAGCATGATCAGATATTCTAAAAAGTGTAAGAGAGATGCAAGGAAATCAACATGACACTTAACAATGAAAATGTCCATTTCAGAGTCTGGAAGTCAGCTACATAGGACCCATTATTAGCAGTAAAGAAGTGCGACCGGATCTAAAAGAAAATAGCTATCAACAAAATACCGCCACCTTTGGACAACAAAGGTGTAGAACGACTACTGGGGATAATCAACAACTTAGCAACATGTCTAAAGTCACATCTAGAATCCTGGTTGCAAGGGTTACTAGATGTACTTAGATTACAGAAATACATGTTCAGCTTCAAATATCGGCCTTGTAAAGAACTCATTATTGCGGATACACTCTCTTACACATATTTTTCACCAAGCAAAAAGAAAATTCGTTCTCTGAACGATGAGTTATAGACTTTAATTTGTATATTTAATATTTTTACGAAATATGCCCATATCACGTGACTGAACGACATCCTCCGTGAAACGGAGAGAGATGATGAACTGAATTTAGTGATTAACTACGTACAGCAATCAGGATAGGATTGACATGCATATTCTGAAGAAATAAAGTAAGCTAACAGTTGTTGATAGACTTTTATAAAGAAGAGACATACTAGTGATTCCAGCAGAACAACCGAATCTGAAAAAGTTACACATAAGTCCCATGGAAATCATACATATAGTATAATGGCCAACCATTAACAGAGACATTGATCAGAATATTTTGCAAAGCAAAACGTGTATGGATTTCACGAATCAGAAAGAATCTATGAACGCCTATACCCATTGACCCATATCAAACAGTAGGAACATATTTGTTTAGCCTACACAGAATTGACTACTTAGTAGTTACAGACTATAAGTCTTGAGTTTTTGAAGTTGTGAAACTTCCAAACACACAAAGTACATGTAACAATTTTTGACAGACTGAAGTGGAATACCGATGGAGATTATCAGTGACAACGGACAGCAGCAAACTTTTCAGTTATTTCATGAGTTCGCACGGAAATTGAATTTCTAACATACGACATCAAATCCATATCATTAGCAAGCAAATAGTAATGGACTCGCAGAAATAGCTGGCAAGGACCCTTACATGTATGCCATTTTCAAGTAAAGATATCAACCTAGACACAAAGTGTTTCTGTCATTGAGCTAATTCACAAATCATCATTTCACATATCTTGTCGAAATTTAATACATGTACCTCTTAATTAAATGATGGTTAAAATTATGAACGTTGACTCTTTAAAATAAAAATAAATGGTCTGACAAACTCAATATAAATTTTTTAATACGAGTGACATTACTATCGTAAACAAATGGATTTCGCTTAATATGCTTAGTTTTTATATAAAACAGACACCCATTTTTTTTAAATAGCATAATATTGCACACCAAATGCATCAAACATGGCTATGATTTTATCAAGCAACCCAATGTTTAAATAAAATTGTTACAAGTTCTCAAAAAGGAAAATACTACTTCACTTTAAAAGCCTATGATACTATATTTCTTTTGATTCTTAAGCTTTGTTTAAGATATTCTAACAAAAGTAATGTATCTAGAGCTAAAATTGCAAAACGGACAATTTAAACACTAGTACTAATTAAGGGGATAAACAACGCCTCCTCACTTTTTATTGGTATTTTTAGCCGGGCTCTGCTAAAAGCAGAGTCCTGGATGTAGGCAGGCAAATCGCCAATGTTACTATAAATAGCACAACTTCAAAAGTAAACAAAAAACCGAACAGCATCAAAGTAAAAGCTTCCGCTATACTAAATAGTTACACAAAGAGCCATGTTTTGTCAAATGTGTTGGGGTTTTTTTTGTTGGTTTTTTTGTTTTTTTTTTTGTTGGTTTTTTTTATTAAGAGAGGATTGTCAATCTTTTTTAGTTTTCTTATTAATTACGTGTTTTAAAAACAAGACTATGCATTTTAGACACATACAATGCGCATGAATTTCCATGAACTACTTTGCTGCACATTGAAGAAATAGGGGATTGAATTTTTAACGCTTGTTGCAAAATTCAACGCAGCCACTGTTATTTTTTTTCTACTAGACAGACATATTTTTGTTTATGGCCGCTTACAAAATTTGGTCGCTCTCTGACGCTTTGCCGACATTAAAAATATGAGAGAGAGAGAGAGAGAGAGAGAGAGAGAGAGAGAGAAATTTTCAGTCTTTACTACACAATATGCATAAAGACACATCAAAAGAGCTCGGCTTTCAGTACTTCAGTACTTTGATTAAGTTTGGTTTGTCGTTCTTAAGAGAAAGTATCTTGCACCCTGTTTTCACTTTAAGGCATAGTAAATATATGTTACCTTCTCTTAAAAGTAAGTCAGTCTTTAATTTGAACAAATTTCATTTATTTTATATAATTAACATATGACCTTAGAAACGTTTACAAAGGCTAAACCGATTTTACTACTTACAAATTGACTGCAAAGTTGCAAAATTGTCCTTTGATTAAATGAACGCGGCTTTATTAATGCAAAATGAAACACTCACCACAAAAATATGTGTTTCTCCCTTGACCATCAGGACAGTGGACTACAGATTGGAATGCTTGTCCCGTAGAATTATACTTTTTCCCATCAATCTCCATGTTAAGAATGTCATTTGTGGAATTCAATTGTTGCATCGAAAGCTCAAGATCAGACACTGCTTTTACGAACTTTGTTACGGTATCCGACCCTGCAATTCCAAAACAAACGAGACAAATGTGCATTAAACGCATGTTTTATATGAAGATATGACTACACTCGTTAACATGATCACATAGAAAAATTAACTTAAAATCATTGTTTTTTCATGTAATGAGAGTTCATGTTACAATAATGAATCAATACAAACAGTCTACCTTGATCAGATTCACCACTGCTCTCTGCGCCATTTCCGACAATAATCGAGGTTAACGTCACCAGTTGATTCTGGGTCAATGCAGACCTTTTTTTCCTCGAAGACGATGTACAATCTATCAAAAGAAAAGAAAAAGGTCGTGTCGTTTAAAACGAAAATATAGTTTCAATAATATAAGATTTGGAATAAATTTGAAATTCGTCATTATCAGATCCCGATACCTGTTTGTTTCATTTCTTACATATACAATTATTATAAATCAAAACACGAGTTTACGAACATATTTCATTGAACATGTTTCATTGTAAAAACTTCTATAGAACATGTTTCATATTTCTTCATATTCCACAATGTGCCAAGCAGTTGTTACAGTTAACAAAACATAGCATAAGGTCATTTGCAAAAAATCAATGAAATGATACGCATAGATTTGTATAGAAATGATTTTATTTTTCCTAGAAGACAATTTTGGCTGTTAAAAAAGCTAAAATACATACAATGAATTATGTTTCAACTTATTGTTTCCGTCAGTTTTCGGCGATTTTTAAGAAAACGAAACATCTGTTAAATAACTACAAATGAACAAATACAAAAAAATCTAAGGTGTCTTTATTTACACTAATACTCTATCAAAACCAAATCCTTACTATGCGATCGTTATGCGGCCTACGATGAAATCAATAAAAAAAATTGTTTTACGTTGCTAAGATCTGTTTATTACATATTTTTGGTCTTAATTTACTAAACATCAATCACATTAGCCATGTGATATGAAAATCAATCAACCGATCTTAGACAATAGGGAACCACAGCAATATATTATGTTTATTTAAAACAACTTTTCTTTGGAGGGTAATCGTGTTCAAAAATCCACACCTGTAAACTTGTAAATCCGAATATGCAATCGTGCTGGTGTCTGAGTCTGAGTATGAATGTGTGTCATTCTGATCGTGAAACCTATAAAACTCGGACATAAACACTTTAAGATTTTACTCAGTTCCTTCGTATAATATACATTTTGCAGCCGCTTGAATGTTTTTGTTAGTTAATTTCACTTTCAAATTTCCACATTTTCAATCCGTAGTTTCTGCATTTGTATCTTAATGCTCGAAAAATGCATATCTGACATGTTACAAATCGACAAATGTAAAGCCTACAAGTTTGTCGAATTTTAGCATGACCTAATATGGCAAATTTTTGCAGCGAGAAAAGGCATGCCGTAGTCGCCGGAATGGACCAAAAATAAACATACTATCAGTTAAACTATTATAATAAGCTTTTAATGAACGATACTATTTTTTTGGATCAAAAATATTTTTTTTAGAAAAATTATTGAGGCATGATTGAAACTGGACCAAACAAGACGAGGTGCATTATGTAACACATTGCTTTGCCGGTGTGACGAAAGCGCTAGTTCCTGTAATATGTTATTACACGATAAGCGTTAACTATTACTACAAAAAGAAATGCCTATTACATGTATCTTATATCTCTCAAACAATTTGTTATGTTCATGTAATTTAAACTGGAAAATAGGTAATATTTTATAGAAATGAGACGGATCAAAATATTTCCGACGAGGGTGAAAACATTTTGAGCACTTGTTGTTTGGAAATCGCCGTGAAGCCCCATGTAGCTCCATTGCTTCTGAATTCCAAGAATTTTGAGAGAGAATTTTATTTTTATGATATAGTTTACTTATTTTTGTTTTTTATTTTAAAATATTAAAATGATTTTTTTGTGCAAGTGCACGAAAAATAATGATTAATAATAAAATAATCTGAAACTGTTATAAAAAGAAGTTTCATAATTATTAATAAAAGCACAAAAGTTTATCAAAAATTGAAAGGTTTTGAAGAAATAATAAGGGAATACTAGTAAGTTAATGTATTTATAAATATGTTTTTTTTTTTTTTTTTCGAAAATTGGATTTCTGATATTAAGGAACGGGTGGGTCAGACAAATTTGATCGGATATGAACTGGTAGTTTTAATCATAAAATCTTATAAAATGCATACTTATTATTAGTAACTTTACAAAACTAAGTAGCTGTTTCATGGGTAACAGCACATGTTCACAAGTGGCTGCAAAGCTATATAGCCCTCCAGACTTAACCAACTTAACCAATATCATGAGGGTGAACCTTATCTTTGGAATTTTAATTTCTTTTTTCGAAGGGGGTGGGGTGGGGGGTTGTCGCTACTCATGTCTCATCTTAATTAAAATCTTAAAACCAATGTCTTAGATAATATGTTTTTCTTATTGAGAACTTGATAACTCATTTATTTAATTGATCAACCCGCCAACCCCGTTTAATTTCTCTTTCCGGAAGGGGGGGGGGGGGTTGTCCTAACATTGAGGTAACGATGAATATGCATATTGGTGGTATTTTCCTTTATTAAGCCTAGCTCTATACTTGAACAATCTGTTGCATGTACTCTAAGATTATAAAAATGTGTGTATATGTATATATATTTAAACAGAGTTAGGATCTATAAAATTTTCAAGATCTAAGAAGATATCTGTTTGCCGATCGAATTTTTCACTTGCACCTTTTGTGTGTACATTCTCTTGATATATGTACACCGAGGTCATAATTTATTTTTCGAAAAATCATACTTCCTAAAAAAAATGTTATCAGAGATAATATGATATCTAATACTTTTTGGTTTATTCCGTCCCCATTCCGGCGATTACGGCATGCCTTTTTCTGCAGCAAGCCTTTTCCATCGGTGACGTCACTATTTCCATATATGGTCATATCAGACTTTACATCTGTCGATTTGTAACATGTCAGTTGTGCTATTTCAGAAAACGGAGATACAAATGCAGAGACTACAGATGGAAAACGCGTATAATGGTGACAGGTTACTTGTAAATAACAAACAGCTGCAAATGTGCACCTATATGAAGAAATAAATTGAAGGCCTGCGGAGTCAACTTTAGAATGTTTATGTCCGAGTTTTATAGATTACACGATCAGAATTACACACATTCATACTCAGACTCACGCAACAACACGATTGCATATGTGGATTAACAAGTTTACATTACTAGATTTTTGAACACGATTACCCTGAGTACCCTCCATACTTTTCAGAGGAAATAATTTGCTGAATGTTAATTGGTTGGCTTAAATTTATCCCAATTATCGAAAGATAAAATCTCACTGATTGCCAAAATGATGCATTCCCATCGCTATTAGGTGATTGTTTCCATCATAAGAAAACTGCTTCTCCGACATTGATACTGAAATCATTGTTTTTTCTTTTTATTAAGATGCCATAACAACCTTTTACCAAGTTCATATTTTAACTTAGTTGGCATACAATTGTTGGTGTTGGTCAAAGGTGGTTATGGCATGTAGTGGATTAGCCATTCAAACCGACCCTCTTAGATGTATAATTTCCCAGTACTCAAATGTTAATGCAGACATAGTACCTCACTTTGTGACCCAAAAACATGAACCTTACTATTTCAACATTAATAATATATTGGATATTTAGCCCGTTGATTTGTATAGTTTTTTTTAACGCGGAAAACACTATTTGAAATTTTGAAGCGATTGTAGGCTGCAAAACACTTTTGAAGAGTGATACGGTCTTACGGAGTTTAATGATGTTTTGTGATGTTTTCTCAATTCATCAGAACACGGAACAACTATTATAATTGTTAACGTAATCACCCGGGGTTCTTTCTTTGTCTACAATGCAAAATTACCGTATATATTTTTAAACCGTGTATTAAAACTTGGCTACCTAGAGGGGATATTTCAAAGTTACAATCTTTTAGGATTCGTCTATAAAATGAACTCTGTGTGAACCCCGAGGTACTTATGAATAACAAGTGTGTGGGGATAAGAAGCGTTCACGTAATTTATATTAATTTTTTAATTTATATACATATGAACGCACCATATGCTTTACGTACATTTTATTCGTCAATGATATTAAAACATTCTTTTTTATATGTTTGGGTCAGTTATTTTCAGTTTTGCAAACTGAACTAAAAAATCAAGTTAATATCTTGCCCAAAAACATTTTCACATTATCACAAACGCTCCCACATGCAAACAGTTATCATGCCTCCGCAACAAGTTTTGCGATATGATATTATTGAAAACAGCAAGTATATTACGAAACAATAAATCAGTTACAAAAAGTAATACAGATAATTCGGATTAAAAGTTGATGTTTTACTTCATGGTTTTAGCATACATAATGATTGTTTCCTTACTACACGGATTAAAGGGAGAGAATTTAAAACAAACGAGTCCGTTGAAAAGTAAGTGAAACAGTGAATTCATGGGGACGTTCTATAATCTAGTGTATTATGCGATATTCTGAGAAACATCGACGCACACACATACCATGACTTCATGATGTTAACAAGCATTGTTACCGAGTGTCACTTGTAGTGATATCAGTCAAATAGTACATTTGAAATCATTCCATACGTCAATTATGCTTGCTTAAAGCTTGATAGGCTGATATTTATTTTCATTGCGTCCGTACATGTATTTCTTCTCATTCTTCAGTGTGGCTAACCAATGGAATTGATTTATAAACAAATTAAAATACGTGTGCATTCTTAAGACTCTTTCTTAATCAAATAATTGATAAAATAATTTATGTCACAATCATAAATAAAATAAATTCATTTATTCATAATAGAGTTTAAGGTAAAGCACCAATGAATAAGGGGGAGGTTAAAGCTTTTAACTTTGATAAAAAAATATTTTTAATAGTTAACGTTAAAATCAATATATGCTTTTAAAGGCCATTAAGAGTTTAGTCATCTTCGCTAGCCAAGGGTTTCTGATCCGCACCGCTCCCCACTAACCCTTGGCATATCGTGTTATCAAAAGTCGGGATTTTTTTTCGTCACGTGATCTGCCAGCCTATTTATAAATCAGCCAAACAATGAAAGATGCCGTACTTTAAACGTCAATGGTGCAGTAATGGTAGCCTCCATAGACATTGATATTGACATGTTGAAAGAACCTTTTAATGCCCAGCGTATTCAATAAATGGGAATATTGTTAAATTTTACATATAGTTCGAATTCATTCGAAGGTTGTAAGACTTGGAGCGGTAAATCCTTCATCTATGATTACCTGCCTCTCTTGATACATAGATTAGGTGGTACTTGTTATGCACCATTGCAAGGAATGCAAGCTACATGTACATGTATCATGAAGGCTCAAACAGAAAGACTAAGAAAAATACGGGTTTTGAGCTATGCGTGTACAACTAGAGACACTCGTGAATAAACAGTACGAAAACATTGTCTATTGAATCAGATATGTTTTGCATCTTTTTGATTGGTCGAACGGTTTCAGTAAACCCCAATCAGAATCAAGGAAAAAATTCCCTACTTTCGATAGCACGATATGCCAAGGGTTCGTGAGGAGCATTGCGGTCAGAAACCCTTGGCTAGCGAAGATGGAGTTTATTATCAAATTTTAAAGGCATTTTCGATATATATCGTCTGAGAATGAAAGTGTTACAAACAATATGAAATTTATGATTATGTCGCTCGAAAACGAATGTGTTCTTAAAACATATAGACAGGATTAGAGACGGATGGAGTTAGCCAAATTACTATTATACGCAGCACTGTTAAGGCTTACTATTAAAATATATCAACGGATTTAAACGTTTATAAAACGATGCATCACTTCTTACAAAATATTTATGTAAAGTTATTTTATCATGATATTAATTTGATGTTAAATGAAACAGCATAGTAAATGCCACTTTGTATGACACTTAGTGTGGTCCCTTGAATGCAGTCACGTATTATGTGTTGATGATTCTCCCGAATGGAGGTCATAAACAAATTTTAATATTACAAGGGCATACTCTTATTTGAATTAAAAAATTAAATGATAATTAAAATCTACTTATCTAGTAGATTCTGAAAAGTGATGCTGTTTTGTATAGAGTTCATCTTTTATTAGAAAAAATATCAAAGAAATGAGCTTTAGTTGAAATTTATATGATCTTCGCTTAATATTTTACGTATTTATTATTTCATTCATAGATTTCATCGAAGCAGCAGCACTTTTTAATAAATTTAACATTCCCTTAATGTATATCCAAAAGATCGTAATAATCTGTTAAGTGAAGCCCTTGTAAAAAGTGGATTTAGATAGGCTTCCCGATGTCAAACACATTAAACACTCTAGAAAAGAAAAATTACACGCTCTAAAAAATAAATATATGCTGGATAAAAACAAGCATGATAAAAACGGATTAAATAATATAATAATTGTTTTAAGATTATGTTTCGTTCATTTATGAAATGCATTTTCCCATGTTAAAAAATTGATTGATCCGCCTCTCTCTACACATAATATGCGTCAAAATTTACAGTATGACGTCACATCGACAAGTGCATCGCGATCGGTCAGTTGTTTATATTTAATGCTGTTGGACTTATTTAACTACAAAGTTGAACGCAGATGTAATTTTTAATGTAGTTTAATGTGTTTGTACCCATAACAATCGGGAATTACTTTATTTTTGATGACTTTTTTTTGTGTGATGTCACATTTCCCGTACTTTCTGGTCGGTGCGACCACAAAGTAGACCTTAACAGTGCATGTAATATAGCCCCATTTGAATAAAACGGGGGACAAAATAGCAGACATTCCATATCAAGAACTCTGAGACACTTACCCTTTGCCTCAACATCAATTGTACAAGTTTTATTTTGGGCACATTGTAGAGACGACTCGAGGTTCATTCTCAGGTTTTGTGACGCCTTGGACGCTTTACTACACTCCAGAGGAGCATTATACGACACTTCAGTCTCTGTAGCAATCAGTACAGGTATGTCTATCCCTAAAATAACAGACCCGATTAGAATTACTCCCTATATGATTAGTCAATAAACACACAATTGTTTTGTATTCGTTATTACAGGTATGTGCTCATAATACAAACTATCTGGACAATGTGGTATACTTGTAGATCCTGTAAAAAGAAATCCATTTCCCCCTGGATATTCTCATTTATATTGTCATTAGTCCCTTGTCTAACAGGAAGATTTTATAGTCATAAAACATGTTGAGCATTGCAGTTCTCATAAAGATCCTAAACAATTGTTTATGTAAAAGATATAAACCTACATTAAACTCTGAACCCCTTGTTAGGGCCAAGAATTGTCCAGGGGTCAAAGTCTACACAATTTTAAAGAATCACCTGGCTAGTTTCTGAGAAGAAGATATTTAAAGATTTACTCTACATATTCTTATGTAGAAATTCGACCCCCCCCCTCCCATTGTGGCCCCACCCTATCCCCGGGGGTCATGATTTTTGCAACTTTGAACCTACACTACCTGAAGATGCTTCCACACAAGTTTCAGCTCCTGACTGATTAGTTTGTGATAAGACGATTTTTGAAGATTTACGATATATAATCCTCGGTAAAAACTTGACCCCCTCCCCATTGTGGCCCCACCCTACCCCTGGGGTTCATGATTTTAGCAATTTTAAATCTACACTACCTGAAGATGCTTCCAAACAAGTTTCAGCTTTCCTGACTACAAGTAATTAGTTTTTGAGAAGAATTTTTTTAAAAGATTTACTCTATGTATTCCTATGTAAAAACTTGACCCCTGTTGTGGCCCCCTACCCCCGAAGGTCATGATTTTCACAAATTTGAATCTACACTTCCTGAGAATGCTTCCACACAAGTTTCAGCTATTTTCAGTTTCAGAGAAGAAGATATTTAAAGATTTACTTGATATATTCCTATTTAAAAACTCGAATCCTTATTGTGGCCCCACCCAACCCCGGGGGTCATGATTTTCACAACTTTGAATATACACCACCTTAGGATGCTCATACACAAATGCAAGTTTCAGCTTTCCTGGCCAAATGGTTCTTGAGAAGAAGATTTTTAAAGATTTCTAAAAAATGTTCAACTATTCCTAATTACCTCCCCTTGAAAAAGGGCGTGGTTCTTAATTTTTCACAACTTTGAATTCCCTTTGCCTAAGGGTGCTTAGGTCGAAATTGGCTTAGTGGTTCTGGAGAAGATGTTGAAAATGTGAAAAGTTTACATACGGACAGACGGACAACAGACAAAATGTGATCAGAATAGCTCACTTAAGCTTTCAGCTCAGGTGAGCTAAAAATGAAACATCTCAACAAGATGTTCATTCTAAATGGATTAAATCAATGGTTTTATTAAATCAAATATAATAATTGCTGTATTGTTCTACATACAGATTTGATAATTTGTTTTAAAATTCAATTAAACAATTAATCTAAAATTGTTAATTATGATAGTAGATACTTCTCAAATATAAAAAAATGATTGTAGATTCACAATTGTGTCTTTAATGAATTGTTAAAGACATAATTTAAAAAAATATATCCAGCTAATAGGTGGCAGATATTTTGAAACACACTGAATACTATGTTTTATACATGTAATACTATAAAATTATAATACACTGGATTCTGATTTTTAAATTTTGTGAAGGGTATGACGAGTAAATGTTTTCTTATTGTATTTTCATTGTACATTTATGATATATAAAAATAAAATGTTCATTTGATGAGTGACAGAAACAATCTTTTATACTTCCGCAAGCAGGGGGCTCTCCATTCCATACATATGAAGTGTTGAAACCACAAGTGTATTCTGGCAGTGGAGTATTTCCAGCAATGAATGAAAAGCCAGGTCTGCATGTCACATTACAAACAATGTGACCATCGCTTCTTTGCTCACATTGAGGGATTGCTCCAAAGGTTCTTTTGAAACGTGGGCATGCTGACAATTTAAACAAAAATTTCATATATAAATGAATAATGAAGAAATGATAAACGTATCTGGCATTTCAGATTTTCAAAAACAAAAAATGATTTCCATTTAATACTTGTAACTAGATGAAGTGGAATTCTGAATTACTTTTATTTAACAATATAAACTTGCCAAATAACAGGACCATTGTAAATGTAAATGAAAACCCTAAACAATGATCACTTGAATATTCCGTAGTATTTTTGTGTATCTTACAGGAAAATGTCATATGTAAATACCGAAACATTCATAAAGTAACAACAGAATTGAATCACGACGTCAAACCTTTCTCTATTGAAGACGGACCTAGTCTTGATGCATATACATGCAATTAAAAGTGCAATTTCTTAATATTGTGCTGGTCATTATACACACCCTATCAACAATTGTTGAACATTCTTACTTGGACACTGCTGTTCATTACAAGGTACAATTTCGGTTGCTTCTGATGTATTGCAAGGTATTCCTTCGGGGTCAGGTGTTGGGTTGTTACAAATTCTTGTTCGAAACTTTGTTCCCCCATTGCAGGTAACAGAACACTCAGAAAATTGACCCCATAAGCTCCAACCGCCATTTACTAGCAAACAAATAACATTATATATGTTTATGCTACCTAATACTTTAATACACTTTATTTTGAATTTTGCAAAGTGAGGAATGATACATTTGTTTATATGTTACCAATTTGTTTTTCACATCTTATTCCTTTGAAACCTTCTGGGCATAAGCAGGTGTACTTCCCATCCTCTGTATTATTACATGATGCGCCATTTTGACATGGATCTTGTTTGCAATAATCAGGCTTCAGCTCACATTGTGTGCCGTGAAAACCATTACTGCAATGGCATGCGTATCCACTTATTTTTTGTAAACATTGATGCCCGTTACAGGGGTCACTGGCACATTTATTTACACCTACAATAGTTGTGTGTAGACAAAATGCTATACCAGGATAAAAAAAAATCAGCTTTGATGCAAAAAGGTAATTACTTACTAGAACACTGACTCGGTACAATCAGTTCTAATCCTGCCCCAGACTTATTTTTCAGATCATCCATGCTTATGATGGAATCAAAAATGTTGCCATGACAGGATTTGGTCGATTGTAAAATTTCATCACGAGACAAAGCTCGATGCACAACATGGTATCCGGATAAATAAACTCCTATAACAATGTATGCAATACAATATTCAATAAAGGCTATGAAGGCTATCGTCTTTTTTTAAAGCATTTTCATGAAAAAAATTAAAAGTAAACTTAGAAATTAACCTGAATCTATTGTTGAGTTAAGAATGATGTAAATATCTTCAAATGCTGATGCCAGTTCAGCTTCAGTCAAAGAAACGTCGTTGTTGGGAGTAGGTTTAGATTTCCCGTTCAAAAAAACTGACACAAAAGGTGATATTTTCTGTAGAACTACTGCTACGTGCATCCATGTTCCGTTTTGAATAGAAACATTCAACGACAGCCAGTTTCTTAGAAGAGTAAATAATTTAATGGTTATTATTTGCTTGATTAAATCAACATGCAACTGAACCTGATTTAAATATTTAAAAAAAATGTACATGTATTACCTACCTTACATCCTCTTTTTCAATGAAAAGGTCGTTTTGAATTCTAATACTCAAGCCTTTTGAATGGAAAAGGGTTACATCAGTTGTAACGTCTGATAGTCCGAACCAGGTCATAAAGGTAAAATTAGATCTAGCAATCAGTTCCGGTGATTTATTAAAGTAGAATTTGTTTCCGCCTCCTTTTAACATCACATCAAATCCTTAAAAAATAGAAATAGAAAATAGAAAACAATCGAAACAGTAAACATTAATATTATTTTTTAGCTTTGTAATTTGTATAGTGAAGTTAATTTAAGATTAAAAAAAAGCCCCGAAACTTGAATAAAATATAAATATATGCTTTACAGATACAGTCCGACCTTTCAACATTGATTATTAATTCAGAATAAAATGCAAATATTAATTTTTAAAAAAGATGAAATTGTAAATATACATACATGTGATTATTCTAATATTTGTACGTCATACCAAAATACTTACAGGCCTGAAAATCAGGGTCAATAAGGGGGATATACTTATTTTTTAAGATTGTCGAAAATTCTAGTATTCATTTTAAAAAAAACTATAGTCGAGGCAAAATACAGTTATTATATTTCTTTATTTACGTGGTGAATTTTTAACAATATGCGTATTTATGAGTTATATAATATCGGAACATTTGCTTAATTGACGAGTTAAAAAAAACTTACTGCTACAATTCTGAATATGTGTGCTACCCGAAAATTCAGTCGTCATATCTAAAGGACATTGGATGCATCTTTTTGACATAGATTCATTACTGTACGTTGATTTTGCACAAGGTATACACGGAACCAATCCATTGTCCGAATATTCTCCTGGACCACATTTGTCTTCAAACAATACCAAGAAAAAAAAACGACATACATATGCGTCTTGTTTAATATTTCCTTAGATCCTAAATGCTTGATTGTTGTGATATAACGTTTACATTTTTTCAATACGATTGAAAATTGATTTTCATAATTATTACAATATATATTAATTGACCTCTAGGATAACAATAGATAGAATGTACCCATGCAGTCAGTTGATAACGTGCTTCCTCTGTCTACAGTGCTCTTTTCAACTGGACATTGTGTGCAATGTATGGCATACTCATCATCTTTATAAAAACCTTTCGGGCAAGAAGTACAAACGGGCCTGCCTCTGCGATCTTTGGTAAGGAATGTACCGCTAAGGCAAGGAACTACATAAAAAATATACATATATATTCAATTCACATGGAAACATGAATGTAGTTATTTATAAATGTCCATGTAAAGCTTACCACATGAAAGAGTGTCCATTCGGATTAATAATCCCTTAGTGCAAGTCGGGACAGAGTATCCAAGAGCAAAGCTATCCCTGCTTGGAGCGAGTCCATTTACCGTTAATTTTCCCGATTCGCTTATATCTTTAATTTTTTCAAATATTTTTTGCTGGATTTGCTTTGCAAATTTAAAAGAATCTGTCTGTGAAGAATTCGTATTCTGCCAGGCAGAAGAAATTTTTATCTCGACACGGATTTCATAATTGGATCTTTTTAATCGAATAAAATCTTCAACGGATCGTCGTTTTCTATATGTTCGTCCACATGTAACGGACACGTTTCCTACATTGCATTCCTGAGCATCCGAACAAACACCAGCAAATCCATTCTGTTCTAGTATTTCCATTTGGTTAATGAAATTAGATTTTATTTGTTCTAAAACTGTTTCATCTTCACAGCTGCCCGTGTAATAGAAAAACTCTCCCAGCGTCTCAATATGTCCTGGAAGCCTTTTTTCTAAAATTTGAAAATCATTAGGAAACAAATGAATAAAAATATATTATTCTTAATTTTTAAACCTTAGCTTCAGTGGACATATGTTTGTCATAATGTAATGTTATCATGCTTTTTATTTGTTAACATTTTAAGGTTAATTTTTGATGATTTATATTTAATGTTTATGAATTTGTAAGAGTTTATATGTAAATTATAAATAAGTGAGTAAATTGTGTTACGTGTTAAAAATTAGTGAATCAATAAAACATTTCATTATTATGCTGTTAAACTGATTTTGCTTACTTAAATATATATAGTCAAATAAATGTTTTAACAGACACACAGACACACGGAAATAGATAGATATAAAGATAGATAGATAGATAGATAGATAGATAGATAGATAGATAGATAGATAGATAGATAGATAGATTTTTAAAAAGTTATAACCTTACCGGTGCAATTGGGGACCGTGTTTAACGGTTTGAATATGCCCTCTTTATCAGAGCAAGTGAATATACCAGTAAACCCGGACCCTACAGCAGGGATGTCATATTTGTTCGAACACTGCATTTGACATTGTCGTCCAAACATCCATCTGTCACAAGACATTGCGCCATTGATTGGAGCAGGCAGGTTTTTGCAAGGGTTTACTATAAAAAAAATTCAAAGACGCAGGTAAAATAAGTAAATTAAACACATATTTACATTATTTCAGTCAACCAATTATTAAAAAAAATGAGTCAAAATGATTAAAGATAAAAGTTTAAACATGAATATATCTTGTAGATCTTACATTTACAAAAAGGTTCAATATCTCCTTTTTCCCAATAACCTTTAGTTGAAACCGATGTGGAATTCTTTTCACAAACAATAGTTTCATTTCCAATCAAGGGAAAGTTCCCCATACACCGTAAACTACATTCGGATCCGTACGTAAATCCATCAGGACACTTGTATAGCATATAGCGGTCCGTAATCAATGGGGGATTACACCGCAGCTCTTTAAATGTTAAAAAACGAGTTTTAGAAACATGTATTAAATAATGACTTTCTTCATATCTCTTATATTCTTTATTTTAACAGTATAATTATGATCACATTTTTAAAAAAGCCAGACTAAAACGTTATACGTTCAGAATACTATTTTGTCCTGATTTTTAAAATTGGCTCAAGAAATATTTTTAAAGGACAAGAGTTACATGTACATGTATAATTTGGATCAGCATTAACCATGCTGCTCTAGATGTTACAAATATCTATCATATATGATTTGATGCTTTGTTTGCAATGTTTATCAGATATCAGTGTTTATAAAAAATATATCCCCAACATTTACAATAGACTCTACTGAACTGTATGCTGAAAACACAGAGAAAAAAATTAAAGGACTACATATGATATGGGCCTAAAATGGCCCCCAAAAATGAACATCATCATTTTTCTGTAGTTCTTTGTTTTCTTTGTACACAAATACATGTAATATTATTTCATAATTTTCCTTTTGATCAAAATGCATGTACAATAACCTTTTTCTGCCATTTTTCCATTTTTTGCATAAAACGTCTTGTTTTTAAACAGCTGTTGCTTTCAGAAAACATTGAGCGCATTCTTGAACAAACAAAATAGTTTCATCAGAATTACATGTATATGCATCCAAGACTAATAAGGGACAATTTAAATAAATAGGTAAAAAATAAATAAATGTTACATCAATTCTTCTAAAATATAACATAACAATTTAATGTACCTGAAACACTTTAAAAACTGGCGAATTATGGGGGCCAAATATAATCGATATCATACATAGTTCTTTTATAATTCTCTCTTGAAGTACATTTAACGGGAACAAATAACAATACAAAATCATAAATTGATCCAGAATAGTACATGTATTTCATAATAAATCAGGGTGCCGCCGAGTCCAAAGAAATGCTTAGTCTTTCTTAAAATGACGTTAATCGAAACAAAATATTCCTGTAAACATCCCATATCAAAGAAATCGGCCTACAAAGTGTACCGAAATAACTAAAACAATTAACTTACAAGAAAGTTAAAGAATATCAGAAGTTAGTCTGTAACATGTATAACCAAGACACATTGTCCACAGACACTGTTCGGTTTGCCTTTTTTTTTTTTTTTTTAAAGTTTTAAATTAAAAGTTTCCAGAATATGACCTAACTTACGTTTGCATATATAAAGCAAACACACATTCAGATACTGTTAAAGAGACAGGCAAATATATGTATGCCCACATACATGTATTGCCATGCCCAACCAAAATGTGATAAATAAAGATGAGCATGGACCAATTTTTGATAGCGTATCTTTATTTTTTACCATATAGAGACTTGAGAATAAATTTAGTTGCCCGCTATATTTAATCGCCATTTTGACCTAATGTAGGCCATATTTATGAAGACCATCATTTATTTTTGACTCAGCATTTATAATGTGATAAATTACTATGTTGAACCAATTAATGATCATTTGCCGTTAATAGTTTTCTCTCCCAATTAATCGAACCAGGTTAAAAACATTCAAAATGTTCTTTAAAATGAGCAATTGAGTTTTTCGTTTTAAACATTTGTATGCTCAATTCTTTTAACTATTTTATATATTTCAAAAAGTCTTACTGCAAAGAATTTAAAAGTCTACTACTTTAAAAAAAAAAAAAAAAGAACGATCCCTTTCATTTTGGTTTGTTTAACCGAAAAAAAAAATATGCGACATGAAAGTAAAACATAGATACAAAACTTATTAATACAACCGCACAAGTAAATGGAACACCTCAATTACAGTTACTTCTTCATTATATGATGATACTTTATCATTATATGCTGATACGTCCTTATAACAGGCTGATACTTTGTCATTGTATGATGATACTTTATCATTACAAGCTGGTACGTCTTCATTATATGATACTTTATTATCACATGCTAATATTATTATAATATTATTATAACATGTATAACATGACATGCTAATACTTCTTCATTACATTTTTCTTTATATGATGTTAGTTCTTCCAGACATGCAGTCAGTTAACCTAACAAGCTGATATGTAGAAAGTATTGGACTCGAGCCATGGTACAAAACAATTCATTTACATTTATTGCCATATTTTTTTTATTACTAGATGACATTCCGCGCAAGCAGGAATGAACACTTTACACTTTAATGACAGAATGCTAAAAGGAACCTTTTTTTCATTTCCGTATATACTGTATCCGATTTTTTTCTTAACCTATTGAAATAAAAACTGCATAGCTAGATATTTAGCGGAGGGGTGAAAAATCTAAGCATGGTCTTAATTCTTTTTGTTGCAGCTGAGTGGAAAATTATAACAATGATTTTTTTTTTAAACCAGTGAGTGGGTATTTATGACGTCATATCTCTAAATTGTAAATCTTTAGGTCAAATTTCACTACAAGTTTTATTTATCAGGTAAAATTCAATTATATCTTACGGACATCATATCACACATGTTGAAATACCAAAGATACGCAGCAATTATAAGATGTCCCGGAGCAAAAAAAAAAGGGGCTGATTCTTTAAATCAACAAAGAAATAGTTTGACCGGGAGTACCGGTATTTCTTAAAATGTTTATATCATATATTGGCAATGCATAAATGTATAATGTTTGACTTCATGCATTTTATGTACTTCATTGTCACGTGACGTGTGTTTCCTAACATTGCATATTGTCTGATTAAATCGCATCGGCGCAGGTGATTAATGACATTAAATCAGAAATATTCTTAAGAAAAATCCTTTGTAATGTCACACTTTTGAGTTCTTGCTTGGTCTTCAAATAATTATTTCGTTTATTAAAGATATTGTTAAAACATTTCGCCAAATCAAAATAAGACACATTTTTACTAATTAAAAGCGATTTACATAAAATTGGCGTAAACCAGTAGGTTTCCCAAGCATGATTCACTTTGGTACCCGTATTCTCAACCAATTTTACTTAAAATACTCGAAAACTGTATTGATCTTTCACCTGCGCCAACCTATTTTTAACATGCATTTAAATTCCTTTATTCAGTTGTTTACACGTAACAGAACTTTAAATCTACAGATTATTTAATACTGATTATTGATATGAATAAATTCTGTACATCTAGCATAAACGGCAGCATCCTTGTAAAGGAATCAAGCAGTTTTATTACAGTTTCAATATAATTCACCTTTAACGTTACGATACATTTCCTGAGACCTATCGAAAGGAATTTAATGCAGATCGTGACGTCAAAGTTGATTATGACGTCATATTGTATGAAATACAGACAAGTGACTTTCTACACGTGGCTGTGGGAAGCCTTAACATACCCGCGTATAAGCAGTCACTCTAGTGCAGGTTTTTTCGTAGTTAATTGGCGAAATGTCCTAATTTATAAGTATAGATTTTTTTATTTACATTTTCCAGTGCCTTTGTCTATTACATGTGGTGATAACGAACAGTGTTCAAACTCAAAAGTCCAAAGAAAAAAATACAAAACAGGAGCAGAGCGAACACGGACCTCTATAAAAAAAAAATAGAGGTAGGATCAGATGCCTAGGAGGAGTGAGCATCCTCTGCTGACCGGTCACACCCACCGTGTGCTCTTTGTCGTAATCGGGAATAAAACGGAAATGTCCGTAGACAATTAGGTTATTAATTGTGGTCTAACAATTAGTATAAAAAACGTCAGTCAGCATGCAACCCAGTGGAAGATTGCTTACAAGGTCGTATCGACTATAGAACTTACGAAAAGATAACTTCAAACGAGACTGTTAATACTGTTTTGACTGTTTTATCAACTTGTTTATCAGTAGCTTGCCTCGCCTTAAAAAACTGTTTTTACGAAGAACATGCCCTTACGTATCGAATTAACTGAGAGACAAAAACATCATACGCAGGTGATGAAGGTATATTGCTACATAAGTAAGGAAAGTTGACTATAAAAAAAATGAAGTCATCACGTTTATCATCAAGTTTTGTTGTTAGGTTACCATCAATTTCCATTTCCAGTAAAATATTAAAATATGAAACAGATGACACAGACTCTGTGGTATCTTTTATTTCAAGTTCACTAGGATATATCGAATCAACGTAGGTATCGAAGTAACAATTGTTAATTGATAATACGTCGCTGATATACCTGAATGTTGAGTTGAAGGCCACAGCAAGTGATTTTTATTTTCACGTACAAGTTTTTTTTTATAAATTTTGTTTCATATGAATACAAAAATAGGTCTGCTAACAATGGAGCACAATCGATTTTGAAACGTATAAGGTAAAACTGTCTATTAATGACGCTGTTGAGGTGCAAGACGGGATTTGCATAGTTAAACAAATTGAAACGTAAAAATGTAAGTAGTTTAAATAGTATTTAATTGAACAATAGCTTAAATTATATAAATAGAAGTATTTTATCATACCTTCAGGATTTATTTGTTCTGATTACCCCAACTGTATTTGATTACTTCATTATAATGAATAACGTTTCTTATTCCTTAAATCTATAAATTGACATTTTTGATTCTGATTGATTTCAGATTATTTAAACATATATCGCCAAAACAATGACTTGCGCCGCTCAGGTGGACCGGATTCTTGAAGGGGTAGGGACAGTATTATACATGTATTTGTTGAAACCATCCAAAATATCTACTTGCAAAACAACTCCCGAGTCCCCTAATAATTACTGTTTTTAGGCGCCCATCGTGTCGATTTTTTAAAGTACCTTTTTGGTCGTACGATAAATGTAATAATTCATGCATGCAAGCGCCTAGAAATGACGCTTATTTTACCCATTTTGGTATTGGCGCTTCACTATTAAACAGTGATTGTGCTGTCCATTTAAAGGGAACTTCAGCATTAGTGATCATCCAATAGATAGATCACAGCGCATCTTTTCTTCAGGAGGAGAAGAGACCCTTCCCTCCACCTTGAGAAGTAAATAAAAAAATGAAATCAAAACAAATTATGGTGGGGTGGAACAATTGTCTTAAAATATTTGATTTTTTGATCTTTATGTGCAAATGATATTTCCATTTATTATACCTCTGTGAATATTTTATACGTAAAATTACCAAAAATAAAAACGCTATTCTATTTAATAGTGAAATAGTGAAATAGTTTTCGTGCTATCTGACCATGGTGAATAGTCATCAAAGCGACATATTGTGACAAAGACAAGTTATGTTATACGATACAGATGATTAAGTTAGTATAGCCAATCAAAAAGGGCGTTGCAACCAGAATTAAATCATATGGTTATGAATATTCATGATTTTTTTCGGAATATTTATTTTCTTTGGTTAACTAAAATTACTAAGTATTCCGAATAGGCGTGTATCAATTCATCGAACTAAAACACCTTTTGCAGAGACTCGGTCTGTTATACAGGGAATCAATCTGTTTACGGCGATATCCAGGGAATCAGCGAAACATATCATTTTTTTTTACTCTGATATAGTAAAAATTAAGTATAGGTATTATAACGTCATATAACGTTGTAGTAACAGCATATAATGTTTCAATATCAGCATGTAATGACGAAGTATCACCATATAATGTTGAAATATCAGCATATAATGTAGACGTATCATCATAAAATGAATGTCATCCACATAAAGCATTTGAGATGTTCCATACATGTACTTTCTCTTAAAAACCAAAATTGACATTAACCTTCTACATCCACCCAAAAAATGCAATATGGAGACTTATTTCCGCTTCCGTCTACCGCTTGGTATCGTATTTCTGTCTTTCCAACGCTGAATAATGATCCAGATGTTTGTCCCACCGTCTGTTTAAGTTTGACAACGTTTGAGTTATCCTTGGCTTTTGGCTTTTCCCAATTCACTATAACTGGTTGGAAATTACGATTGGCGAATGTAGAAATATGATTTGGACAATCATATATTTCTGGATTTTCTTTATCTAAAGTATATTCAAACGTTGAAAGGAAATAAAATTACAGAATGATAGTTCAAAGAATTGGTCAATATGGATCGAATAAAAAATTTACACGGATTTGCTAACACCATCGCCTCTTGTGAAACAAATGTTTCACTTGGTAGGGAAAACAAACATTTTTCGTCTCGCCGTCTATAAAATGACAACCCGATATTTATGCAGTCAGAAAAAAACCTTAAGAAATATTAGTTCGTCAGCATCTGACTTTGACCTGGCGGTCAATCGTACTTTAGCGTGGCGCTCAAGAAATGTTAACTATTTATTTGGGAGACGGACCATGGGACTTTCGTGAGGCCCAAGAACTTTAGTATCAGCAACACACCATCGGACATTGGCACATACCATCTATATCGGACTTTAGCGTGCCCATCGGACTTTCAAATATGTTTCGAAAAGAGGAAAATAGTAAACGGTACATGTTTCATGCTATGGGTTTCCTGAAACTCGTGGCGATTTTCGAAGACCTATTTTAGTTTTACGTTAAAAAATTGTTATAAGTCAATATTTTTATATTTACTGCCGTTGACCTTTTATCTTTTTTGTCAAACGATTTTTTAAAGCAATAAACAGCAAGTTAAAAAGTTCACCGGAATATGAACTTGATCACGTGATCAAATCCTGTGAAACCCGAAGGGCTTCTCAGAAGATTTGATCACGGTATCAACCAAGTTCATATCCTGGTGAACTTTTTAACATTGCAGTTTATGACTTATTTTTATATTTGAAAAAAAGGGCACAGCGTTCAGAATTGTTAAAATTACCCAGTTTTTATATATCCAACCGACAAGCGATAAGCTTGTGATGTCATGAAAAAGTTGACACAGAATCGAACGTTTTCGTTAATTTATAGGTTTATATTAGGAAGCATATTTGCAAATGTAAATATTCGTATTGTTATTGCAATGTTATTAACAATTTAAAATATTTTTCAAAATCTGGCAACTATTTCATTGTCTTATTCATGTTAAACTGAAACTCAGTTTATTCATTTTCCCTCGATCTTCCAAATACATTAAAAACAAAAACCTGATCGATCGGAAAGTAAACATTGTATATACAGTACGCAAACACCGCTTGAGCAGTAAGCCCGAACGGATAGTAAACGGAAAGTGTAAAGGTTATAACGAGGAACACAGTGAGCTACCAGTAACCACAAGGTGAGCAAAATATCTTTGCAAAACAGATGGAAAAAAAAGTTTCAGGGACTATACGATCTATTTATGGATGAAAAAAAATGCATAAACTGGTTTATTTTACTGTATCATCACACAATAATTTATATATTGAAACGTTTACATCAGCATTATATGTAATGAAGTTTTCAAAATATATATAAGTACATATGTATCATATGAAATTATTCGAATTTTACACGCTTATATTATGTTGCGTTAAAGTGAAAAATAAATCGGGTTTATTTTTCTAAAAAAATTCATGTTGCAGAATTCCAAGCGCTAAATTTAAAAACTAATTAAGATGGCTCAATGTTCGTGGTCATTTTAAGACTGTATTGATCTCCTTTCGAAGACGAATTCTATAAAAGATATGATATAACACCCAATTTTAAAAGGTAAACTACAAGTAAGTGGATTTTCTCTTTACTAAGTAATAGTTTATAACTTGACAAATTATATCTTAAAATATTAGGTAGATCTAATTGTTGATATGTTGACCATCCAGCCTCCTTAAAACTTTCTCGGTCAAAATTTTCAATGTATTGTAAAAAAAAAAATCAAATAAAAAAGTATATCAGTAAAGATCATCAATGAATGCCAAAGGTGTCATTTTTAAGCATTTGACGTTTCAAGAGTCATGCAATCTTCTTTTTGCTAGAATCAAAATGAAATGTTTATTACTGTCCTACCTTTGCAATCTGGTAATTTTGCTGACCAGTGTCCATTTGCGTTGCAAACAGTAAATGCATAACTTTCCGGTAAAAATCCATTTTGTGAACATTCAGTATAACACATAGTACTGTCTGATGTTTCGATGCAATTAGGTCTACCGTGTTTTGGTTTTAATTTAGGATCTTCCTTTGGACACGTTACTTCTAAATATATTACATTACAGAAGAAAAATGTATTCAAATATTTCTAAAAGAATACGGTTAGTTTACAGAAGGCACAAAATAATTAGCAGTGAATATATACACTAGTTTTGGCGTAAATGAAGACTATAAAGTTCGCTTTATTTACTAAAAGATATTGCTTTAAAGTCGTTTGTCATTGAGATTTTAAACTCCTTTTAATATCACGAGTATATAATTATATGCATGTACTAATAACAAATGCATAAGGGGTCCCTTGATAACTATATTTATACATAAAGTGTAGAGGAAAAGTAGGAAATTTTTCCAAAGACCTTTTGAACGGCACATAGTTAGATAAAAAAGAACGCTTTTAATCATGGAAAAAGTCATGGAAAATACGTAAAGTTCAATTGTTAAGATCGGGTGTTTCATTATGTGACAAAATCTAGCTTGACTATTTGAAAATACTATTACACAATATAGCACATAACACAAATTCAAATATCACTACAGAGAGAGAGAGAGAGAGAGAGAGAGAGAGAGAGAGAGAGAGAGAGAGAGAGA
>WFKH01011925.1:36625527-36642597 GCA_016163765.1 Magallana hongkongensis
TAACCCCATCCCCCTCAAAAGCGAAAAAACAAATCCACAACCACAGAAGATTTTTCTACATAATCGCAAACCAGAAGATTAAAGTTAATGTACAAAAAATTGCATCTTTTTATGTGCAAATTGAACATTCCGCCTTACTGTACACCCCCCCCCCCCCCCCCCCCCCCCGTCCCTTTCTCCAGTTAAGTACCGTTTGACCTCTAGGGTTAATAATATGATATTACAATGAAAAACAACAACGCTGTTGTTTTTTTAAAGGACTTATGCACAATTTGAGCTCAAAATTTTATTCTTAATATTAATGCTTTGACAAAATTTGAAAGTCAAATATTGTGTAATAAGCAAAATTCAGAGTTTGAAAGTTGTAAACAAAGCTTGAGCATTGTTATTGTTTACATATGTGTTTTATTGGTTTCTATCAAATGTTGCTTTCTTCTGTTGATAATACCGGTATAATTTATAAACACATTGAATTAGTTTATTTCGTTTGCCACGATTCATGTTGTCAACGAAATGGTTATTCCATATTTTAGATTATTTGTAAACAAATATAAGACTCAAACTTTGTTTACATAACAATGAATAATTACCTATGTATCTCTCTTATAAATAGAACTCGAATTTTAGCATTCAATTTTAGTCAGTCATTCAAAATGCGCAATTAAGTAAACCATTTTATACATAAACAAGAGGCCCAGGGGCCACACCACTTACATGAGCAACAACAGCGATCAAATCAGCATTACAGTATCAAAATCAAAATATCTTTACAACTAAGTACAGTATATCTTGCTATAAAGTCGACTTTTCTCTAGGGAATCATGGTTTGATCAAACTTTAATCTGCACAACCTGTACTTTCACACAAGTTACTGCTTTTTGGACTGATTGCTTTTCCAGAAGATTTTTTAAGGTTTTTCTAAATATCTTCCTTATTAAAAATTTGTCCCCCCCCCCAATGTGGCCCCATCATACCCCTGGGGTCATGCTTTGAACAAACGTGAATCTACACTATCTGAGGATGCTTCCACACAAGTTTAAGCTTTTCTGGCCAAATGGTTTTTGACAAGAAGATTTTTAAAGATTTTCTCTATATCTTCTCATGTAAACTTTGTGGCCCCATCATACCCCGGGAATCATAATTTGAACAAACCTGAAACTACACTATCTGAGGATGCTTTCACACAAGTTTAAATTTTTCTGGTCAAATGGTTTTTGAGAAGAATATTTTTTAAAAAGATTTTCTCTATACATTCCTATGTAAAATTTCGAGCCCCCATTGTGGCCCTACCCTACCCCCGGGGATCATAATTTAAACAAAATTGAATTTACACAACATGAGAATGCTTCCACACAAGTTCAAGCATTTCTGGCTGAATGATTTTTGAGAAGAAGATTTTTGAAGGTTTTCTCTATACATTCCCATGTAAAAACTCGACCCCCATTGTGGCCCCACCCTACTCCTGGGGACAATAATTTAAAAAAAGTTAAATCTACAAAACATAAGGATGTTCCACACAAGTTCAAGGTTTTCTGGCTGAATGATTTTTTAGAAGAAGACTGAGTTTTAAAGATGTACTCTATATATTCCCATGTAAAAATCCATGATTTGAACAAATTTGAATCTACACTGTCTGATGATGCTTCCACTTAAATTTGAGCTTTTCTGGCGTAATAGTTTTTGAGAAGATTTCTAAAGATTTTCTCTATATATTCCTACTTTGTAAAATTAGATCCCCCCCCCCCCCATTTTTGCCCCCCCATACCCCCGGAGACCATTATTTAAACAAATTTGAATCTACACTACTCGCGGATGCTTCCACAGAAGTTTAAGCTTTTCTGGCCAAATAGTTTTTGAGAGGAAGATTTTAAATATGTTCTCTATATATTCCTATGTAAAGATTCGAGCCCCCCATTGTGGCCCCACCCTACCCCTGGGGACAATAATTTGAACAAACCTGAATCTATACTACCTGAGTTTTTGAGAAGATTTTAAAAAAAATACCAACAAACTTTTAATTATTCTAAATTATCTCTCATTTAAAGAGGGTGTGACCCTTCATTTGACCAAACTTGAATCTCCTTTACCCAGTGATGCTTTCAGCTCAGGTGAGCTAAAAATAAACCATAAAATGTTGATCTCAAATCGTGTCTGAGTCCCTTTAAGAAGTATTATTATTTTTTTCAAGTAGAATGAAAAATGCTTATTGACTTGGGAAACTTAAATTTTCTACATATTGAGATTAAATTTAATACATACGATTGCTGCAACATTGTCCATTCCATCCTGTGTGACAGCTGCACCTTCCACTTGAATATGTACCGTGATAGCAAATTGCATTGCAAGATCTATCATGATCATCCCCCATGTCATTGCTAGCGCATTTTTCAAATCCTTCACATTCTGGAGTAATATAATTCCAAACTCTTCTTGATCTGTACCTGTACCCACCACCACAAGATGTTGAACATTGCGACCACGCTTTCCATGATTCCCAGTAGCATCCACATGAATCCCAAGTGTAGGCGCTATACCAGATTCAGAGTTATGCCATAATAGCGTCAGGAGAAATACCGCTAACATGATTTTAAACATTGTGTCTCACGGCGAAATCTTTAACAGTAAAACCAGCGTGTTTAAAGCGACTCTTATCTAACAAAATAAATCGGCACGTGATCTAACTCAAGCACCTGCCTGAAAATTATTTGCATGACTGTCAACAAAGTCTTTTAAACAAAAAAGACGTTAAATGTGCATCTTGACGTCGACCTACTTGTGCAAGAGCTAAAATAACTAATCAATCATTAAAGATCAAAAATTATCTGTTTGGTCTACATTTTTATACATTGTCATATTTTTTTTTTAAATCAAATCCAACCCATGATTTTCATTCCATGCGTATGAAAAATCCCGAGGATGAGCATGCAATGTTCTAATTATTTAACATACATGTAGTAATAAACCGTTCTTTTTTAAGACAAGAGGCCCATAGGCCACATCGCTCACCTGAACAACAGTTTCTTGTAAAATTCTATTTTGTAGCATATGTTTTTTCTATATTAAACTTCGAACTCCTTTCTGGGACCCCAGTATTTGTCTGTGGTTTATGGTTGGCTTTAACAATTTCGAATCCACAATATCTTAGGATGCCTCCATAGTCATCTCACAAACTGTAGGTTTGTAGTTCTCGAAAAGAAAATTTTTAAACATTTTCCATAATATATATTTCTATGTTAATCTTTGAACCCCTCTTGGGGCCCCAGTATTAGTCCGGTGGTCACAACTTTATTGATTTAGAATCTACATTATTTAAGGATGCTTGCATAGTAATCTCACAAATTGAAGCATTGTAGTTCTTGAGAAGATTTTTTAAACATTTTTTCTATATATTTTAAACTCTGAACCCCACTTCGGACCCCATCTTTTCGGGGGCCACCATATTTTCATTATATATACCGGTACTAGCTTTTGGATATATATTGGCATTTCTGGTGCAGTGGTTCTCGAGAAGAAGATCTTTAAACATTTTTCCTACGTATTTCTATGTTAAACTTTAAACCCCGCATGGGGCCCCAGTTTTGGTCCGAGGGTCACGATTTTTACAATTTAGAATCTTCACTATATAAACAAGCTTTGGTGTAAATATTGGCATTTCTGGTGCAGTGATTCTTGAGAAAATATTTTTAAACATTTGTCCTACGTATTTCTATATTAAACTTTGAACCCCACCTGGGGCCCCAGTGTTGGTCCGAGGGTCATGATTTTTACAATTTAGAATCTTTACTATATAAACAAGCTTTTGTGTAAGTATTGGCATTTCTGGTGCATTGGTTCTTGAGAAGAAGATTTTTAAAGACACACACCCTATACTCACTGTTTAGCAGTGATCTTCCTTTTAAAAAGGGTTACGCCTTTTATTTTAACAATTTATAATCCTCTTCCCATATAAAGGATGCTTTGTACCAAGTTTTGTTAAATTTGGCCCAGTGGTTTTAGAGAAGAAGTCAAAAATGTAAAAAGTTTACAGACGGACAGACGGACGGACGGACGGACAACGGACAACAGGTGATCAGAAAAGCTCACTTGAACCTTCGCTTCAAGTGAGCTAAAAACGGCGCTTTTGCTTCACTAGAATAATTATTAGAACCTGGTCTATTCTATATTATCTACTGCGATTCAGCATAATAAATAATTTATGGCATTCAGAAGTTAGAGTTCTATTCGCTTTTAGCTATTCACTATTTGAATATCGAATAGAATTCTGTGGTCGGTTCGCTACTCAAATTACCGTAAACATGCTAATAAACGTAAATTCCAAATTCTATATAAACTTCATTTTTTAATCGAAAGAAACAGTAATATTGTAAAAATTATTACTTGCTGACCTGAACTGAACATTAACATAATTAGCTAACCTGGCGAGAAGGTAAGAGAACCATCATATTCTGTTGCATTGAGAATAGTATTCAAGAGGCTGGCTAACACCCTCTATCCAATACTTGGGCCTTCAAATTTGATGGGGGTGGGGCCCTGGGAATGTCAAGTCGACCCTCAAACGAAATTGGGTTTACACGGTCATTAACAGGCTTAGCTAGCCTGGTGGAAATAAGAAATTTCGTATAATACTGGTATAATGGGAAAAGCTTTCAAAGGGGCTGGCTAAAACCCTGTATCCCATATTTGGGCCTTCATATTTGAAAGAGATGGGGTACCGGAAATGTTCAGTGAACCCTCAAAAGGAATTTGGTTAAACGACCATTAACAGGCTTAGCTAGCTTGGCGAAAATAGGAAATTTCGTATAATACAGTTATAATGGGAATAGCTTTCAAGGGGCTGGCTAACACCCTGTATCCCATATTTGGCCCTTCATATTTAGTGAGAATGGGGCCCTGGGAATGTCCAGTCGACCCTTATGAGGATTTAACAGACCTAGCTAGCCTGGCAAAAATAGGAAATTTCATAAAATACATTTATAATGGGAATATCTTTCATGGAGCTGGCTAACACCCTGTATCCCATATTTGGGCCTTCATATTTAATGAGGATGAGGCCCCGGTAATGTTTAGTCAACCCTCAAAAGGAATTGGGTTTACACGGCCATAAACAAGCTAAGCTAGCCTGTTGAATATAGGAAATTTCATATAATACAGTTATAATGGGAATATTTTTCAAGGGGCTGGCTAACACCTGTATCCCATATTTTGGCCTTCATATTTAGTGAGGATGAGGCCCCGGTAATGTTAAGTCAACCCTAAATATGAATTGGGTTTACACGGCCATTAACAGGCTAAGCTAGCCTGGTGAACATAGAAATTTCGTATAATACTGGAATAATGGGAAAAGCTTTCAAAGGGGCTGGCTAAAACCCTGTATCCCATATTTGGGCCTTCATATTTGAAAGAGATGAGGTACCGGAAATGTTCAGTGAACCCTCAAAAGGAATTTAGTTAAACGGACATTAACAGGCTTAGCTAGACTGGCGAAAATAGGAAATTTCGTATAATACAGTTATAATGGGAATAGCTTTCAAGGGGCTGGCTAACACCCTTATCCCATACTTTAGCCTTCCTATTCGCTGTGGATGAAGCCCCAGGAATGTCTAGTCGACTCACAAAAGGAAATGGGACTTTGATTTTTTTTTCAAAGTGCGTTGACTTGGTCCCAAAATTAACGCACTTTAGATTTTTTTTCAAACTGAGTAATTTTTTAAAGTGCATTGAAATTGTTACAACGCCTTCATTACTGTAACAGTCTGACAGGTAATAAACAGTCTTCTCTGGAAAAAACAATCTACCAATCTTTACACATGTGTATTTCGTCTCAAGCCCTCAAGGGAAGTCCGAAGGCCTCACAGATAGGAGAGGGCCGAACACATTGGCTGTGGTTTGCGACATGTCCTTTAACCTATTCATTTTGATGTTATTAAGACTCTCTGAATATGTATAACTATGATAAAACAATTTTTATTCTTATTCCGAATGTTGGGCATCTGTTGTCGCGCAAAACCTGTAAAAGGCCACACAACCAGTTCGAAGTAAAAAAGACAAAGCAAAACAAAATATCATAAATGATTTTTAAAAAAATACAAAATAAAGTTATTTAATATTTTAAGACGAAATTGTTAAAACTAGCACATATATATTGGAATGGTTTTCAACTAAAGCAAAGCTTAATAGTAGAAAAAAGGTCATATTTGGCTGCTTTTTCTAATGGTAGATGTGTATTATTTTAAAAAAAAACGTCCTGTTTAAAACGGAATCAGTCAGAGCTTTTATAAATTTTGATTTAATAAATTATTTTCAAAGTTCCTGAAGTTAAAAAAATATTGCTATACACATGTAAATTTAGATAAAACATATGTTTCTAAATATTTGATATTGAGAACGGCAAAAAGTACTGGGTAAAATAGGAGCAACAAAACATCTTTACACAAACATTTCATTTTACAATTTTTTTCAAAACTTGATTTTGAATGGGAAGTATTCTTCTAAACATACATGTACATGTAGTATTGTTCAGGTTTAAGTCATTTCTTTTGATATATATATACAAATTTGATTTTTCTGGTCATCATTTAAAGAATCAAAATTGTAAAAATAAGATTTTATTAGACATTATAATAATTAATATCCAATAATCCATAGTCATTTAATTGGGTACTATCGTCTCTCTCTTAATCAAAGGGGTCATGGTAGTTTTACCTCATATCCGTATGTAAAATACATAATTCTTGTGTCCTATCAGTAAAAAAATGCTATCATTGTTATATTAATAAAAAATTGTCATTTATTCATTCAAGTGAAAGAGTAACACCTCTTTCATATACAGGGTTCAGATAGTAGTTTTACCTTAAATTGAAGCACTTGGTCTATAAGTTAAGGTAGTACAAAACAGATAGCGAAAATTTTTCCCATAATTCATTTTTTTAAAAAAATTGCACCAAATGTTAATCATATTAAACTGTATACATATACAAAGTTTAAAAAAAAATTCCACCATTAGTTTTCTCGTAATCTAGGTCACAACTATGGCTTCCGACACCCTGTTAGAAAAGGGCTAGGCTCATCGGAATACATGATTTAAAAAAAAGAAATTGTCAAAATATTTTTTTTTGACAAATATCTATTAACAAAGAGACTAAGACAAACGCTAAAGAAATAATAATCATTGACTTTGATAAATTTTTGTACCAATAAAATCAGTCCAAAGTATATGCAAGAAGGCCCTATTTTGGAGCTATTCGCCATACTAAATATCGTTTTTATTTAAATTCCTATCATTCAAATTCCACGAAAAACTATCATATAAATTGTTGAAATATGTAGATAATATTATGTAAATGCCAAAACAATTCCACCACTAGATATTTTTAAAAAGAAGTTTAAACCTTCCTCCCCTACTTTGTTACAATGTATTTTTTGAACAGTTCTTGCACGGCGTGACATTATAAGACACGTAGAACGTGACGTACGTCATTTATTTGTTTCTCGTAAACGTTTGACTTGCGCGAGGATTTCCTAAGTGTTTGTTTTTCAGATACTGTTTTGTATTACCTTAAGTTCTTCTGTCAAATCAGTAAAAATCATAGTAATTAAATGTTCTATATAAAGCTCTAACACAGCTTGGTAAACGGACCATGTACATACACATGTATAATTATGTACATTGATTGTAATAAGAGAAGAAACTGTGACATTTTGCTACATTTGCAATATATAATAAATTAAATACACGCACACACATATACACATTGGAAGTAACATGGATACATATATTTGAAAAAAAGATGCTAGTAGTGTTAACAATCACACCAAGGTTTGGACTCACCAAACACTTTTAATAATCAATGTTTAATTATTCATGTTTTAAGGACAAATTATATCATTTCAATGATTAAATTTCAGATTTTAATAAATAAATAATGTAAACAGTTACACTTTAAATCTCTATAAACTATATATTCCTGATGGATCATAAACTAGAATATTGATAGCTGATTAAAAATTCATTTTGAAGCATTATTTGATTCGTTTTATATTTTATTGAAAATAATATATTCTGGTTATGTAAAAATTGATTTGTATAAAAAATGTTCAATCAAATTAAAATTTCTATAATTGCATACATATATACAGTACTGTTTATTATAATTACTCATGTTTTAAGGACAAATTATTTCAGAATCATTTCATTGATTAAATTTAAAAAAAAATGGAGAAATCAAACAATGAATTCAAAACTCAATATAGTAAATCTTTTTTAGTACGAACACACTCAGATATCATAGCAATCTCTAGGAAAATTCTTTACAAATCCTTACAAAAAAAAGGTTTAACAAATTGATTACGAGTCCCGTAGAGGTAAATAATCACAAAATTTTAAACCTTTTGCAACAAATTTCTTAATATTTTCAAAAGTCAGCAATACTAATTGACATATTAATAGTTTGAATGAATTTATTCAATTTACAATCCAATAATATTATGAATGATTTTTTTTTATTAGCATAAATTGTAGTTATATGGAAGAAAACATAAATATAACAAAATCGCTATTATAATACTGTTTATTGATTATTACGAATTCATTATACGGATATGACGAATTACGGATACAAAGAAGTAAATCCATTAGTATTGGGACTTCGCTATAACCAAGTTTTACTGTAGTAATACCCTGGATATTTTGAACTTATACAACCTTGGTTAAAAGAGTTTACAGATTAACATTTTCCCAAAACTTAGTTATACTTAATTTACTTAATAGGTACATCTGTAGCTGTTAAATTAAATTTTTCCCTTAAGTTAGGGGTTAAACATATCCTAGGTTAAAAGGGTTGACAGATTAACATTTTCCCAAAACTTAGTTAATACTTTATTTACTTAATAGGTAGCTGTTAAATTAAATTGCTTCCTTAAGTTAGGGGTTAAACATTTGTCATGTTTTTTTATTGAAGATTTTTATGCTGGATTAACTTGAGAACTGTACCGGTATTATATTCTAAAAATAAACAGTGAGTGACTGCAATAAATATAAAAGATATTAAAAACAGTTTTTGAAATACATATTTATCACCATATATTTTCATTCATAAAATAAAAAAAATATATATGTTATGTACATTTGTAGGACTGGTACAGTATGTTACAGGAATATTCTTAAAGCCTAACACCGCTCGTAAATAGGTACTGTCCACCATATTTCTCTTTCATCATCACTATCCCTACAACCCCTATATAAGCCACAGAACTCTTACCAGTTAAAAGTATTTCGCTGTAGAAGTCTCATCTGTGTGGACGTACATCTTGCCTCGCCGTGTTACTCGATGAAATTATCAAATTTTACGTACTTTTTTTTCAAGCCAGGAGAATACTAACATCAAATAAACAGGTCAATGTATTATTTACAAACATAATATGCACATAGAATAAGAGATAAATGCATAAAATCCAAAGAGCACACACGACATAATTAACATTGGCCACAAGTTTCAGGTGTGCAATCGGGTGAAACGAAATCGAAGGGTTTATATACCTGTATGCCTAAGGTATTTACGAGCGGTGTTCAGCTTTAAGTTGACAACCTGATAAAAGCATTTATTTAACATGTTTCTGTAGTATGTAAATTGGCAGGTATTTGGAATAAACATAATAATCCATTCTAAAGGTTAACATGTAAAGTGAGGACATGGTTTGTGTTGGACTCTTTCTTCTCTTTCCTGGTTCCCACCATGATCTCTATTCCGCCTTCTTTTTTGTGATAACTTTTCCATACGCTGAACCTTTCTCTAGTTGAGTGAATCCAATCATAAATTTGGCTAATAAATTTACTGAAAAAAACCCAAACAATTCCAGTAACAATTTACACAAATAAAGCATACACGTAGGTGATTACATGTATTATGTTTCAATTTTTCTATCAATTCAGATTATCATGCTTAGTTTATCAAATGCATGACTGTGCTGGTTCATGTAGATTCAATTCTGAGGATTATCAAATAAAGTTTTAGTAATATCTTAGAAGGTTACTAGGTTTTTTGTGATGCTTTTTCACTTTGTTAACATATCAATATCACCAGAACATATTGGTTGGTATTAGCTGCAGGTCTGTAGCTCCTGGTCTGAAAAAATTTGGATGGATGACCTGGGAGCTACAGTGCCTCCCATAGTAAATCAAAGGCCGGAACGGCCACAAAGGCGTCGCGCTGACATTTTCTTTTATATAGAATGATATCAATTATTTGAATTTCTGTACTATAATAGTCGTATATCAAATAATATAAGAATAAAAAAGTAAATGAATTATGTTTTGTGTTGCTTTAAAACAAAAATTAGTTTCCTTATAAAACAGGTAGTGATGCGTTTATAATACAATAACTCATCATGGTTACAAAAATCGAAGACATTTCAAAGTTCAAAAATAAATTATTTTCTTTCTGCTTTAAACAGTCTTTGAACAATTTTCACAGGTTCATAACTTGAATATATCAACAGTGTGTCCCTAATTATAATAATAAAACATACTTTTATTTATTTCAATTCCCGTTTCAAACAAGATTACCTATGGTATATGGCTGTTTACAAACAAATCCACAACACGTGTTACCTAAAATGCTCGACCAAACCAACTGGATTATCGTGTTTATTAATTGCAACAAAATCACTAGATACTTTTATCGCTTATATTTATTTTGGAGACCGTGCCCGATAACAAAATAAATTTACACATCAAATTTTATTTCTATCGGGCACGGTCTCCAATTAAAATGTAAGCGATAAACTTAAATAATATTTAGTGAATTTTGACACCTTATTGTATTCATCCGCCATTTCTTATTTAACCAAATTTATACTTATGCAATGAGTTGTCGATAACCAGGGAGGCAAAGTTGGGTTTTCTGTACACAATTTAGTTGAATAAATGGAATAAAAATCTTGTAATATGTTTAATACTTTAACGAACTTATTACTTATGCGCATTTAAAAGGCGGTGCAGAGTGTGAATTTTTGGACGATTGCCAATCCAGACGATCGCTAGAAGGCTGCCGAGCATTAGCTCGACGCCTTAAAAACTGCAATTTACGGCACACAAAAAATTGCGCTAGTTTTGGACTGATTAACCCTATTTCCGAACACATTCTGTGGAAAAAAATCAGTACCATTAAATTCTTCATTCAATTTACTGCTGATAACGGTACTTTACTCGCCTCAAACTTTCTCTTAAACACACTACTGACCTCGGAAATTGAAGTATGTTAAATTCACGTCGAGCTCGAGAGTCGCCACTTTTAAATGAAAACAAACTTCACCACTTCACTTTACGAGGCTGGTGATGGAGTTTAAAAGCATATCAGAGGCAAGTAAAGTGATGATGTCTGTAGTAAAATGTCCAAGGAATTTTTTGGAATCAAATATTTGTATAGAAAGTGTTCGGAAATAAGGTTAATCAGTCCAAAACTACCGCAATTTTTTGTGCGCCGTAAATTGCAGTTTTTTACTATGGGAGGCACTGTAGCTCCCAGGTCGTCCATCAGAATTTTTTCAGACCGGTAGCTACAGACCTGCAGCTAAGTTGGTATGTGCTATAAAAAATCGAAAAATTGAAGGAAAAAAATTACAAATGAAAATAAAGAAAGCAACATATTTTCATTTATTAGGACTTACCTAAAACAAAAACTAAGACTATCACAGCTTTATGAAGAAGACTTCCATAGAATAAAACATTGACTAGGTAAAACAGCAATGGCACAAGAGTCACAATGATCCAGAATATATGCATGACTAGGTCATTGTAGCGTTTTGGTATTAGATATCCTGGTCTGTCTAACTCTTTGGTTTGGTAAAACTTTTCAACTACATCATCCTAAAAGAAAATAAGTAATGAGAGATTATTTTCATATCAATGTACTAATATAATTTATTTTTTTTTTTTAGGTAGAGGATATGGGCAATCGCAACTTCTCGGGCCTTTCCTGCAAGCTCGGATAAACACCTCGAACGTATTAACATTACCGGACATTAGAATTCTATACAAAATGAAGTCGTTTCTCATTAAAATAAGTTGGCTACACAGCCTTGTGTGTCGCTTCTGGGGTGTATTTTTGGGTAATTATATCATTGACTTTAATGAAGTCTAGCTCATATCTCAACAGATAGTAAAATGTGTGGTATTTATATCAAGATTTTTTAAAAGGGGAGACTTAAACACTGTCTGTGATGCAAGCATTTTTTCAGTGAAAAACATATTTTGTAATTTCCAAGATTATAAATATAGTTACTAAGTTATTATTAGAAATTTCATTATTAATATACATGTACATGTATATACCTTTTCTTTGAACAAATTCCTCAGCCATTCAGACAAATCCTCCTCAGAGTCGGGTAAATCTTTGACTTCGTACCTCCTACAGCATTCAGGAAGATAACCGATATAAATTGATATAAGCTCGAAAGTATCTGATAAAACATACCTTACTAGAGATTCAAGAATAAACTCTTCCTAATTAGATTATCGTTGTCAGTTTTTTAAAAGATAAATAAAGACCATAAGACATACAAAGACGGGTAATTTAGAGAAAATATCTTTGTATAAATTATACTGTAGAAGCAGAAATATTCCTTGAGGATTTAATTTCGTTATTTTCATTGGCAGAATAAATTAAGAAAATTAAATCCACGATGAATTTTTAACCAATGTATTAATAAATAGTACAGTTTTGATACGTGCTACAATTCAGGGATTACGATATGAAGAAATTAAATGCATACGAAATAGTATTTGGTTTAAAATCAACGAATTTTAACCCAGCGAAAAAAATGTCTTCTACAGTAATAATATGATGATATACTAGATCTTTGAATTACTGTAAATACCTAATTAAAAGCAAGAATTTATTATCTGTGTAAAATCACGAGAAGCAACCCTGACAGATTTCAAAATCTCGCTTTTAATTTTCGGACAGACATAAAGTAAAGAAAAAATTTCATTTCAAAATGTCGTATGCATTTTTATACTCTCACGATTTGGTGCAAAACAGTTAATTGGAATGCGATATTAAGTACTGTCTTGTGTAAAATAAGGAATTAATAGTAATTCATGTAATATTTACAGTAATTCATGTAATACATATTTATTAAGAAATATTTGAAAATCAGTTGCATGACATACCTGGCTCGGATTCTACTCATGATCTTCTTGCCATGGAGTACATCCATCAGAGAGGGGTAGCCCTCATCAAACACAACTGTAGCATCGTACACAGCATTTACTGTAAATAAAGAAAAACCGCAAACACATCATTATTAAACCTAATCATCATGCGTGTGTGACAGGGAGATAAAAGCATGATGGACCTAATTTAAACTGAACCCTACACCACCCCTCCCCAACCCCCAAATTGTACAATAATGGAGAGGAATAGGCAAAAAATATATTGTTAATTTACAAGACTTTAGTATATAAGTATGCTCCTACGTTTTCCTTTGAGTTCCTGAATGGAGTAGGCGAACCCCTTGGGTCTGGGCAGCAGGTGGTGCTTCATTATTGGGTAACCTTTCTCTTTGGCCACGATGTGGCTGTTTTCCAGTTTCTGGTTTGTCAGTCTGGTTCCTTCAGGGAACAGTAAAAGCTAGCAAAAAGAAAATTATCAGTTATAATTTAAGGCAAAGATAAATTTATCATTAGATTCTGTGGCAAAAAGTTTCAATTTCAATATATAACACAAAAAGGAATTTTATTCTTATTTCAACTGCTATACTTGAAAAGGGAAATAAATCTGTTTAATATCATATTTTCTACAACTTCAAATTGAGTGTTTTTCAAAATTACAATAAGTGATCATGCAATGCTGCTTCATTTGACTACATGAAGCAATGTTTACCAAAATCATCATTTTGTTTTTGCCTCATTTACATTCAGTGTACTTCATTCTACAGGTGATTTATACATCTATGTAACTATGATTGATCAAGAACTTCACAAAGAAAAAGGTTCATCAAGTTTTCCCCATATATAATACACCAGTAAGTCCTCAAACATTTAGATGACAAATCATAACCAAAGGATATCAATCATTTCAAGTTCATTATATTTCTTTGTAAAGATCAACAATAGTTCTTACAGTGACCCAGTAATACATGTAGTTCTTACAGTGAGCCAGTAGTAGTTCTTACAGTGACCCAGTAGTTGTTCTTACAGTGAGCCAGTAGTAGTTCTTACAATGACCCAGTAGTTGTTCTTACAATGACCCAGTAGTAGTTCTTACAGTACCCAGCAGTAGTTCTTACAGTGACCCAGTAGTTGTCCGGATACTCCACTGCTGTCCGGACTCCCTCCTGGATTATCTGTTTATCCTTGGTCCAGTCCCTCTTCAGGAACAGCGACTCCGTGAACCACCAGGCCCAGCCAATCAGAGGAATCAGCTGGAGGACTTTCTTCCCGTAGATCTTTGTGGTCTAAAATCAGATCATTTCAAAAGCTTGGTTAATTAGGTGAGAACAACCTTAAGACAACAGAGACAACTCTAGTCTCTTCAACTTTTTCTGAATTGTTTTTACAGGTTTTTTTGCTCTAAAAAATTAGATACAAGAGGCAATCATATGACAAAAACTTTTTTCCAAATGCGAATTGTAAATAAAAAGATATTGTAAAATAAAAAAAAAAAAAATTGAAAAAAATTTGGAGCATATGGTGATTGAATCTCCAGCTAAATTCCTATGTACATTCATTTGACTGTTAAACATCCATCTCAGCTGGCAATATTTACGTATATCTAGTAAAAAAACTTCCATTTATCCCCTTTGAGTACAACATAGAAAAAGTGACTTAAGAAGACAAAATTTAATTAGGCAACTAAAGCATACAAATTTATAACATATTTAATTAGGCACCAAAAACTACAATTATGAAGTGTATAACATAATTCAATGCAATTATAGCAATAGAATCTATTACACAGTGTATTACATAATTACAGGCAGCAATTAATAATCACAGTAGCCATGGAGTGTATTAGAAAATCCAGGCCTCACCCCCAGCATCCGGATTCTCTCGGCCAGAATCCACGCCATGAGCCAGTCGATCTCGTACTTGTGGTTCATGATGACCATCATGTGTTCTCGCGCCAGGTGTCTCCTTTCCTCGGGGTCCATGTGAAGCACACACTCACAACCCGCCCACCATTGTCCAACGCTGGTGAACTCTGACCCAACAAAAATAAATCCAATGATATCTTAAAAAGTCCAGCAGCTTTTTCAGCAGAGCAGCCGCTCGCAAGTGCTGGCCAAGATTCCTTATACATGCAAAACAAATTATGGCGAACGCTCGCAAGCACTCGCTCTACTGAACACTCCTCAGTACCTATAGTTATTAATCATACTAATAATATGGCTATATTAAGACTGTTCCGATAGGGGACATTTTCCTATAGTGCATGCTTAGAACTTAAATTAAACTTTCACTAAAACTAAATTACTGGGATGAAATTAAACTGACAATTTGCAACGTTTAACCAAGACAACATTATGTTTTACAGTAAAGTATGAATTCCTATTTGAAGCATTGACACATGTGCATACTGCATTATAGTCTGTCCCAAGACATTATTCATCTCTTTAGCAATGGAAAATCCCCGTAGACTTTTTACTTTTAGCTGTGTATTAAATGTTGAAACCTGACAAGCTAGAGGGGGTGTTTCAAAGGGGGCATTTTGGGGTTTTTTTTATGCTATTGAAATTGTTGGAACCAAAAGGTACTGGTATATATAAATATAGAATAATTTAAGAAAATATGCGGCAAAAATATTTTAGGACAATAGTTGATCTAAATCTTCAGATGTAATATCCTTGAGACTGATGCATGGACTTCAAACAAGTCAGATGCACAGTTAGGCAGTACAAATGTACTTACGACACCACGAGGCATATGCCAGGTAGTAGTTGACTTTCCTGTACAGGGTTTTGTCGAATGGCCATATGACGAGGCTCAGAAGCTGTAGAAAGTTCAGGAAGAGCGTACTGACAAAGAACACATAGGCAAACAGCAGGAACCAGATAGGCCAGCTCTTCCAGTTCTCCATGATGTACTACCCCTGTAAAATATTAACACTGCAACAATTCCAGTGATAAAACAAATTTGAGATTCCAGCAAAAATCTACTTTACATTAATTTATTTAATCTTTTGTCCCACTAAAAAGAATATCAAATGAATTAACAATTGATTCATAAAAGGATTGAAGAAATTAAAACATAAAATATAGGGATATAAGAATTCATGCATTTTTACATAGTAACATGAATTGAAATCTATATGAAATATTAAAAACCATGATAAAAATCTACAGCATCCTTTCTCCCCTCAAAGAGTACTGAATTGGGTTGTTCACATAGTAACCAGCTAACAAAAAAATATTGAGAAGTATGCATGCATGATATTTTTTCTCACCATATATGTGTGGAATGGATCTAAGATCAGAAGAGACATATCAGACTCAAATTACTGAGTACTCAGCACAAAAATTTTACACTTCACAAATCTTGTCCAGAATTGATCTTAATTTTCCCAATCAACTCAATTGCCTTAACATTTTTTGGAATACCAGCCAGGCCCATACCACATTTTTAAATATTCATTTCTTTTGCCATTTTATACTATATAGCTTAATCTTTTGTGCCCCCTACCCCTTCAAGTCGTGTGCTGCTAATTAAGTACCACAGGGGCTTGTGTAGATAAAAAAAACATTGTTAAGAAAGTTGGTACCTCGGAGGAAAAATAACAAGGGAGAACGCCATCTTGGATACCGCCTATATTCATCAGCTAATTTCTCATTTGAATCGTTATACTAGAAACTTGTGGCAATTCGTATTCCTTTATAAATGATTCTTCTTTACGATCCCACCTTCAGTTTAATTCTTTTCAAGTCTACATCAACAAATTTTATCTTTTTCTCGCGTAATCGTCCGAAATCTACAACTCCCTGGCTTTTCCCATAACCAATCGTATGACAGAGATCTCACGTGCCATACTTTCGCTTTCTGCAGAAGCCAGGGAGTTGTCAATTTTGAATGTTTAC
>WFKH01011925.1:36646795-36665258 GCA_016163765.1 Magallana hongkongensis
AAAATTATGTAAAGTAACTTTAAGTGTACAGTGTAAGTATGAAATACCTTAATTTACTGGTAAATGCCAGGTCAAAAACGGTAAAGGGTGGTTTCGTTTCGATCACTTGTTCGCACCGAGAGGTTTCGCGCCGAGAGGTTTCACCCCTTTTCAATTTATATTTTATAAATATTATTAACGATCAAGAATTACTTAAGCAAACCCCAAATAATCACTTACGTTGTGTTTTATGGAATAACTTAAAATTATCGTGATTTCACAATATCAAGCTGTCTTCATTTATAAACATTTGTGTAGTGAAGGCATTTCTAGGCAATTTTCCGTGAGCCAATATCTACATGTACATGAGTTCACTTAATTATGTAATTTAAAAATGGCTTTCCTAATGCCTTTATGAACATTTGTCATGTTTGTAGTGATATCATTTTTTGCTAATTTTCTGTGATTTCACTTAATTATGTATGTTCATCTAACTTGCAGTGTTTTATTTTTGCCCTTTTTTACACTTCATTTAGATTGACACACAGAATACTGGTACAAAAAAACAACAACAAACGATTTCTTGAGATACTTATCATTTAGTTCTCCAAATTAGATTGCAATAAAAACTATTTAACGGTTTCATTGATGGTGGATTATTTGCTGACTAATTAAACTGCTCAGGCGATATTCATGCATGTGTCTAATTAAACGAAATTACTGTTCAAATCATTAATATGTATATATAGATATAATTTAAATTATGTATTTAAAAACAAAAGCAACAAGCGGTGTGTTTGTAGTGTGTAGTGTAGCGAATCCACTCCGGGCAAATCCACTCCGGGCGAACATGTATTCGGAGTGAAACCTCTCAGCGCGAACAAGTGATGGGAGCGAAACCTGACCCGGATTCGTCAAAAACATCATAAACATTTCATGGAAGTTCGACTGTCCGTCGAACCACTAATGAACTTATAGAAATAAATCTACTAGGAACTATTCTATAAACTAACTACTTATAATATTAGTAATTAAACAAATTAGTAAATATATCAGGGTCATTTACATGAACCAAATTTATGCAGTGGAGGTTTCATTGAATTATTTTTAATTTACTTATAGAGTAGCTTTTATGACATATACTATACTCTGTCCCAAGATATTTTTGCAGCACATTTCCTAAATTTTTCGATATTTATAATTACTTCTGGGTTCAAACAATGTTCATTCAAAAGTATGAAAAAATGTGAAATACATGGCAATAAATGGAAGTACCAGTAGTAAAAATTGACAGTCTAGAATTTATTTTGATGCTATAGATACATGTACATACCTTATGGTGCGTTATTATGTACATTGTTACATTCTATAACTACTTGTAAATTATTTTGTATGCATACAGTCATATTAACTTGATGCCAATCAGCCAAATTCATTACTGTTGTGAATTACTGTCTAATATAACAGTTATATGCAAAGTTAGTACCACAAATAAACAAAGCAAGTACCACAGATATACAAACTAGTACCACAAATATACAAAGCTAGTACCACAAATAAACAAAGCTAGTACCACAAATATACAAAGCTAGTACCACAAATATACAAAGCTAGGACCACAAATATACAAAGCTGGTACCACAAATATACAAAGCTAGGACCACAAATATACAAAGCTAGTACCACAAATATACAAAGCTAGTACCACAAATATACAAAGCTGGTACCACAAATATACAAAGCTACCACAAATATACAAAGCTACCACAAATATACAAAGCTGGTACCACAAATATACAAAGCTGGTACCACAAGTAAACAAAGCTAGTACCACAAATATACAAAGCTACCACAAATATACAAAGCTAGTACCACAGATATACAAAGCTAGGACCACAAATAAACAAAGTTAGTACCACAAATATACAAAGCTACCACAAATATACAAAGCTAGTACATGTACCACAAATAAACAAAGCTAGTACCACAAATAAACAAAGCTAGTACCACAAATATACAAACTAGTACCACAAATAAACAAAGCTAGTACCACATATATACAAAGCTAGTACCACAAATATACAAAGCTAGTACCACAAATATACAAAGCTGGTACCACAAATATACAAAGCTAGTACCACAAATATACAAAGCTAGTACCACAAATATACAAAGCTAGTACCACAAATATACAAAGCTAGTACCACAAATATACAAAGCTAGTACCACAAATAAACAAAGCTAGTACCACAAATATGCAAAGCTAGGACCACAAATATACAAAGCTAGTACCACAAATAAACAGCTAGTACCACAAATAAACAAAGCTAGTACCACAAATATACAAAGCTAGTACCACAAATAAACAAAGCTAGTACCACAAATATACAAAGTTAGTACCACAAATATACAAAGTTAGTACCACAAATATACAAAGCTACCACAAATATACAAAGCTGGTACCACAAATATACAAAGCTGGTACCACAAATATACAAAGCTAGTACCACAGATATACAAACTAGTACCACAAATAAACAAAGCTAGTACCACAGATATACAAACTAGTACCACAAATATACAAAGCTGGTACCACAAATAAACAAAGCTAGGACCACAAATATACAAAGATAATGCCATATGTTTTGATTTGTGATGTACTGGTAAGTAAATACATAAGACCAGGTGCACAGAGATGATGTCTGTTAATTAGCTAGTACATGTATTGCATATCATTATTTGATGGCACCGACACATTTTGCCCTGAGGGGCACATTTTGTTATTTCACAAACAGGAAGAAAAGCAAGTTTATGAATTACAATATATTAAGTCAGTAGACCTTCACTGAGAGAAATAAGATGAAATAGAAATTGGTATTAGATTTAAAAATGTCAGCTTTGATTGATGGATGACAAATTCCTTAATATAGATTTGTGTAAAAAATAATAATTGAAGTCAACAAAACAAGCAGTAAGTATTTTCAGACCAAATCTGTGCCTAATGTTTTAGGTTTTGATGCCTGTTTGTCAATGTAGTTACTGTTCAATTCAATTTTACTTGATATTTTTTTTTTTTAGTACGACATGGATGTGAATGGTTTGTCAGATAAGATGGAGTCCGCATCAATCTCTCTTTTACCAGAGGAGAAACTGAATCTCATAAAGAGGAACCTTCAGGTAGGATGAAGTAGGAATACACTAAAAGGGGAGAAAGAATTTGAACTGAATTTTCTTGCTTAAAAAATGTACACTCAGACATTTTTGATTTTGTATCATGATGAATTAGGGAGAAGTAAGATTCAAATTTGTATAACATGAAGGAATTGCAAGAACACGTAGACTTCGTGTTACGGTACATTTGAAAAATGCATGAGCAAATATAGCGTCCAAAAAATTAACAAGACCCTGTGATGGACCATGTAATCATACGAGTTGATTCCTGGAAATTGTAAAATGTTGTCTTAATATGTAAAGTTAACATTTATATAGCTACAAATAGTTATTCCAGAAAATACAATGTAAAATGCACGTTTAAATACTAATATTTCCCACTCAGTATACATTAGATAAAACTAAAATTGTTTAACAAGTTTTAACTGTTATCAAATCTCACTTGGTAATATGTTTTCAATATTTATTTTATATTGTAGGAAATAATAGGTGAGGATAAACTGAAGACGATTCTGAAGGAGCGGGATGTCAAGGTATACTGGGGGACAGCCACCACCGGGAAGCCACACGTGGCCTACTTTGTTCCCATGTCCAAGATAGCCGACTTCCTCAGGGCAGGATGCGAGGTACATTCAAGAAACTCCCATATTCATGATTCATGGAGATGCTAAATGTTAACAGAGACAGATATTACTGCTATTGGTTTTGAACCTTGGTCCTCTGGTATAGAATTTCAGCCCATTTCCGAAAACTTATCCTTCTGTTGTATTGTTTGGATTCCATAATTCGCAGGATAATATCATTTGCACTGCCAATGTGAATCACTTTTTTATCTCTTACTTTTTTAAAACCTCAATGTTTTTTGTAAGATTTATCTCCTTGTTTCAAAATAGCTATTAGGCCTAAGAAAAAAAATGGTTTGTTTCTGCTTTCCCGACTGACCCTAGCTTTTACCACCGACTCAAAACTTTTTTTTCAAGAATTTTTGATGGAAAATGGTTTATTTCTATTTTTATCCCATTTGGAAAATTTTTTCCTCAAAATTTTGGTCACAAAAATGCTTGTAGCAGTTACTCTTTTCAAATCAGTGTAACTCAAACATTTTGTTTCAAAATTGCTGTATGTTTCCATGTGTTGTAGATACCGGTAATAATAATGCTCTCATCACTGGCAGAGGAAGTATCTGATATATAATGTAGTTATACCCCCGCAAACGAAGTTTAGGGGGGTATATTGGATTCACCCTGACCGTCTGTCCGTCTGTCTGTAGACGCAATTTTGTCCCCCCTATAGAATGTTTTACTACTGCATGGAACAGTCTGAAAATTTGTACATATGTTGAACACCATCTGAAGATGTGCACCTGCAATTTTTATCAAGATCAAACAAGATTTAATGATTTTATGACAATTTTTATTTTCCTTATCCTATATATTGTACACTCTGTCTGATGTTGAAAAGAAAGGGAGGTAATCCTTACAGATTTTAGTAATTAATTAATAGTAAACACTCTTAAATATATTCATATAAAAACATCCAGATGGAAGTTTTTTGTCTTTATTTCATAACTAAATTTATGTTTTATAAGTATTCTATCAACTGACAATGCAAACTTTTTGTTTGTCAATGATAAATTCTAAGGAGCTAATAAGAACATCAAAGACAAGTGTGGCTGAATTCATTTGTCCCAAGGGGCCATTATCTGAGCCATGGTTTAGATGGAGCATGTGTTTAGGGAAAATTGATAATCTATAAAATGGGCAGTAGTTTGTGGGATATTTTAATACTACTGTTTCATATAAACCAAAGGTTTCTATCATTATAAGGAAATAAATTATATCATTATTACATGTAATAAAGAATCTAACTATTTTTAATTAAAAGCTGTATAAATTTATTAGTCAAAGAAATTGATGAAGTGACCCTATAGGGCATTAATGTAAATGAAATTCAAAATTATTGATATGAATGTTGTGTTTTGGCAATTTTAAAATTGTTTGTACATGTATTACTAGACTTTGACCCGTGCGTGCACGGGTTGACATTGCATATGATATCGGAATAATCTAATTTTATTCTAATAGAATAATCTGTGTCTCGGGACAGGCCTTCACCACAGTTAAAATGCCTCCCATATACCCATAATGTAGCTAAAAACTGCAGAATCACTCCGATACGATTTTGAGAAAATTAATGAAGCTTTATTGAAAATAACAGTCAAATTAATTCATAACAAACCATTTTGAGGCTGTAAATACATTTCATTAAAAAATTTAATTCATATTAATGAAGAATTTAACACTTTTCCCCCAATGTTTTTTACTCGCTTCAAATTTACACAGCATGTTGACATTCGGAACTCTCGGGATTTTTCAAATCAAATGCACCGAGTTAGAGTTATCTCCCGTATTTTCTTTGATGAACAGAATATATACATGTAGCAAACTTTCAATGAAAATTTACACGTATTTGTATTAACGTTTCTGAGTTTATCCATGCAAATGTGATATTATGGAAACATAAAGTAAAGAGCCTCCCGTTATTTAGCGTGAATGTAATGCGCATGTGCAAGATTGTAAAATCCAAAAAATCCAGATAATTTCCGGATTTATAAAAGGAATTTATGTTGATTATTAATTAGTGAAGCTTGATTGAGAAAAAATAAAAACAAATTCGTAATCTCCATGTACCAATGATGTTTAAAATATATAAAACAAAAGACAGTACTCTTCCGATTTCTCGGTATTAAAGACCAAAAATTTGAGTCTATTATTTTAATATAGTAGTATAGATATTAAATTCTTAATATTCTTTGTTTAACAAGCTCGATCATCAAAGAAAATCATAGTCCTATGGGATCAATTTTCTGATATGGAGTTGCATGTAGCCATGTACCATAGGAGAAAGTGAAGAAAATTTGACAACTAATTGCATCTGTCAAGACTCCGATTAAAAATATATTCAAGGTTTTATCCACAGAAGAGCATTGCTTGGCTATTTTCGTTTACTAAAAAGGGAGGGCCACTGCAGCTATTGTCACTCAGTTGTTTTTTCTTCAAAACATTTCAATAAAAAAATATCATCGGATACAGAAATTATTATTCAATTCAATTATTTGTCCCATTTGAAATTAGCCTTGCGGGGGTATTAGTCCCTTTGGGACAGTTCTAGTTTTTTGTTTACTTTAGGCCAGCTTATAATCATTAAAGATATTAAAAAGTACTTCTCATTTTATACCATTCAGGAATGTCAGTATCTAACTGCACATTTGGATACTGCTCAATGCATACTACAATAACGGAAAAAAATATTATTTAAAAATAAAAATAAAAAAATGCCGCCTAACGACCCTACATTTTTTCAGCATGAAAGCAGAAACAAAGTTAACCATTATTTTTTTTAGGCCTTATGTTCAAACCACATTTTACTGTATGAACGGCCCTTAAAATCTCTCAGTCTCTGTATGCCTTATAATTAACACACTGTTATCATGGTGATCAACACAGCTCAATATGGATAGTACATGTATATCCCATTGATTTGTTGTAATCAGTAAATTTTTCCGACTTCATGTGGGACCTTTATCTTTTTCTTCAGGTGACCATTCTGTTTGCAGATTTACATGCTTACCTAGACAACATGAAGGCCCCCTGGGACCTCCTGGCTCTGCGAGTTCAGTATTATGAGAGAGCAATCAAAGCCATGCTCAAATCTATTGGAGTTCCCCTGGAGAAACTCAAGTTTATCAAAGGATCAGACTACCAGCTTAGCAAGTGAGAGCAGCCATTTACACCTGTTTTTCTGATTTACTGTATTTCTTGCTATAAACAATCCTCAGTTAAATCTCTTAAATAACCTCATGAACAATGGAACTGAACAGTTTATTAATGTTAAGCAGTAAATGTCTTCTATAATTGGAAATTCTGTTTAGTATTCATCAAATCTTCAAAATTTTTCAAATTCAATCTGAATCTAACCTGAATTGTTGATTCTGACCTTTAAGTCTATGTGATGTATTGTACTTTACTACAGCATGAATATTTGAATAATGATTATCAGTATTTCTGAGCTGTAAAAACAGAATTGTTACATGCTCATGTAGACTGTATGGATAGAAAATGAGTGAGACTTGCACTGTGAAATTTTCTGATTGGCAGAGAGTACACCCTGGATGTTTACCGGCTGTCGTCAATGGTTACGGAACACGATGCCAAGAAAGCGGGTGCTGAGGTGGTCAAGCAGGTGGGGAATCCCCTGCTGAGTGGTCTCCTGTACCCAGGGCTTCAGGTACGGTAAAAAATTACAGGTTCATAAACAGGTACCCTTCCCAACCCACCACAGTGACTTCAGGTATGGTCACTTTGTACAGATCTACTGTTTACAGGGTTATATTTGCCCCATGTAATTTTCGCTCTTCTACATTGCAAACGGTTTCGCCCCATCTTGAATTCGCCCAGACACAGTTGTGTTTAAAAGAGAGATAATTTGAGACAATGGAATTTTCACCCAGTCTTAAATTTGCCCGCTGACAATGAGGGCGATAGGGACGAAAATATAATGGGGCGAATATTTCCCTGTATACAATAAATGACTGTTCAGTTGATATGGACCTCCTCTGACCATAGTTGTTTACATTTACATGCACCTATTTGATATTCAGGATCAGTTTTATTTGAGTAGAAATCATGCGCAATAGAAATTTATAATTTATTTGGTTACGTTATTAGTAAGGTTGGGAATAATTTTTTAAATCCATTTCATTTTGGTAAATCTGCTGTTTACAAATAAATATTTTATGTGGTGTAAGAATGTGGAGTAAAATTCTGTATTTTAGGTCATACATGTATTATGTTCTCCTAACTTTGGATTTATAGATTTATTTATTTTCAAAACATTGGGGTTTTTTTTTTAATAATATTTATTAAAGCAGCGGCTGTAATTTTTCAAGGAGTTGTAAAAGTTGAACAATTAATTTAACAAGTTGGTCTACATGAATTAATTATTTTATTTACATTATCAAGTTAGAGTTGGGATGGGGGGATATCATGACTATCTCTGCTATCTGGTGATCTGTAAGCTAACTGTTCTGATTATCAGTACTTTGATTTTTTTTTCTAGGCTCTGGATGAAGAATATTTAAAAGTGGATGCTCAGTTTGGTGGTGTAGATCAGAGAAAAATTTTCACTTTTGCTGAAAAGGTAGTTGTCAACTGTTTAAAGACTTGATATATTCATTTCTAAATGCTGTAGTTTAAAACTAATGCTGTTGTTAAAATTTCTTTCTTTCATCTTTTGAAATTATTTTAACTTGCTCAAATAATGATTTCAATGGCAAATGAAATTATAAAAAATTAAGAATTCCCAATTTAGAATTCTTGATACGCTGTAGTGATACATGTATACATGTTCTTTTATGCTATTTTTTGTAGTATCTCCCCCACTTGGGTTACACAAAGAGAATTCATCTCATGAACCCTATGGGTAAATATTCCACGTTAATTAAATGCTAATTATAATTAATGAACAAGGGTATTTGAACAGCATTTTTTTTTTCACAGACTAGGAAGCACAACTTAATTTTTTGATATTAAATAAAATTTTAAGTCAATATTTCAAAATGTCAACCCTCCATCTCATTTTAAAAATAATGAGGTCCCTTAATATTCAGTCATTTTAACCCTCACTCAAAAATCTAGAGTAGGTGACTTTGGCTTTTGAATATACATGTAAATGTACCATAGAAACATTTTTAAAAAAGATAATGCGCTTTAATTTTGAATTCTTTTAAACAGTTCCTGGTTTGACTGGAGACAAAATGAGTTCGTCAGTGGAGGATTCCAAGATTGACTTATTAGATTCCCCCTCTGCTCTGAAGAAGAAGCTGAAGAAGGCTTTCTGTGAGCCGGGCAATGTGAAAGACAATGGTGTCTTGTCATTCTGTCAGCACGTGCTGTTCCCACTCCGAGGGAAAGAGGGTAAGGAAGTCATAACGAAGTATTCCGCAGTTTGTTCCTAAAGCACTGCCAGGCATGAATAATATTTCTCACAAACCATGAAGTACGAAACAAAAAGATTAATTAATGTACAAATGCAAGGTTAAGTTAGGAAGAGAAGATAGGAAGCATTTACATAAATATTAGCTACTATCTTTTTTTTATCAAATGTGGACATCAATTTTTTGAATAGTTCACTTTCTATGGTAGTTAAAACTTGTCATAAGATTCCCTTTATACACTCTAAGTCTTAACATTTTTCAGCAATGAGTTTGTTGCGGACTCAAGAAAATGCCTAATGTTCATAATAGAGAGATATTTATCACCTAGTGTGTTTTTATTACGTCATTATTTAATTGCAAGCCAGACATTAGGTTGAGAGAACAACAGAAATATTTAATGATTTTATGAAATAGTCTGCTTTGTTGTTTCTTGTATCTTGCTGTAGAAAGCCATCTTAATCCCAATACCTCTTGTAGGTTTCCTTGTAAAGAGAGTGCCCGAGTTTGGAGGGGACTCCATGTATGCAACTTATGATGAATTAGAGCAGGCATTTGCAAAAGAGGTAACAGTTAAAACATACCAGATTTTTTTTTTTTTTTTTTTTTACAAATTATCTTTATTGCAGACATGATAGACATAAATACGTGTATAATAAAATTATCACTAATAAAACTACAGTCAAACTTCGTTTTCTCAAACTAGATGGGACTGTTAAAAAAACTCTGAGATATCTGAGTATTTGAGATATCGAGGGTAAAATACTTATTAATAAAAACTAAGTGGTTGGGTCTTACAAATCACTGCTAGATATCTATTGTATTCAAGATACCCGTGTTCGAGATATTGAATTTCAACTGTATATTGATGTGTAGGATGATCAGAAATTCACTAAATTGATATCAACATTTGAAAATGTGAATTTCACATTACATGCAATATCACATGCTGATTTTCCTTTGTTGTAATGTTTTGTAATTATGTATACAACATACATGGATGGATTATGTGGATTTTTTAATTTCGTTGTTCGTAACAGGAGGTACATCCAGGGGATCTGAAGGCCTCTGTAGAGAGATATTTAAATGAGCTGCTGGAACCAATCAGGAAAGAGTTTGAATCGGCAGAGAACAAAAAACTGGTGGCCCAGGCTTACCCAGTGGAGAAGAAAAGTAAGGGAGATAACTTGTCCATAACTTATTTTAAAATGCATACAATAGTCTTGTACAATGCAAAAAGTATATATTTTCAACTTTAAAAATTCCAAATGAATTTTAACTTCAGAGAGAGATTGAATTTTTTTTTCTTTTTCATAATGTTCATTAATTTATCAGTGCATGAACAATTGGTCCTTATAGAAATTGATTGATAAATAAAAATTAATAAAAATAAAAATTATCAATATATAATTAAAGAAGTATTGAATTATATCATGTATATTATCCCTGTTCAAAAAAAAAAGTGTCTATAATTTAATGCAGTTACAATTGTTGCTTTGTAGAGATATAAAAAAAATTATTTAAATTGTTTGAATCATATGATAAATTGATTTCCAAACAGGTTTATGATACTATCTTTATCCTTATTTTAGAGAAGCCCGGTCAGCAGGGAGGTGAAGCGGGCGGCTCCGATGAACTGGTTCCCTCTCTGTTAGATCTACGAGTCGGCAAAATATTGGACGTCAAAAAGGTGAGGAAATAACGTGAAAGACTTGTCTGTTGTGTGTCATTCATGCCAATTACTTACATTTTTGATTTTGTACATACACATACATGTATGTGGACGAGTTTTCTATAATTGTAAGCAGAGGTAAAGCAATTTTAAGTTTTGCAGTGAGGTACAAAAAATATAGATTTTTAATTGAAATTTGTAAAAGTTTTAATTTCTCTAACAAACACCCAACTGCTAAAAAAGTTTTCCTTAAAAAAATCAATTTGTATAGTGATGTGCTTTATAAAAAATCTAGTTAGATTACCCCAAAGAAACTGCATAAATCCAGTTAGATTACTCCAAAGAGCTAAAGAGAAATTTACATCGTTATGATATATTTCTTATTCATAAAGAGCTTCGTAACCATGCCTTAAGATTTAACCAGTTTACATACTAAGTATTCTACAAGAGCATCTCAAAGAAATATTTAACCTCAATTTACTTCACATAATCGGCACATACCCATTAACTTAAGAAATTTGCATCGTTTCGATTAATTTCGTTTTCCTAAAGAGCTTAGTAACCATGCCTTAAGATTTTACCATTTTACTTTGTGACTTTACTAAGTATTCTACAACAGCAACTAAAAGAAAAAAAATTACCCATGTACATTATAAAAAAAATATTAACTGAATCTTTTAATTTTTTTTGTAGCACCCTGATGCTGAGTCACTGTACGTGGAGACAGTTGACGTGGGGGAAGGGGAACCGCGGACCGTGGTCAGTGGATTAGCAGGGCTCTACCCCATGGAGGATCTACAGGACAGAATGGGGGTGTTCCTCTGTAACCTGAAGGCCGTCAAGATGAGGGGCGTGGTTTCACAGGCCATGCTCATGTGTGCCTCAATGTAAGTCATTTGATGCGTGTCTCAGTGTGAGCTATTTCATGTGCCTGAGTTCCGGTAGTTATGATAGCTGCAGGGAGGAAAATTGATTTGATATTTGGATAATTAATGGCATAGAACAATTACATACTGTAATATGTTACCCACTTTGAACAGTTTGAAGACTGGAGTAAAGAAAACTAACCTTGCTGTAAACATGAATTCACCTTTAGTGAATTACCACGTGGGGTTTACTGTAATGTGCATAAGCGTTAACTTTAGCGTACAGTTCTCTGTCTCTGTATTGTAGAGATGACCCCCGGGCTGTGGAACCCCTAGACCCCCCTCAGGGTAGCACCCCAGGGGACAGAGTGATGTTTGAGGGACACGAGGAGGGAAAACCAGAGGAGGAACTCAAACCCAAGAAGAAAGTCTGGGAAAAACTACAGGTGTGTTACAATGTAATCATGAAGCAGGGTTTTTTTATTGTGTGCATATGCCAAACCATTTAGTATTTATTTAAACAATAAAATGCTTTCTTTGGTGATTCATGTGTGATATGAAGGTGGCATCATTGCAGAAAAAATTTGCGGGTTATGTAAATTTTTTCTGCAATGATCGCTACCTTCATAACCCGCATGAATCATCAAAGAAAGCATTTAATTGTTTATATTTACAGAGGGCCCCGCTTAATATAATACCCGTTTAATATTATAGTTCGGTTAATATAATAGTTTTTCAAAACACAAAACTATTTCTTAATAAATCATTGTATTTTACATCGGTTATTATAATAGCTTAAAATGTGCACCCCGCTTAATATAATAGAAAGATCACGTCTGTCAATTGAGTTTCACACCTTTTTCACGAGCTAGCCCCTCATGTGTAGCTTGTATAAACACTCTGACTTCCCAAATGACTTTGAGCTGGCCAGACGGGATTAGTCACGTCTCATATCACCTGGCTTGGGTACTTTACCTATGCACCTGTCAAGTGACATCGCTGTATATTGAAGTTGTTTACAGTTTGAATAAGTGAATGCCTCTTATTTTTGTATAATAATTTATAAAAACGGGATATTTTTCATGGCTTAGCATTGTACATGATGTTCCATTTGACGATTTGTACTGCAGTTAAGTAGTGACTAAGTCTTTTTTAAATATGCCTTTAATATAGGAAGAATGGGCTAAATATATCAAAGAAAATAAGAAAATTCTGCAGAGCTTTGTGGTTTATTTGATTTTTATTGAAAGAAGTTATTAAAAACGAATTGTCTCGTGAATGCCTTATTAGATTTAGTCAAAACCGGAAGTACTGGAAGAAAACAAAATGAAAGCATTTCAACTCATCGGAAGCACATTGGTGGATCTTACAATTTTCCCAGCTTGTAATAGTTAACTTTATCCATGAAATTAAACTTTTTTGAAGCATTAAAAGTAAAGTTTTTATTGGAAGAAATCATCAATTATTATGGAAATTACATTGTCTAGATATAGATAGTAATAAAACATGACGTGAATAGGTACACATTATACTTGTACACATTGAATTTAGCTGGGTTCGGTTATTATTATAGTCCGGTTAATATAATAATTTTTCCTGACAAAATAATATTATATTAAGCGGGGTCCACTGTACATCTCTCTTTTAACTAATTAATAAATTGATTATAAAAAGTAAGTAAACTACACTAAAATTACTGTTAAGTACGTTAGCTAAAAGAAACAGCCAAATCGTCTCGTTTGAGACTGAGTCTTACATCGTCATGATTATTTGGTGCAGTCCTTGATTTTTCCTAAGTCGCTGTATCGACCAATTGATAAACAGGGAGTGTTGATTTCATTCCTGTCAGTTTCAGCCACTGTAGATTTCGACCAATCGATAAACGGGGCATGTAGATTTCAGTCTGGCTTTTTCTATCAAACTATGAACTATAAGTTTACGTAAAAAATAGAGGGAACCATACTCGGTAGATGTAAATATTTGTATATGTAAACATCCTGGGTGATTTTTAAAGTTTGAATGTCCATTGCAGGTGGATTTGAGAGTGAATGAGAAAAGTATAGCAGAATGGCAGGGCAATGTCATGAAGACCAAGCTAGGGAACGTTACAGCCAGCAGTCTAAAGTGTGTACCGATTAAGTGATGGAACAAGCCTGAATATAGACCTCTAAATAATCTGACAAAAGTGCTCCAATATTTATTGTTTTTGACAGACAGAAACGAGTTCTTCAAGACATATTCTATCCATGGGGGATTTTTTTACACCAGACATTTTCATTTTCGGTTCTCATGTATTTTTTTTTTTTTGGCAAGGGGATTGGGGTTTGATATATTATTGAATCAGAATGTGAAAGGAGAGACCCCTTAAGTCTGGAGAAATTTATGAATATTTTGTTTTCTTGAAGAAACAAAACTTCTTTATAAAACATGTATTACTTGTATTATTTTGTCATTCTCAGTTGATATTCATAATATCTTATATAATACATGTATTTGTTTTTTACTTCGCAATTAAGTTACATGCAACTGAAGGGGTATAAATAATTTGAATGTTCAAAATAATTTTTTGTCAAACTATTGTTAGATAAAATGATATTCGATGATTTTATTGATTTTTAATAAAACATGTGTCCACCTGTATGTGATGTTCAAACATTGGTGTTTTTTTCATTGATGGGATATAAACATCTTGTGTATGCATATCCAATGTTGAAAGAAGAGTGAATTGATTCAGTAGCACCTGACGATATATATAATACATGACTGTATATTATTTTATTCGTAAATAAACACTGCTGAAAAACTTGTTTTAACAAATTTCAAGGGACCACCTTTGTTACACTCACAATTCGTTATACGTTTATAACAAATAAGAGAGAAATCTTAAAGCAAATTTGTTATAAAAATCAGCTGATAGTACTTCAAGTAATCGAATGATATGATATCAATGTCACCAACATTTTACAAAATGTGTGAATAAAACTGTTCATGCACTTCAATTGTTAAAAAAAATCTGTATGATAATTGAACTTGAGTATTTTATAAACAGATTCCTACTTCAACGCGAGAAATTTTTCTTTGCATAGACTTGCGGCAAATTCATCTCTCTAATTTTAAATTATCGCTTTAATTTTTTTAACAGATGTACATGTAAGCGAGATTAAACTATCAAGCTAAAAAAAATTGGCCTTCTCTTTTTTATATTCATGCGATTCGATGCAAAACGGTCGAATCGCAAAATTAAGAACTCGCTTAAAATAAGGAATTTTCAATATATTCTTATTAAAATTTCATGTATATTCAATTAAAAATATTTTTTTCTTAAATTGATCAATAATAAAAGACGCTAAAATGTTTACAGCGGGGTCTTAAAGTTACTTCGTTACAACCGTAAATTAGCTATAGTCGTGTTCGTTATATATGGTAATTTTTTATAGGTTAATGCAAGAATTTTGCCGGGACATGAAGAAAAATTAAATAACCGTAAATTCGCTGTGTCCGAGTTCGTTATATTCGAGTTGTGCTTATACTTAATAATTTACAAGGTGTATTATTAGGGAAAGGGTATATATTTTTCTTAATACATATAACGTCAGGTGTCTATGCTTTGATTATTTACGTTATATTTCAATGTCAGTTGAAATCTTATTCTCTATATAGAGTATAGGTAATACATTCAGCAAACATTATGCTTAAGTAATATTAGATAAGGTGTGTAGTCCATTTTGATCTTTTAAATATCTGTTTCGTTTAAAAGTAAGATCATTTAAACAATAAAAAGAATGCTTTGAAATTTTTTTGTGATTCATGCAGGATATGAAGGTAGCAAAGTGACACTGCGGAATATTATAAAACCCACTTTATTTGAGAGAAAAGTGTATGTGTGGAGGGGGGGGGGGGGGGGCCTGTCCCCAAGCACTGACGATTTCCTGACAAACGATATTGCGTTAGACCATTTTTTTTTTCTCGTAAACCGATTTCGTGTAATTTCTTTATGCGTTTCATATAAGGCTTTGAATGGCACATCAATAGACAAACAGTGAGCACATATGAACCAGAGACCTACCACAAAAGTATGTCACGAGATTTAGACATTCACAATATATGACGGAACATATATATATATCTTTTAACAGTGATATCGAGGCATTTTACGATAATCATTTCTTTTAAATTTCAACATAAAATACTTTAAATTTATAAAAGTTATCTCTCCTTGATACTATAAATCCTCTGATAGTATCCTATAAATCCTGTTTTATTTTTTTTTTCTACTGTATCAGAGTGTGATTTTTTTAAATAAGAGTTTTACGTTATATTCTATTCTATATGATTGTGTCTTAGAAAACTATTACATGTAAAAAAAAAAAAATAATAATAAAATAAAAAATCAAAGAACCTGGGGGTACGGAACCCGGGAGAGGGGGGGGGGGGTCCCCATACCTGTGTAGTTCATCTCTTAAAAAAATATCTCATAATGTATCGGGTTTTTCCAAAGGCTAATGGACTCTTAACAAGGCAAAACAAAAGTAAGTAAAATGTTGTTAAACAGAACACTTAAATTAAGACTGTATTGTGACACGATTAGAACAGACATATAGAATTATACAATTAACTTGTCTTTTTTTAATTTCAGTAAGATGGCTGTTCAAAATATGTCTGAGTCAGTGTATGTGGGAATGTGTCTAAAGATAGGGACCCCACAACAGGTGACTTACAGGAGAGATATAGTAGACATTACAGTTATGTTGAAAAATAACGAAATGTCAAATAATGCGATCACAGTGATGCTGAGTGGGAGTCGTAGAGAAGGATTCAGATTGAGAGAATCAGACATAGACTGCATGCGTTGGCCAAATAACCACCGAGTGATCTGGGACTTCTCTCAGGTACAGTTTTACAATTTTAACACACAAGAACAATCATTTATTCTCTGTGACAGTTCTGAGAGTCCACCGGGTTTCACTTTACTTTGGTTACCATTAGAAATAACGAGCAGTAGAGTGACGTCAGCGTGTGTAAGGATGAATGGAATGCTCTATATATCAAGTTCAAAGTACAGAGAGGTCACGTGTTCTATATTCATCTCCGATTCTACACCACACGGACCATGTAGTAGTGGGATATATAGTGGTGAATTAGAATACGATATTGCCCATTGCTTTGTCAGTGATTTCTGGCCTCCGTCTGCCTCCTCATGGATAGACAGATGTCACTCATGGCCCCTGCCTCATGTAATAAACGACATCATTAGAAATGGGTGTCACTTTGTAGCGATAGGACACAAACAAGGAAATCATACAGACAACGAATGGAGACTTTCATTTTCACAGGCAGAATACAAACTTGTGTGTTCAATGAATCACACACAATTCTTAACGTATGGATTACTGAAATTGTTCTTAAAGGAAATAATTAACAAAGGATTGAGAGATGAAGATAAACTATTGTGCTCGTATCACATGAAAACGACCGTTTTCTGGGCGATTCAACAAAATACACTACTTCACTGGTGTCCACAAAATCTCCTGGCAGGTTTCTGGGTCTGCTTTAAACTTCTCCTTAAATGGGTGTACGAGGGAATGTGTCCTAACTTTTTTATTCCAGAGAATAACATGTTTTTGAGCAATATCTATGGTGAAGCACAACAGACATTATTCACGCGACTGTATACATTGTATAAGAAGGGCCTAGCGTTGCTGTTACACAGTCCCTCCATCAGGTCCTACATCATTAATGTTCTGTGTAATCCTAGACTTACAATTTGTACTGATGAACACACTCTGATCTCTGAGGTTGAAGTTGATAAAGATATTTTCAGAGAGATATATGCAAATAATTCAATAGGCACACCTGACCTACGGATGTGTAAAAAATATTTACATACGGTAGAACAGTTAATAGGTTTACCTCTGACACAGAACCGTATTGTCATGTTACAGAAACTTACAGCCACCATCCTTCAGTATGCCGCATTTATATTATATAGCATGTACACTAACACAGGTTCTAACAAACAGTTGTATATTGTAGACAAAGTAGCCTGTCGTTTGGTGAAATTATCAGCCAAATTTGGGTGTGTGTCTGACATGTTGTACATTGCAATGTATTATTACAAGACATTCAGATACAGGGAAGCTTTATTTGTTATAGATATCACAAAGGTCAAGTTAGCACAGCCATATTTGATGTATATGAGTCATGTAGACAGAGAGAGGTATACTGAGGCTGTAGGGGGGCAGTCCTTGTCTACAAAGATGAGACAGGCTGTAGCACAGAATATCAAACTTGAAAATATTTTTTTTTATATTGATGTATTAATGCCAGAACAAGAGTCTAGTAAACAAAACAATGTGCCTTGCTTGTATATTCCACCACTCGTACTGTTGTATATGCTAGAGTTCTTGTGCTCTAGACATGTTGATACACTGAGAGCACAGAGAGCTTTAGATGATCTACAGGTCCTAGTCCACCATGATCAGGGGGAGTTAGTACCTGTACGCCTCAGAGACATCTCCTGGGAGATCCTGGGGATCTGTCAACAGATCACAGGGAACCTCCAGGATGCCCTGTACTCATACTGACAGTCACTCAGACAATATCCATACCATAAAATACAAACTGCTACCAGACAGAGAATTCAGGATCTACATTTATGAACTTACTGACAAGTAGTATTGAATTCTTGTATGTCAAAAACTGACATTGTTAATTGTGTTTGTTCTGGTTGGTTTTCTTTAAGTTGTCTTGTGTATGTGTAGGGGAGGAGATACACTTCTGATT
>WFKH01011925.1:36670254-36684979 GCA_016163765.1 Magallana hongkongensis
TCCATGGAAACTGTCTTAGACAAGAATATACAATGTTAATAATGGATACAATAATATACTATAGGATTCAAATTTGTTCATGTATATGTCAAAAGTTATGGTTCTTGATGACTATGGTCTGACTCGGCATCACGTGTCCATGTTGGCTAGAATTCGTGTGACCTCTGACCTTTGACTTGGGGTCATGTGTTGTGTAATGTGGACGATGGAGGCCATAACAACCTCAGGATTATCTTGTATCAAGCTGTCAACAGAAAGAGTTTTACCTAAATTACTTTTCATTCAATTAAACTGTCTTCACTTTTTTCTTCAAAAGATTCAGACACTGAATGATATGTTTTCTCTTTCATATCAAAAAAGAGGGTTTTAAAAATACATCTCATAACATGATGACAAAGCAAACATTTTGAGAAACGCTGTACATAATTCAAATCTTGCAAACTTTATAAGGCCATTAATTACAGATCTATAATAAATGTAAAACATGAAATTTCAAGTAATATCTAGAAATTGTAAATTACAGATTTTTTAATGGGAAGACAACAAGAATATAAATAAAATATAGGAGAACATATGGGCAGACAACATGAATACTGGTACGAGGGTCAATCAAAAAATATGTAGACTTTTGCCATAGCTATCTTATTTAATGTCATATTAATATTAAATTTAGTAGACATAATTAAACAATATTTTAAACAATTTGAAATCCATAAAATTAATGTATTCCTTTATTTCTAAGAATTATTTAGAATCTGATCCTGTAAAAATGAGGTCACGGTGCAAGGTCAAAAGTTGTATTTTGTCACCAATAAACCATATTATGTTGAAAGTAATATCTCTATAAATTGGGTTTAAAACCAAATAATATTCAAACATCTAATTAAGAATTGTCATGATATTTTATGTATTAAATAACGACGGGATATATTGTTTTGTTGAACAAATATCAGTAACTAAAGACAGAGAGTCCTCTTTAAAATAGACTTAAAACATTGACGTCAAGGCGCAACGAAAAGTATGAATTTAACTCGAGGAAAAGCTTATACAAACTGTGAAAATGCTCAATGGTGGAAAAAATAAGTCAAAAATTATTTTCACGTTTGTGTTTAATTGTATTACATTTTTTGGTATATTTATTTTGAACATTAAAAGTACGAAAGAGAGTAGAATATCTGTAAATATTATTTTGCAATTTATGACTATTACCGGTACATGTGATATGTACCGGCATTACGCAAAATGTAGCTTATTTTAGTTTTACCCCATTCACAGTGTACCGGCCGGGCACATTAAAATTCACGGAATATGAAAATGCACAGTATTTTGAATTTCTCGCTAAATGCCGCCATTTTCCTCTCATTCTCACTCGCTCGACACAGGAAAACATCACCTGTGTTTGACATTATATTCGATATTTGTGTAGTGTACACAAACCGTCGCATGTGAAGGTGTGAACTGCTAATTGGGATAATTATCTGGGATAATTAAATCCGTATCAAGATACCCCTTTAGGTAGTTTTATTGCATTTGCTGCTGTTATTGTATATATCGGTAATTTGAACAATTACGAAATTGCAGACATCAACTCTCACATGAAACTATATAAAGTTGGTAAACATACACGATTCTTGAGAAAATTAGAGGCGGCGGCAGTATACGATATCCGAAGGTTGGCTATCATCATGCATCTCGATATGTGTGTGTGACATTTAATATTTGAGTGCTTTTTATTTTTAGCGCCAATGACAATTCCCAAAATTTGAAACGTAAAAATTAATCTATAGCTTTATGACTCAGATTCGCAAAAATTAATCGATGTAAAATTTTCCGGATTTACGGTAGTTGTGCTTTTTCTTAGTTTTGTTTTGCTTGCATTCTGTACCTGAGTGAACATTAGTGGGAAATCGTAGACATATGTGGTTCTACTTGACTGAGCCTTGAAGCGCTTCAGCTGGATGTGGTCCTAGGTGTGATAGGGCGTGCTGATCAGCAGACCGTGAAGGGCTCCCTGCTTCGTACCGTAAGCTTGGAACATCACCTGTTTTATATATGACGTAATGGAGAATTTGTCAGTGTAGAATAAACACACAATATTTGCCAATAGAGAATTTCAGTCTATTATTTACATTGGATTCCGTAAGAATAAGACTTGTGTCCATTTTAATTGACCCATGGACGTGAGACTTTTATCAAAAAAGAAAAGAGATTAGATTCATATCATTTCATTGAAACTTAAAGGCCGAACATTTTTACCGGGTGGTAAATCTCAGGTGAGGGCGGGGCTTAATTTCTGGAGGTGTGAAAGCCTCCGGGGCTTGCAGTCTACCTGCGGTCGTGCACGCTGCTAATCACTATACACAGGAAGCAAATTAATACACCGGAAATAAATAATTAGTCAGAATTGGTCTTAGTTTGAATATCTTATTGTTCTAATGACCATACGAAGCGATTTTATACCGAAATAATTGTGACGTCCGAATTTTCTTTAAGCACACATGTGTAAAGCACAATTGAAAAAAGGCAGTAAATTATTTCTGCTTTCAGAATATAACCCAGTACATTGTTTTTAGCACTTGACATTGTTTAAGAAGTTAATTTTAACAAATAGAATTGTATAAGAAAACCATACGATCAGTAAGCATGTGGAATGTAAAGGCAACCATTATACGATTATACGGTAACAATTATTGGAGTTCGTTTTCCATGGAGTGACGTTTTCATGCACTTAGTTCCAATTTAGTGTATTAACCGTAAATAAACCTTTAGTAGCTCATAAGTTTGTTTTAAAAAGAAATTTTTACATGTTTTGGAGCAGCTCATGCATCTTCGTGTAATTTATTATATAATTAGGTCACATACATTCACCATGATTCAAATTACAAATTGCGCATTTTCAGTTACTGAATAATTATTTTTCATAAACAATTTTAATACCGGTAATGTTAAAAATTCAATTTTTAATTCCACCTTTTAATACGTGACGGAAGATATTGTAGCAGTCTCATATTTTTATGATTTAATTACGTCATGTGTATTACATATACATCATTTCATTTTGACATTTTTATGATTTTCTGAATGCATATATATTGAATTCTATAATTATTCAATTCATCTTAAAATATATTAGTGTGCATTCATTCATGACAACTTAATTTGTAGAAAGGTCCAGAGTTGCCTTTAGGGCAATAATTATATTTTGGTCAAAGTTAAGTTGTGTCTTTTAATTTCATTGGTGTTTTAGTTTGTTTCTTGTTTGTCTATTGGTTGGTCGATTTCCCTCCAAAAGTTCTTTGGGTTTTAGTTCAATCTTTGTCAAGAGTTTGAAGAGAGTAGACTGTAATAAAAGTGTACAGACGTTTTTGACAAATTACATCTCTTCTTGAATGCACATATACCTTGCAATTGAGTCGTATTGAACTTGGTTCAACTTGTACATGGGGCCTATTCCCATAGAATGGGTCAAATCAATCTATTTATATAACTGGTGACAATAAAAGCCCGTTTATCGAACCCAACAGGAGTGTTGATTTCTTCTTTACATCAACGGATAAACCTGCCACAATTTGGCGCCCACGTTGGGACCCTCAGACAAAAAGACCACCAGTGTTCACGGAGCCACAATAGATAACAGTACCAGTTCCAAGTCCATGACTCCACTGATGCATGAGTGATTCCAATCCTAAATGGCCAGTATGATTAGATTTCAGTGAACTGTTTGATTGTTTTACAGTGCTGTTAACCTTATCGACAATATTTAAACATTGACTATATCGAGAACTGTTGGATCCACCCGCAGCGAGTGTCGTTGCATTTCATAATTCTGCAGAGACTTAATTTTGATGAATTAACTTTATTTCAGTTATATGTAGACTATTTCATATTTTATATTTCATTGTAACTGACTACAAACAATAGCCGGCATATTATGTAGATTGAATTTGTATTGCATGATTTTTTTTGGATGATATTTATTCAGTGCGCACAATAGTTTTGTAGAATTTATTTTTTTATTTATCGGGTACCCAGAATTATTATTTACTAGTTTAATATATTTTTTTTATTGACTATTCTTTCAAGCGTATAAAAAGTAAATGTAAATTTCAGCGATAGAAATATCAGGTTGTTGAGTAAGTGAGTACGGCATACGAGAAATATCTATATCAATTTGCACTTTCTTTCAGCATTCTTATTCCTGTTCAAAGTACCCTGGTTATTAATAATTAACGAATTTATAAGTTATTAACAACTATACAGCTTTGACAAGACCTTATCAGTGAGACCAATAACAAAAGTTTAAAGCAGGTGTTAGAAGTGGTGAAGTGTTGGGATTAGTGTTGGTGTTGCAGTTGTATTTGGTGTCGTGTGCTGTGAAGGAAATTCAGTAGTGGGTTTGATTAAGGCATTTATATTAGTTGTAGGTAGTTAAAATTCTAAACGTTATCACAAATACACCTATTGTTTATATTTCAGATAGTATTTATTTGTACCGTATTTTTTGTTTACACGCTTCTTTTTCAGTCGGGATCGGTTTGTATATAGATCGGGTTCGGTTTCTTTCCTATTTCGATCGAGCTCGATATACTGTCATTGCGTAACCGGAAGTTTGATTTGTAAACACGCGAATTTTTCATCGAAAACAAATTCTGTTTGATATTATTAGTTTCTTAGTGCTTTCTTTAGTCTTTAGTTAATTTAATTTGTCACGGTTTTGCAATTATACTCTATTAAACTCATCTTTCAGGATTTGCAGGTACAGTTATTCAAAGAGAGCTACTGTACATATATTTGTAAAATCAGCTGTTTAGTGAATATTGGACACTTCGTGTTATCAATTACTAATTTGGAAATTTTGTTTTCAGCATTGCATTACTAGGTGACTCGGTGCTAAGCATACCAGTGGAAAGATATATGTGAATTATTTAGTGTTATATACATTTATTTATATATAGTTCTTAGAGTACCGGGTATTTAGGAAGCTTAGAAATATTATTGGCTTTGCATAATTATTTATTAGTCTTAGAACATTTACGGAAGTGCAGAACGCACCGGAAGTGCACTTTTACTTTCACTTTGAATTATAATTTGGTTATTAAGAATATCAATATCTAAGGCAGTCTATCATTAGTTCATAGAGAACTACCCACCTTTTACAAATTTGTCCATCTATTGCACATGCACAGTTCATTGGTGAACTGCCCACCTATTTACACTGAATTTATTTCCCCTTTTTGCTTAAACTTAGTCAGCATTGCGTGACTACCCTCCCTGAAACTTCATTCATTGAATGCACTTGACAAGTTTGTGTTTTTACATTGTGTACATACTTTCATCAGTCATGGCAACTGGTGAAGATAAAAAACACGTCTCTGGCGATGTGTCTGACAGTATGACACAGGAAGAGATAGATCAATTAGTTAAGACACTTTCAGCAATGAAAGTTAAGCCCAAGGCAGATTCCCCAGAGGATCTCCTATCTTGGATGCAAAGAATGGTAGGTACTAAATCAGAGGTACAAGTACCTGAATACCCCGTTATAAAGAAGGAAGCATCCTCTGATTCCTCTTCAGCATCTAAGGTTTCTAAGGAGGATCCAATTCTTTATAAACAACCTATCCGTATTTCGATATTCTCCGGTAATGGTAAAGGAGAGACATCATATGAATTATGGAGGTATGAGGTCATGTGCTTGATGAGGGAAGGTCACTCAAAGGAATCCATTCTAATGGCCATCAGGAGGTCACTAAAGGGAGAACCAGCAAACATACTGATGCGACTTGGTTCAGTAGACATCATTGAAGAAATTCTGCACAAATTTGACAGTATTTATGGCAATGTTATGGAAGCAGAGGATATATTGGCAGAGTTTTATAGCGCAAAACAGCGAGATGATGAAAACTGCGCTGCTTGGAGTGTGCGATTAGAGGATTTAGTCACCAAAGCAGTAAGAAACGGCAAGGTTTCCCCATCACTCACAAATGATATGCTTAGAACCATGTTCTACAAAGGCTTACGAGAAGACCTTAAAGACATATCAGGACATTTATACCACAACACATATGACTTTGATAGATTAAGAGTTGCCATAAGGAAGATTGAGATGGAGCATAAACCAGTTGCGAAACCTAGCAAACATGCAACTGCGAAAGCTGCTATATGTACTTCTACTAGTGACACTAGTGCTGATCGTTTCAGTGAGATGCAGTCTCAGCTTGATCAGCTCTCTGCACAAGTTATGCAGCTTAGTCAGTATCCTCAGACTTCTCAGTATAGTCAAATGCCTCGACAGTCTTATCAGAGAGGGAGAAGAGCATTTAGAGGATACCGACCAAGTCAGTCTCCTAGAATGCCTTCTGCACCATTACCCGCTAATGAGGTGAATCCTGCACCATCAGCAGTTCAACAGAACAAAGTTATTTGCTATAGGTGTCACCAGGAAGGACACATAGCAGTGGGGTGCCGTGTAAGACTGGATCACCAGAAGGCCCAGCAGTTAAACTTCAACAGGTCGAATCCTGGGGCCAGGGGTTTGGCTGCACCAAGACAAGGCCCACTGACAAGAAGACAATAGTTGGTGTTTCAAATGAGGTGACTATTGAGATTGAACAGGTCACATGTTCAGCTCTATTAGATACAGGTGCTACGGTGTCAACCATAAGTGCAGACTTCTATGACCAGTATTTATCTCATATTGAGATCCATCCTCTTGATGAAGTTCTGCATATTGAATGTGCAGATGGTCAGAATATGCCCTATTCAGGCTATATATCTGTTAGTATTAAGCCTTATGGTACACCACATCATGTTTTAGATGAGTGCTTGTTTTTAATAATACCTAACAGCAATTATAATGCTAAAGTACCTGTCCTTATTGGCACTAACATTATTAGTCGCCTCATAGATTTAACTCGTGATGAGTTTGGCACTAGGTATTTACAAGATGCCAATTTGCACACCCCATGGTATCTTGCCTTTAGGTGCATGGCACTGAGACAAAGAGAGTTGCAACGCCACAGCAACAGACTTTGTATCATAAAATCTGCTGCGACAGAGAGACTTATTATTCCACCTAATGGAAGAGTAACTGTAGATGGATACATGGATAAGAAGCTGCCATACCACAAGGTCCTAGCTATGCTTCAACCTACAGGAAAATCCATAATCCATACAGACCTAGATATTACTCCGTCTCTACAACTCTATGATTACCAGTCTAGTGCTATTGTTCCTGTGGAGATATGCAACGTCACTATCAGGACAGTTGCAGTGCCACCACGAGCAGCATTGTGTGAACTTCAGCCTGTTCAGATTCTAAATACCATGATACCTGAGGATTCCACAAGTAATTCCGATTTGAAGAACATCTATGACAAGATCAAGATTTCCCCTGATGTGACAGAGGAGGAGGAGCATCAATGTAAAGACCTGGTATCGGAATATCCTGATATATTCTCTACAAGTTCGACAGATATAGGAACAACAGATAAGGTGAAACACCGGATAGAGTTGTACGATACAACACCATTCAAACAGAAGTATCGGAGGATTCCACCAGCAATGATTGATGAAGTCAGGACTCACATACAGGAACTATTAGCCAGTGGAGTGATACGTGCATCACACTCTCCATTTTCCTCGAATGTAGTTCTTGTCAGGAAGCACGATGGATCCTTACGTCTCTGTATTGATTATCGTCAACTCAATTCCAGGACAGTTAAGGATAATTACGCCCTACCACGTGTAGATGAGATCTTGGACTCTCTCTCTGGTAACAGATTCTTTACTGTCCTGGACATGAAATCAGGATACCACCAGATAGAGATAGAAGAGTCGCATAAGGAAAGAACTGCATTTACAGTGGGTACTCTCGGATTTTATGAGTTTAATAAGATGAGTTTTGGTCTGGCCAATGCTCCAGCAACTTATCAGCGTCTGCAAGAAGAGTGTCTAGGAGATCTGCACTTGAAAATATGTTATATTTATTTAGATGACCTGATAATATTTTCAAGAACTTTTGAAGAGCATTTGGCTAGACTGAGACAGATTTTTGACCGAATTAGACAATATGGGTTGAAACTTTCACCCAAGAAATGCTCATTTCTTATGAATAAAGTAAAATACATTGGTCACCTTGTGTCAGAAGAAGGCGTTCAAGCTGACCCTGACAAGGTTGATAAAGTAAGGAAATGGCCAACACCTAAGAACCCAGAGGAGGTTAGGTCGTTCCTAGGCTTCGTAGGCTATTATAGAAAGTTCATCGAGAATTTTTCTAAGATTGCCCGTCCACTCATTGATGTCATGGCTACTGGGAAGAAGAGCCGAAGCCAGAGTACCAAACAGCATGCTAGTTGGAAGTGGGGTCAAGATCAGGAGAGAGCATTTAACGTCTTGAAGGACAAGCTGACATCTCCGCCTATTCTTGGGTACCCTGACTTCTCGAAGCCGTTTGAGCTTCATACAGATGCGTGTGGTACAGGTTTAGGTGCTGTTCTTTACCAGAAGCAGAACGGGCATAACAGGGTCATAGCCTACGCAAGCCGAGGATTGACAAAGTCCGAACGGAACTATCCGACTCATAAGTTAGAGTTTCTTGCTCTGAAATGGGCCATTACTGAAAAGTTTTCAGATTATCTATTGGGACAAACTTTTTCAGTATTTACGGACAATAACCCCTTAACATATGTCCTTACATCAGCTAAATTAGACGCCACTGGTCATCGCTGGATTGCAGCTTTATCTGCATACAATTTCACAATCACCTACAAACCGGGTAAGTCCAACTCGGATGCTGATGGTTTGTCAAGGGTACCAGAGATTATTGATTGTGATACAGTGAAGGCTATTTGTAACTTACAGCAAGGCCATCCATTGATTGAGTCATTACCAGTGACACCAGCATTCTGCGACCAGATACAACCTACAGATGCTGATGCATTCCAACGCATTGATCTGCATGATGTGCAGCAGCGCGATGCTATTATATCTACCTGGAAAGAGTATGTTCGGAATGGAAGCAGGCCAAAACGAGATACTATTACTATAGACTATGACATGATATTTCATAGGAACTTCAAGAAGCTGAGAGTCGTAGATGATCTGTTAGTCAGAGTTACCAATGTTGAAGGCAGAGAACATGAGCAAGTTGTCGTATCATCAGAAGTGGTGTCCACAATATTGGAATATCTCCATGATAGGATGGGACATCCTGGTAGGGAGAGGACTACAGCATTGGTGATGGACAGATTCTATTGGCCAAGAATGCGAAAAGACATTGCTAACTGGGTTGATCAGTGTGACAGGTGCTTGAAGTTTAAGACACCCAACAATCAACGTGCTTCATTGGTCAACATATCTACTACTCAGCCTCTCGAGCTTGTATGTATGGACTTTCTAACATTGGAACCAGCGAAGGGTGGAATTCAGAATATATTAGTAATCACAGACCATTTTACCAAATTTGCAGTAGCTGTTCCAACTAAAATCCAGACTGCCAAGACCACAGCAGATGCATTATTAAATCATTTTATCATCCCTTATGGACTTCCGAGAAAAATTCATTCTGACCAAGGAACAAATTTTTCTAGTAAACTTATTCAGGAATTATGTCAACTTACAGGAATTACCAAGTCAAGAACCACACCATACCACCCAATGGGCAATGGTATAACCGAAAGGTTCAATAGAACTCTCATTTCCATGTTGGGTACACTTGCCCCTGAACAGAAGTCCAACTGGAAAGCATACATTGGACCATTGATCCACGCATACAATGCCACCAAACATGAAACAACTGGATTCTCGCCTTTTTATCTGATGTTTGGTAGAGAACCAAATTTACCAGTTGATTTGATATTTGGGTTAGACAATGGTGAGAGGACTAAGAGTATGTCTAGTTATGTACAAAACCTGAAGGAGCGACTGAATTATGCATATACCATTGCTAATACAGCATCAAAGATTAGCCAATCAAGACACAAGACCTTATATGACTCAAAGACAAAGGGAGTTTTACTGAGTACTGGAGATAGGGTATTAGTGAAAGTGGTTGCTTATGACGGAAAGCACAAGATTGCTGACCGATGGGAAGATCACCCCTATGTAGTTATAAGCCAACCTATCACTGATATCCCTGTTTATAAGGTAAGTAGGGAAGATGGGGAAGGGAGATGCAAGACTCTTCATCGAAATCTACTTTTCCCCATTGGAACTAAGATTCAGTCTCCAGTACCAGTGCCAGCACCAAGAACTAGGGTGAAGCAAAAGCGAAAGGATTCATGTCCGGATAACCAGTCCATATCACTATCATCAAATGGTGTAGATGATGATGATGAATCTGAGTATTTTGTATTAGGTACCGGTACCAAGACTCAAAGAGACCAGAATGTGGAGGACGCTCCATTGTCCATCAGTGATAAAACTGATGAAGATGACCAAGGTTCAGAGTCGGTAGTTGACGAGGAAGAACAGGAAATGCTTCACATCCTAGACCCAGAAGATCATCCAGAAGTCTCTTCTGTTGATGAGACAGAGTCTGAGAAAGATCATTCTGTAGATGAAACAGAAGCTGAGTCTGTGAGAGATCCTTCTATTGAAGAGACGGAAACAGATTCTGAAGAAGATTCCACTCCCCCGAAGACAACACAAAGAGTGTCAACTCGAAACAGAGTAAGGCCAAAGTGGACAGAAGATTACGTAATGTCGCAACAAGTTCAGCCTCCGGAATGGCTTCAGAGAGCCAATTATTTGCAAAAACTTGCTACTACCGGAGTGTTTGATAAAATTGACAAAGATTCTGCCAAAGCACTCGTAACCATTGTCACAGGTAAGTAGTGTTTTAACTTTATTTTATGCTGCTATTTTTTTTTCCAGTTATGTAACATTCTCAAGTTTGGTGAATGGCGCGGACGCCATTCTTGCACCAGGGGGAGAATGTAGCAGTCGCATATTTTTATGATTTAATTACGTCATGTGTATTACATATACATCATTTCATTTTGACATTTTTATGATTTTCTGAATGCATATATATTGAATTCTATAATTATTCAATTCATCTTAAAATATATTAGTGTGCATTCATTCATGACAACTTAATTTGTAGAAAGGTCCAGAGTTGCCTTTAGGGCAATAATTATATTTTGGTCAAAGTTAAGTTGTGTCTTTTAATTTCATTGGTGTTTTAGTTTGTTTCTTGTTTGTCTATTGGTTGGTCGATTTCCCTCCAAAAGTTCTTTGGGTTTTAGTTCAATCTTTGTCAAGAGTTTGAAGAGAGTAGACTGTAATAAAAGTGTACAGACGTTTTTGACAAATTACATCTCTTCTTGAATGCACATATACCTTGCAATTGAGTCGTATTGAACTTGGTTCAACTTGTACATGGGGCCTATTCCCATAGAATGGGTCAAATCAATCTATTTATATAACTGGTGACAATAAAAGCCCGTTTATCGAACCCAACAGGAGTGTTGATTTCTTCTTTACATCAACGGATAAACCTGTTACAATATCAAAGATAACGTTGTTAATTGCTAGTAAACAGAAATCCGCCACCTGGCCAGATTACGCTCGGACGATCACGTCAATCAAACTGGGTGCTATTGTTTCAAACTTGATTGACAAGCGGCATCATTTTGAAGTTTTTACAGGTAAAAAAGGGGGCGTTTGTAAAATGTTCGGCCTTTAATTAAAAGAGGCAACATACTTGAAAGAAGTTATGTACCAACAGTGCCAGTACACGAAAGAGAAATAATTTCCCCGGAAACCAAAAACAAAGAAAATGTTAGTTTCCCCGGCACACAATAATTTCCCAAAACTTAATGAATAAAAACAGGTAAAAGCATTGATGATAAGGTGAAACACAGAAGCTCCATCTGTAAAAGGTTACCAACCTGTCCAGTGTTTTGATCTGTGACCTCTTTGTACATTCTTATGTCTAAGTAATACCCGCTCTCATTGGTCAGATACAGACGAATCTGAATGCTTGTATCACTGGAGGCAAACCTGAACAGAAAATTTTATAACAAGTTAAATGTAGAATGCAATTCATTAAGCAAAGATTAGTAAATTCATAAGATAGGAAAAATTTATTGAATTTAATGATAAGTTTAATTAGTTTGCTGAAACTTGTAGACTTACTTGATGGTAAACTTCAGCTCTGCATTGAGCACTCTCATTTTCATCAGACGACTGCCATACCTCATCACCATGGCTCTGACTGTTTCTTCCAGCTGTCAACGATAACATTATTTATAGAGTCTCAGAGAGAGAGAGAGAGAGAGAGAGAGAGAGAAAGAGAGAGAGAGATACAGGGACGGGGAGGGGGGAAGAGGTAAAGACATGGAAAGTGAAAGAAGAGAGCAGCAAATGTTTCTTCATGCAAGTCATATTTGTATAAACTTGCTCAGAATAGAGTACATGTACACCTACTTTTTGTTACCTTGCCAGGTTCTGGAATGGTCAGTGTTGGTGCAAGTTCAGGAAAATGTGGTTACAGTCTGTCTTCTTAGACTAAACAATAAGAAAGTCTCTGAATTATTGGAACTTCTTCAATATCAATGGCATGTAGTACATACATGTACCTTACATTAAATTTGAATGCATGTCCAAACAATACCTAACATAAAAACTGTGGAGTCCAATATGCAAAACTTTCAACCAAAATCTCTACTTGAATGTGGTTAACTAATGCTGTACTATAAATGAGCCCCACTTACCAGTGGATGTGAGAAGACCACTTCCAGGGAATCCAGGGTCTCCAGGAGAGTTCTCTCTGCCTCATTTTGTAAGTACTCAAACGACGCTTCCTAAACGGCACAAAACAGGAAAAGTAGTGTAGATTTCACGTCAACAAGAAATTAATTAAGAACCACGTCTGACTCATCTTTGATCAAATGTTGAGAATGTTACCTTGGTGACCAGATCCGAGTGTTGGACGATGACCCGGTCAAAGAATCTCTAATCCGTGACTTCTTGCCCAGCAGCGACCTAGCTGTTATTAAAAGTATGTCCTCTTCTTTTGTTAGTTTTGTACTGGTACACATCCTGAAGCATACTACTGTGGAATCATTTTTATTCGTGGGGGACAATGTTCGTTAGTAGCCAAAACTTTCCTGGTTCGTGGGGACGTAATTTTGTTGGTAGCATAATTGGGACAATTTTAATTAACATAAAACATATGATTGTATATAAATTCGTGGGGATGTAAATCATGGGCAAGGGTAATACACGAAAGCTACTAACATTGGTCCCCCACGATCAATGATAATTCCACTTTCACATTATTATACGAAAAAAGCATGCAACTTCAGCATTGACGGAATTAAGTCATAGCACCCCCCCCCCCAAAAAAAAACCCAGTTGAATACTTACATGTACATTGTATGAAGAAATACCTGACCATGAAGAGAAGATCCTCTGCCAATCCAGATGACCCGATCTTGTAGGTGATGTCACTGGACATCTAAATGATGTCATAATGATATCAGGACATTATGGTTTCTTCAAGGTCATATGCCAGGTCATTTATTCTTTCTGTGTGTTAAAAGTGGGAATAAGGTAGCACCCATACATTAAATGAAAAAGAAATAATATTAGTCACTGTCCATAATTTGTTAGAAAGAATAATCTTAACGTGACCAGGCTACTCTCAGGTCACATATCGTTAAACTGGGTCCGTAGGACATCTGTTAATATAACTATACAACATTCTATTGATCAGTATACCTAATATATATCGAGAAAAAGCTCTCTAGCTTTTTATTAGCTGCAGATCTGTAGCTCCCGGTCTGAAAAATCCATCCTAATTTTTTCAGACCGGGAGCTAAAGACCTGCAGCTAGCTGTAAACAGACCATCTCCGCCAGCCAAGGGTTTCTGATCCGCACGTTAGTGGGGAGCGGTGCGGATCAGAAACCCTTGGCTAGCGAAGATGTAAACATACTTAAATCAGTACGTAGTGTTCCGGGGGAGTTACATAATCTCTAATACATGTCGTTCGTGGGACACAGATTAAATAAAACAATTATAATCAGGCATCGTTAGTTATAGGGATTTCAATCATAATCGTCTATGTAAAGTTCTACTTTCAACTTGAACTCGATTCCGGTGCGTTCGTTTTATAGTCAACTCGATCATTCGATCTTCAGTTTAGTGATTATTTTTAAATCATGAAGAAAAATGAATGTGAAGTGTTAAAGCTGAACACCGCTCGTAAGTAGGCATTGTCCGCCATATTTCTCTTTCATCACCGCTATCCCTACAACCCCTATATAAGCCGCAGACCTCTTAACAGTTCAAAGTATTTCGCTGTAGAGGTTTCACCTGTGTGGACGTTCGCATTGCCTCGCCGTTTTACTCGGTCGCGATGAAATTATCAAGTTTTACGCACTTTTTTCAAGCCAGGAGAATACTATCATCAAATAAACTGGTCAATGCATTATTTACAAACAGAATATGCACATAAAATAAGAATAAAATGCATAAAATCCAAAGACCACGAAATGAATACTACACGTCGGCCACGAGTTTCAGGTGTGCAATCGGGTGTAACGAAATCGAAGGGTTTATATACCAGGTATCTGTGTGACGGTGCCTATTTACGAGCGGTGTTCAGCTTTAAGGGAAGACAACTTATATTTTAACCAATTAAATTATGACTATATGATTCTTTGGTGTTGTAGAATAAAGATAATGCACCTATAGGCTTCGGAACCGGGGGGGGGGGG
>WFKH01011925.1:36720290-36733078 GCA_016163765.1 Magallana hongkongensis
TGATTATTTAAAAAGAAGACCTGGAACAACATTTATTGCATTTTTTGACATTACAAAACGTGTGTTACTTTTTAGGACAAAAAATGCAATAAATGTTGTTCCAGGTCTTCTTTTTAAATAATCATTGTGGTAAATTTACACCTAGATTTTGTATTTTAAAAGTCTTTGACATAATAGTATACTTGTATGAGTCTTTAGCTTATTTTTTAATTTAGAAAATGTAAAAAAAAAGTCATTTCAATTATTGTTCATATAATACTCAAATACATGAAATATGAAACGGGCATATCCGACAATGCTTCCTCTTCATACATATGTAAATATTCTATAATCTACTTTAATAGGACATATTGACCCATACTTGTTGCTCTTTTAATGTATCCTTTACAAGTACATTTTATTACATTTCTTTGTTTAATGAAAAGGGTAGCTTGTCTTACATTGTGTACTTAGCATCTTGCTTTTTTATAATTTCTTTTTCATTTTGATGTAACAAGTAACATGATGGCATCATTTTGTTGCTGAAGGCAACCGTTACCATTACGTTTATACAATTTCAAATTAGGTAGAGTGCATTGTCCAGGTTACTTAATTACTTTTTAGATTATTTAGACTAGAGAAAACTCTTTTTTTTTATTTTATCACTGTTTTCTAATTTTGTAAACGTTTGACATGTTTTACTACATGTGAACTAATAACTAGCGGGTTTTTTTTTTAAATCTGAAACATATACTTACAACAAAGTCAATTGTGATAAAACATTTCAATAAAGATTAAATTCCCGTTGCTAAAGATAAAGCACAATTTTAAACAAATGTGTCTTTTGAAAAAAATAAGAAACTATGACATCCGTCTTTGTCTCTTGTATATTCAGAAATATATGACGTTTTCGTGACTTTTGAACGATTTTAATTTTTTACTTGCCAAGAAGATGTCAGAAGCGGCGCCATTACAAAAACTGGAAATTTGCCGTCTACTTTTGTATTAAGTTACACAAATATATAACTAATTTTTATACAAACATCATAAATGGTGAGATCACCATGCATCAGCCACATATCTCGGATAGGAAAACTAATGTTTAACTCATATAAATAAATGCGCATGCGGTCTAGTTTGCATATCTCTGAACCAGAACTTGTTCACTTTATTTGACCATCACAATGTTAAGAAATAGCAATAGAGACATCGTAAAATGAAGTAATACATGTTATCATAAAAATCTTAGTTAATATGACTTTACTCAAAAGCATGACATGTATGTTGTGCATTTAAATGTGAATAAGTAAGTAGATATGCACCCTCTAAACCCAATATTTTGAAAGAACTAAGTTTTGAATCTTTTATTTTAACTAGTCAACGAAAGAACTATCTATTGATATGGTTTGAACTGTTTTAGCCCCCATAATTTCTAAATTTTCAATATCTAATGAAATACATATGCTCAGGTATACGGGTCAAAATTTCACTGTTGATTTACTAGTATTATTTTTTGGTAAAAAAAAATTCAATATGGATGCATTAAAACAGAGTTACATGTATTATATTTCTCTTCATTGCAAGAAAATGCTTTTTAAAGTATTTCTGACAACTGTTGGTGCGATTTTTAACATGTGCGACTCCGTAAACAAGAATCGCATTGACAAAATATAAAGTTGTTTTTTTTAGAAAAACGTACAAAAAAATGAAACGTTTGAAAAGTCGCACAAAATAAACAAGGAAAAAATCTTCCAACAATTGCCGCTCTCTCGATTATTCCGACGTAAAAAATATGCGCATGCAAAGGCATTCGACATTCGAGTTGAGAAATATTCGAACCTCGCAAATTTTTTTACACGCTAACAAAAGTTAGTTGACAGTATTCTATGTCACTAAATGAACATATTTAAAAAGCGATTATAATTTATGTTTTATAATTCATATACTAGTAATGAATTCTTGGAAAATGTTACTGGAAAGAATGTGTATAGTATTTTCATTTCAAAGAAAACAAAGGAAGTAATTGTTTAATTTTGAAAATTGTCGGATAATGGGTACATGTAAGCTAGATCGCTGTTAGTCAACATTTCATTTTTGCTAAAAGCTAATATGATTATGCGACTGATAACAATATCAAATGAGTTTTTGAAATACCAACAATTTACCGACAAAAGATAGAATAATTAAAAAAGACATCATGGTACATTTATGTTTCGTTTGTTTTTAAAATCTGATTTTGAATAAAAAAAAATTTAAAGCTGTTTGGTAGATTTTATATCAAATATTGTGTACTCTTTTTTAAAACTATGGTTATGCTAAATATGTGTATGATATTAGAGATTTTAGTAATTTTCCCGGAAATTCTCTTCGTTAGTCAGTCGTAGTCAAATATTTTTAAAAATTATTGTTGTAGCCAGTTCAATATGTATTATATACTAGACATATTCGTAAGGTACGTTATTGGCCGAAATATGCCGTGTTTCAAATATGCACAGCACAAAACATTTTTAAAAGCCTTGAATTTATCAAATCTAATGGTATATAACTTATATGTGTGACTTAAACATATACATCATGGAATTTATGCTGAAAACTGTTCCGTTTTTTAGCAAGACGTCGAAATTTTAAACGCGACGCCATGCATATTTATGCGAGTAGTTTATCTGTGTTGTAAAAACATACCGGTTTCTGTGCATGAGTTTCGGGCTTGTGAACCGCAGATCACATCGCATCAGTGGAAGGTTCAGGTCAGACGGCATCATCCCGTCAACCACCTGTGCCCTGCTTGCCAGAAGTTCAGCCACCGCCTTTGTGCAGCAACTTCGTGCATCCTGAAAAAGACGAGGCTGTTCTACATTTCAGATCTAGATTCGGAAGGAAAGAGACGTCAGTGTAGAAGAGAGAGTCATTAGTGTAGAAGGAAGTGCATTGACCATACACTATGTATATAATAATGTAAATAACTTTGTTTTGATTGTTTTATTTGTGTTCTTTTCTATATCTGTTGTGTAAATAATCCCCCTTGTATTATAGTCCTTTTTAAATATGGGAACATGAAAGCAGGGTCCACGTCCCGTTCCTGGGTGCAAGATTTATTTTGTAGCTGATGCTTTCATATATTTTATTAATATCAATAAAATTTGTACAATGTACCCTTTTGTGTTTAATTATTATAAAAGTTTTTATCATGATTAGGTTTTTTTTCTTTAAGACTACAGCAAATCAAATTGTTTAAACAGTATTATTTCCAACCTAAAGTATGCTTACTTATTCTGGTTCTTTGAATCCTTGGTACTCTTCTGAGCTAAATGTCTCTCGGATCTTTGTTACTGCACAAGATGGGAGGGGAACTCTAACATTCTTTCCAAGGAAGCCCCAACACCAACGAGCTAGTTGACGATATGCTGTATATCTGTTTCTCCTGTCAAAACAATGCATTGAAAAATCAGAAATTACAGTACTAATAGTATATGATGAGTCTTTTTGTATATGTCTTTATTAGAAGTTAATAAAATGTCAAATGAACTTACTCGTTGATGCTGTTCTGTATGTCTCCATACTAGGACCGATACTGGTAGTAGGCAGTCTCCAGGACATAGACATCTAGACAAACAGTCTGGAATCCAGGGTCATCAAGTGAGGTCATCGCTGTATGACTTGATCTTCTCGGAAATTCTTTGAACTTCTGTGCAGCATCTACTTTCCAAGGCAGTAGGCATAGGTGTGCATGATCCACAATTGCACCTAAAATTATATTGATAAATCAATAAGCAATTAACGAAACAAACAATTAATGAAAACTTAATATAATAATTAATATTACCATTGAAATAAATATCACATAACTTATATCGGCAATGTTTTCCACAGCTTGGGTCCTATTAATTTTCGTTATAACGTTTCGCCTCGCGTCTGGGTTTTGCTAATTTTTTAAGTGTTGTGGGGGTTTTTCCCGCATTATGTTATTATGTAAAGATATATTGAAATAACCTAACGTCAACAATTTAACTAAAATTTAAATAACGGTGCGAAATAATATTCAATAGGCGGCCTATATGTCTTACCAGTCTGTATTTCCTAGGCGCTGGTCGTCTACTTCGTCCTCGCTTGTCTCATCCGATTCGCTAGAATCTGTTGCTTCAGGCTCAAACCGATAAGGGGCTATGTTCTGCAGATGATCATCATGATCTCCTTCGAACGATGATACCTCAAATGACAGGTGCAAGTCTAAATCGGACGAGGAAGCCGAGGAAACGCTGGTATCGTTTACAGTCGCCATTTCAAAACTGATGTTACGTGACGTCACGCCAGTAATTTGCTATTTATAGCAAAACCGGAAGTTGCTCTGATTGCTTTTAAGCAGGTGCGAAAATAGCTGACTTTAAACGGGAATATCCCTCTTATCGCGGGTCATACGAAAGTAAAATTTTGGGATATTGACTTTCAAGTATTTCTCTACAATTTAAAAGAAACTTGGACTTTGACTTCACGGACACTTTAATATAAAAATAACTTGATGACATCCCGCGCAAGCGCGGGAAATAACACTTTACAAATTAATGGGGTTTGAGTTTTTTGTACACATTTATTTGTGTCCGATTTTTTTTCTTAATTGGTTTCTTGACCTTATTTTAAAAACGAATTACGGACGTAATTTCCGTCAATAGAAATATCTTAGCTCATTTGTAATGTTCGAAGTTACGCATACAGATGTGCATCTGAAAATCAGACCTACCCGTACATACTTATAAGAGCTACGCGTACAGTAAACAATATCAGGGCATGGTAAAAAAAAAACCATTTAAAGAATGCATTGCTTCTTTCATATATGTAGTATTTTTGTCTGAAAGATATCGTATTGGGGAAATTTTTTCACAACAAGAAACAAACTTTTTTTCTCAAAGAAATGAGAAACACTTCTCTAGAAATTTTGATTCGATTTCTTATTGAATATTTGCACTGTTTTGATACAATAAAATATTTTCCGAAGAGACATTTTAAGATTTCAAGATTGAAATGACGAGTATAAACTTATTCTAGTTTACTACCGTATAAAAAAAATCGCGATACTGTCCCTTCAGAGATTAGTTATTGACGTATTTTCCATCTACGATCAAAATACTGTACGCAGCGCAACTTGTTCTCTCGCTTCGACAAACAGCGCTACCCAAAACTGTTCACTTCCGTTCCTACACTGTGATATGTACATGTACATCATAAACATGTATTATAGAAAAATTTAAAATTTCACAAAATATTAAGCTATATATTATTCTTTTTGAGAAAGTACAATTCTTTTCATCAGCCCTTTAGATTTGATTTCGTTGAATAGAGTTAGTGAGAAAAGATTACGGGAGACAATATATGTTCTACCGTTATCTACGCGCATTTAAATTGATCAAACTACTACGTATACGATCACATATTATAGTTACAAATTGACTTAAACATAATCTAAACAAAAAAGAAATTATTAGTGTTTTGATTAAGCCTTTCAATATGTCAGCGATTATTTTCGATCTTTATCTCAACGGAAATCCACCGGAAAAAACGCAGGTCTAAACGTAGCTTATCTTGTAATTTGCTGTTGTTGTTTTCTGTTTCTTTTCCTTTAGTTTCTCTTAAGTAAATAAGTTAAGTAAATAAATAAATATTTAAGTTTGGCCTCGTTTATTCAATGCATACAGAACCCGATAAAGAACCCGAACATTAAAAAATTGAAATATAAAAAATTAATTTTCTCGAAAATATGACAACCAGACGGTAAAAAAGTGTTAACTTGATCTTTAGTTTGACATTTTGAAGCTGTTCAGCAAATTTCATGTTATTCCTCAAACGCAAAAAGGAAAAAGTGTGGAAAACTGAAGTGGGACAGACAGACGGACGGACGGACGGACAGGCGGACTGACGGACGCAGAGGAAAGCTAAAGTCCCCTTTGGTGAAACCGGTAGGGGACTAATAATGATAATAATGATAACTTATCAATTAATACATTCTGCTAATCAGCTTCTCACTCAGCGTCGATAGCGTTGTTGACGTCGATAACAATAGATAAAAACGTTATTGACGTCGGTAAAATATCATTTTCCGTATTCATTTTTTAAAAAATTCATATTGTTCACATGTGACAACCAACACCATTTTAATTGTATGAATAGATGATGAAATTATGAGACTGCACGTGAACTATAAAAGTGGTTGTTGCATGTGAAAGTGTCTAATTTTAACGAAAACTACTCATAAAACATCATATCGTAACGCATTTGAACGAGCATTCCATGTTTAGCGCACATTAGTGACGTCATAATGAAAAATGACGTCATTTTAGTGCTTGTAGGATTTAGCTAATATCATACTAAGTATAATGCACAACTTCAATAACGCGGACAAAGACGTTGAAAATTTCGTAAATTTTGCGGCCAAATAATGCCAATACCGTATCTTGTTCTTTAACAGAGAAAATGAAGAGCATAACTCGAATCACAGATGTTAAAGAAGCAAACAAATATCGATATTCTTCTATAATTAGTTTAAAAGTTACATTGTTACGTTGTTTTATAAACTGCTCGTATTTGTTTATATAATAAATCCTGAAATTTTATTCTTAAAAGTAACAAAACGAAAAGATTCACACGATCATGCACGATAAAAATCGCAAACATTTTTTCTGATAACATTTTAATAGACCCATGAATCTACAGCAAAAAATTTGATATTTTCTTACGCCAATGTTCCTCCAAAATGATAGTCCTTGTTAGATTCTGGACTTTGATTGTTATTTCTATGCCAAGTAGTATGATAGTATTAAAGAAAGAAAAATATAATACTTTTATTTCCTTTTATTTAATTATGACGTCATATAAAGTTTGACGTCATAGCTGAAATAAAGGGTAGGTGGTGCTACGTCACAATGAAAATCTGTGAGTTATCTCCCTGTAACCGCAAACCTTACCTTAAGGGCAGCATTTATGTAAAGGAAACAAGAAGTTTTATGACTGTTTTATTATAATTCACTTTTAACGTTACGACACATTCCCTGACAACCATCGAATGTTATGCAGATCGTGACGTCAAAGTTTATTATGACGTCATATTGTTTGAAGTACAGACAAGTGACTCTCTACAAATCGCTGTGGGAAACCTTAACATACCCGCGTGGTCAGTTTCTCCATTATCGAAATACAAAAAATACTGTATGGTTTTTCCAGATCTTTCCATCGGGACTTTATTTCCACTGTTTCCTTCTGGTTCCAAGACTTTTCCCCTAGGTGAAAGATTTATATAGTTATAAACGATACAAGTAACACGTGTTTGAATGTTGTTGTTTTATTTATATTCAATCTCTGATTGGTCGTGTAATTTATTCAGTCGTATCGAAAGTTCCTTGGGTACATGCTTAAAGTAGTAGAGGTTATTCTAGAATTCGCTGCCTATCGTGCAACAGACCCCCACCCAACCACCCACTCCGTTTGTTGTATTGGTGACTGGCACAAATAAAAATGTTACATATTAACCCCATATTCACAAATTTGTGACACTGAAAATATGAATCAACCGTTATGTAAATAATAACTAGTAATGGTCATTCTTTCAAGATAAATTAAAGATTTTCTTTAGACTTGAATGCTATTTTGAGCACTGAAATACAAATGGTATTTCAACTACTTTCTCATACCAGAGAATTTTTCCGTTCATCCAAATTTTGACACCAACCTCTCTTACCTGCTGAGTTCATCGGCGTACATTTCCATGTGGGTGGGGTTAATTGTAGAGTCTGTAACAACCCACGCTCCGCCCATCAGTCAGCGTAGGGAGAAATGTAGATCATGATTGGTTGAATATATTCCGTGAGGACGTCCAGTGTATAGGAGCCACATTTCAACACCTGGTCATAGATATCTGGAAGGAATGTACAGGTGAATTTAACAATTCATTCATACTAAACAACTCACAGGCAAATCAAATTCTATACGAGGGTTGTCCAAAAAGTTCGTGGATACATGTAATTTTATTCAAAATAACGGCGCCATTATCAGGAAAGTATTATAATATTTTAATATAGAGTATAATATTGTATATGTATAAAAATCAGGGCAATGTACATTTTTGTATTGGAGTTATCATTATATATACATTGCCTATACAGGCCGCACGGCCCAGTCTGACGTCGAGTTATAACGACGTTTCTATACCGTCGTAGTCCTAGGTTTACCTGATAGTAATATGCCGCATTCACGGTTTGTTCAGGTGGTACAATCGCATACTCCATCAAATTACCGCTTGTGCCACTTTCGAACTATATCGATGTTTTTCCTGTTTCCCCCATCGTTTGTTTTGTTTCTATAGGTGTTTAACCTCAGTCGACACAATTTTATGATGGCGCGCTGTTCCGTGCGGTCAGCTGACGTCGCTTTTTCAGGCGTTTTTAAAGTCATGTTCTTGCCGTAATATCTTTTAAAAGTTCTCTGCTAGTTTGAATAAAGCTTCAAATGACGTGTGAAAATGAAGTATACCATACAGACTACATCATAATAGAAGATTATGAAGTTTTGAAATGTTTTATAAAATAAAAATTCATATCTAAAAACTAAATTACAAAGTTTGGACAATTTTAGTTTATTTTTATGGAAAAAACTCGAAACCACTTTAGTTTGATTTGAAATTTTATGACAAAGATTTAGATATACATTATGTATATATAAACCCATTTAAAATGAAAAAAACGCCATTGTCCACGAACTTTTTGGACAACCCTCGTAATCATATCCTGCATGTTCACTATATCATACATAGATAACAAACATGTACTACGTGTATTCTTAGAGATACATCAAGTAAACGTTTAGATAAATTGTAATGCAAGTTTTAAAAATAGATAAATACAATATGCATGTACATGTAATTATATGAATGATTTTTTTAACAATGATAACCGCACGAGCTTATAAATCGTTTGACCGTTGGATATTTGTAAACAATCAAACACAGTAAAAACTACTGTGTAAATAATTCTGAACAATTTGCCTTTCTCAAACGTATACCGGAATATTAACTTAGTACTTAATCAAATCATCGGAAATCCTCTAGGTCTTAATGGGATTTAATCACGTGACCAACCAAGTTCATATCCCGGAGAATTTTTTATTTTTTTTTAAATAAAACCAAGCATCAAAAAGAAGGTTTTCTTAGTTCTCAACCTTTCATTCTTCCTGGGAATCATCTCCACTTGGCAATTTCAGAGGGAGTTCTCTGTTAAAGTCCTCAATAGCACCTACCGTCTTGTAGGCGGAGTCAAGGAACCACCACTGGACCGCCTGTTGTATACATGTAACAAAAATTGAAATGAAATGGAAAAAAAATTATAATACGCACGACCAACAACAAATGTTAAGCAAGTAAATTTAATCAAGTCAACTGGAGAAAAATTTTCCAAAGATATTAAAGTATTCAACTTTGATTAGGACATATATTTATCTTATATGAAAGTATGGCTATTTCCACTGTCCTGGTCTCTACACAAATCACTGTCTAGTAGTTTGCTGCAGGGTTAAACATTAATTACATAATTACACTGCAGTTGGTCTTTCATATACATGTTACATAGAATGAAATTATAGCAAATAAATGTAACAATTTACGTATTACAGTATAATTCTAATATAAATTGCGTCTCAAGGAAGATAAACCTTGATCGGCCTATGACAACTTTTTGAGCCTAGCGTTGTATAGTTTCATGGAAAGATTTGTGGTCAAAGAAGTTTATCTGCCGGATTTTTTTGTCATCAACAATAATATGATAACAAGTCCATTATTATTTAACACCAACATTCTAAAATCTTGATATCTAACAACTGTTTAATCTGAAATAATTTTTGAAATTAATATCTCTCTTATCTCCATTAAATGCATAAATTATACATCTATACTTATAAATGAAGACTTTTTGCCGGAAAAGTATAAAATGCCTGCACAAGCAAAACAGCTTACACCTTTGGTATTTCAACACGTGTTATATGATGTCCGTAAGCTTTAGTTGAATTTTACCTGATAAGTAATGTTTGTAAAATTAATTAAAAACTTACTTTCATTTTCAATAAACCAGCTCGAAATAGCAAAAAATGAGAGTAAGGTTACCGTAGTGGACCCACTTTGGTGGATCCAAGTCAGTGGGAGTTAGCATTAAAATATATCCTCGTAGTGAAATAATATTAATTGATTACGAAAACAGTAAATATATTATTAGGAACTTACTTGGATTACACATAGAATTTAAGATTTCACAAATGCGTAATTAATAAAATAAGGCAATTCGTTTCTTGAATGCGCGTTTTTTTATTCTTTTTCCAATTTTTACAATCTTATATATGATCTTAAAACCAATGAATTAAATGTATAAGATTCTTTTTTCATTCTCACTTTCACACTCTTTCTCTCCCTTTCACACTACATTCTATTCAAACAAACATCTACGCCTCGTTTATCGGTTGGTCGAAATCTACAGCGACTGAAACTGACAAAAAACTGACAGGACTGAAATTGACACGCCCTGTTTATCGATTGGTCAAAACCTACGGCGACCTAAGAAATATCACGGACTGCACAAAAAAATCTAAACTTGGTGGGATAATAATATTGAAGCTGTATTAAATAAAGAAGATTTTTTTTATCAAATTGTGCAAAAAGGTCAAATCCAATTTATCATTGGTACATGTACTAGTGAATTTGAGGGGTTTTGGTTTGTTTTGTTTTTTTAACAATTATAACAATTCCAAAATGTACAAATACACATAAATATATCAAAGCATTTCTTCGCAGTAGTAACGTTTGAATTCATTATTTTCTCTTTTTTTTTAGTGCCATTAGCAACTTGTTCAATCCAAAGTTTCAAAATGAATGCATACAACTGTTTTGGAATGAGAACTAAGAAATGTGACCTCTACTTTCAGCCGGGTAGCTTTTTGAAATTCTAGGCAGGTGTTTAACTTTTGGGTAAAATTAACATGAACAGACTGGTATACAACAATTATTTAGTCGGACTTAGTCACACCTAATACCTATATATATTGTCACAATGAATCTAGCAGAACAGTCAGACATCACATCCTCTTTTTAAAAATGTATTTTTAAATTACTCAGCTGACTAACTTTCAAGCATTTTGTACATATTTGAATAAATAAGCAGTGCACAAGAGTGAAACGAAATACATTTCATTTATATGTACATGTATCAATGCTATGTTTACACAATTTACATGGACAGTGTTATTTTGTATTATTGCGAAGTGATGTTAGTATTTGCATGTTAACAGTAGATGTTAACTGTGGATACTGTTGTACTAATTAATATATTTAATTATTTAATTATATTTACTCAAGATCTTGAGACCTCTTTATATACAAATTAACTAGGCTAGTATAAATTAATTTTATAGTATGACAAAAAACCATAATAGATGAAGATATCAAACTAATAATAACATTAAAATTAAATTAGTTATCTTAGAAAATGTGCAGTAGAATTTTGGAATAAATAAACAGAGTATAAACCCATGCAAGATTACAAATTTATTGAACATTAAAATGCTAAATGATAACATGTATACAGTGCATGATGCATGAAGACAAGTTCATTCTCTCTCTCTCTCTCTCTCTCTCTCTCTCTCTCTCTCTCTCTCTCGTGGTCAATCCGGCAAACTTCAAAGTATCTTATTTAAGTCTTGTTTCATTCTTTATTCATTGAAGATGCATGAGTAAATTGTGAAAAAGGAATTCCAAGTGATATCTTCTGGAAATTCAACCACTCCTTAGGAAAACATAGGTTAATTTAAATGAATGTGGCCATTATAATGACTTGCAAATCTAGTTAGTCCCTCTGCCATCTAAATATACCCTTTCAAATTACTACTCCACATAATCCCTGAACCCCCTTCGTGATCTTCTTTCTTATTGGGCACACTTGTACTGTTTCATATGCAGGAATATCATTTTTACCCATGATTTCAGATACTGGAAAAGTCATCCACATCCAGCATACCCAACAACTTGGTTTTTTTTTTTCTTTCAGCAATCTTGTAGTTTTTTTCTCTATGTTTTATCCAAGTTATAGAAGGACAGAATTCTTCAAAAGAATATTCCATTTTGAACTTCTCTAAAAAAAAAAAAAAAAAATAGAGAAACACATAATAAAAACAAATACATGTACCCTAAAGTGTTAAGATCTTAAAATTAATAATAAATATTGTGGAACACATATGAAGATTCCATTTCATGTTCTGATTAGCATTAGTAAAACTAATATCATACTGGTGTGTGAAATTGTTTATTTACATTTCTTGTCACTTGTCAGATATGTACTCTGACCGATTGCCAAGTCAATAGCTGCTGTGTTAAATAATATTGCTGCGCTAACAATAAAAAAACACATTTTCTGCTGTGTATGTTATAAAAACTTGTCATTTCATTTCATGGAGGTAACAAAATCATGTGGTTTCAATTTTTAACAAAGCCATGTTTTTCAATTAAGAAAATTAAAGAGATGAAGAATTAATTGACCTATCAACGGAAAAAAAGTACTCCACTTCTCAACTTAATCCTATCTAATTTTGTTTTGTAGGATATTTTCCCAATTGATATTAGCCACATGAAAAACTCTATGATTATTGTTGTACTTTCTCTTTACAAAGAATTATTCATGGCATGTTTATGCAAATTAAATGTGCAAGTAAATATCTGATATTAAATAATATTAATGTAAGAATGCTCTCTCTCTCTCTCTCTCTCTCTCTCTCTCTCTCTCTCTCTCTCTCTC
>WFKH01011925.1:36758896-36777427 GCA_016163765.1 Magallana hongkongensis
TGGATCCCTTGTTCTGAAGACATATGAAATTAATCATAAATTCATTTCTTTTGTATAAAAAATGATGCATAAAAAATATTACATACCAACAAAATAAATGTTTAAGCAGATTTACACTCCGCCGAGTATCAATATCATTCTGTAAGGTACATTATTGACCACTAGTTATTAAAATATAAGACAAACTAGGTTAAGAATTAAGAAGTCAAGCACAGATTATTAAGAGAGAAAATGTTCATTCAACAGTATGAAAAACACCAAGATTTCCCCTATGAACGCCACCTCTAGCTTGTAAAGTTTTAATACGCAGCTAAAAATAAAAAGCCTACGTGGATTTTGCATAGCAAACGAGATGAAAGTATCCGGAAAAAGTACTTTGTAAAATTGTGAGAGGCATTCTGAGTGACTTCCTAAAGGAAAAAAGATTTCCCTCATAAATCTCCGTAAGAGATCTCTGTTTTCATTCTTGTGAATTTTTCCGAGTAAAAAAGGATGATATGTCAATGAAGATATCTTGGATATATTCCTTTTCATTGATTTCAATTGCAATTCTTACACAGGTATGTGTATTTTAAAAAATCGCCCATATGTGCTGCATAAATAGTTTGGGAATGGGTATAGTATGTAACCGTCTTGATGGCAATACAAGGAATGATTATGGCTTTGTCGCTTTGCACTGATTAAAAAAGAGTGGTTATATCGCATCTGTTTACGCAATTTTGAATGAATCCTCCTATACTCTCCAGGGGACAGTACGAATTTCTCTGGTGCAGTGTATACTAGTTAATTATTACCTGTTATGCGCCATCACAGTATCTAATGCACATAAATTAAGAGTTCTTTTTTTTATCTTTGTTTAAACAAATAAATAAAATGATCGCAAAAGTAAAAAAAAAAAGTTAACTAAATTATTGTCAATGTATACCAATACAGTAGATAAAAGAAACAGCCAAATCGTCTTCTATAGAAATAAGAGTCTGACATCAGCATGATTAGTTTGTGCTGTCAGTGGTTTTCTAAGGCTGCTGAAGGTTTCAACACTTCGATGAAAGGGGCGTGTATATTTCAGTCTTGTCAGTTTCTAGAGAGCTATGTATTTACAATCATTTTAAGTAAGAAATAAAAAGGAAAGCATACTTGGTAGATGTAAATATAAGTATTTATTAACCAGTGTTGAACAGTTACATATATCCTAAATCGTTTCTTGGTTGATGTAACACTCACTGCAAAACCAATCTATACTGTTATCAATGTTAAAGCTATCGAGTCATTTCTATAGTATGTATCTACGTTAATGAAATGAACTATACAGAAGTCTAACTTAACTGTAAACGTTAAATACCACTATTTCTCACTCCTCAAACGTGAACAGATTTTAAAATGAAAACAAAAATACATATTAAGCGGTAAACAAATTAAAGAGACAATCATCGTACATTTTTGTGTTAAAATTGATTGATGTGAACTTGGTTTAAGCGCATTTTTATTTTTAAGATATTGATGGTTATTTTTTAATTTCACTTTTTTCGAGACTTGTTTGGAATATATAATCTGTAAAAAATATAATGAATTTGCCTACGGATCAAAATGTATTATTAAAAAAAAAACCAAAAAACAAATATTTTCAAGATGAACGTTTAAGTTGTAAGAGATTGTTTCTAATCGATTTGTTATAAACAGCAAAATATGTTCAAACCAAGAGATATCACCCATTGTCCTATCGTTTCTATTTGACAAAATGGATTTAAAATAGAAATTATTGAACGGTGAATGACATTTATTTGAAACGTGTTTTATAAACTACTGCAGGCACCTTTATTCACTTGTATTTCTAATCGTTTAACACTATAACATATTTTGGTGTTTTTGATTGTCACATTCTTTATAATATTATCTTAATACGATATAAGTAGATAGTTATATCAAACCCGTTTAACAAGTATTCAACGAGTCAACAAATTTAAGCAAATTTCTAGAAAGCTTTTATTCAAAACATTTTCAAACATGTAAAAAAAAAAAAAGGTTTAAAAATGAATGTATTTATCAAGAATTCAAATGCGTTGACTTTCATGCATAATTTTAACACGAATGTCTAGCAATCAAAATGGTTTAAAATTACATGTAAATTTCAGAAGATAAGACTTTTACTAATAAGGTCAATGACTTTAAGGATACTGAGATGATTTGTTCTGAAACTGAATAAAGGTTACGTCCCCCTCAGGATTGGTTTTGTTGTGTTTCTTTAAACCAGCTGTATTTTCCTTCTTTCTAATTCGACTTAGCAAATATTCTGTTACATATCTCACACCGTAATTGATTTTTTTTCTCTTCATTGTCATCTCTGTAGTCATCTAAGTCATCTAACAACTGCAATATAGAATAGAATCGCCCATTGTTTTGTTCGTTTGAATCGTTATTATCGTTATCATTTCTTTCGTCATCTTTTCTGCTAGATTTTTTAGCTATTTTACTGCCTCGTTTAGTAATGCTTTCTTTTTTCTTTTTACTGTCTTCCTTATCATCATCGTTTTTCGTCTTTTCATTGTCGTTATTTGTGATACTGTTTTCTTCTTCCTCTCGGTTATCTTCTTGTATCCAGTGCTTTGCCCAATTCAGAAATAGAAGTTTTTCTGTTCCTATTTTAACTAAAAATATGTCTTCAAACAATTCTATCATTCTTAGTTTGTTATATTTTTGATAAGCGTTTTTATCTTGGTGTACACCAGAAAATGTTTGGGACATAACTGCAACCAAAGCATTGAATAAATGAATGAAAGACAGAATTACATATATAACAAACAATGTATATGCAAGCCAAGGAATTCTAGACTTGTAAAATACACCTATATCATTCAGACCTACTCCAAGGTTAAACATTGTAAGAAACGAGTTTCCAAATGATTTGAACTCTTCAACACCCGTGCCACGGAAAAGCATATCCATAATTGCCGTAAATGAAGTCAATAGAAAAAGAAAAACTAACGCAAAGGGAAGAAAATCTTCAAAAAATCCGGATTTAATCATGTATGTAAAAGAAACGAGGCTTTTGTTAAAAGGAGTAAAGTAAAGCAAGAAATACCAACCACCTATCAGTGCAAGAACTAAATGATAGTCCCAATGTATTTCAAGATAAATAAGAATGGATTCGATGAGTACTCCGATTGCAATGAATAGCAAACAAATAATATAGTCAAGATTATGCCATATCAATCCAATATTAAAGCCTTTTTCAGCTGTACACCGTCTAACTAATCTCAATATACACAAAACAGCGAAAATAAAGTATATTATTCCAACCGCAAAATTTATCGAAACCAATGCCTTTGATAACTCGCCAACTTCACAAGGTGATGAAGTGTGTTGTGAACAAAGAAAAAGCCTGGATTTTTCCATCGTCGATATTGTAAATAAAATTATAAATATAAAATGTGCTAGCATCCAAACTAGAAGGATTGCTCTGTAAGCCAGCCATTTCCTATGCAAGATGAATTGTACAAGTTGATGATTAAGGATTTGAAATGCTTCCTTATGAGTACATTTTGAGTCAAAGAGACTCTCTAATATTGTAATTTTCTGTCCGTGGGCATTTGTTTGTGTTTTCGCTTTTTTGGAACTACTTGAGCATATAGAATTGTTTGAGGAGCCATTGTCTGTGTCTAAAGGGTGATTTTGCTTGTTTTCAGAATTATCTTCTTTCTGTGTAGGGCACATGTAAATCCTTGTATAGCTTATCAATCGGTCAAATTCAGTTACATCGTATTTTCGAATGTCAAATAGACCATCTTTAATATTTGTAAAGCGATAAACATTTTGAGTATTTAAAATGAATTCAAAAAGCTCACTAACGCCGAGTTTTGCTGATAAATGTAGCGGGGTCAATCCAGAACTGTTTTCCATTCTCTTCCAAAAATGACCATCCATTGTGTTTTTAAATGCACGTTGAGATTCACAGATGTAATCTTGAAAGACTTCGGACCAAACATATTCAAAACTTGGTCTGATGTTTTCCATTTTCTCCGGATAAATGTCGGCATATTTGATCAAAGAGTGAAACACAGTGTCACCGTCTTTGTTTTTTTTCCATACATCAACTTCTGGTAGTAGATATTTAATGATTTGAAAGTCTTTGTTTTTGCATGCTAGGGCAGCAACAGTAAATGGCAGCTGTCCAATTAAAACTGTGTTTTTGAACTTTTTACCCACTGCACACGTTTTCAACAGCTTTTTGGAGAATTTATGTTCATTTGCAGTTTTAAGAATTATTTCGACGGCCTTGATATTTCCTTTTACTATAGCAACATGTAAAGGTGTTTGGCCTTTGTATTTGTTTGCTCTCTTTTCCTTTAAACCTTTAGGATGCTTACTTAAGTATTCTTTAGTGAATTCATGGGTATTTTTGAACTTTAACGCTATGTGCAACAATGTTTCTCCATTGTTTTTCTCTTTGAGCTCTTCATTTAGTTGATCTATTTCAGCTAAATTAACTTTCATTATCAGTTTATTGAGATGCTCAACGATTGCATTCTCGTTTCCAACTTTCAGTACATTCTCAAAAATCTTAATTATCTCTTTAATCTTTTTGTTCCCACCAGGACCTGCAAAATATATTTATTTCAAAGATATTAGCTGTATTTCTTATTATCCCTCCTCCTTAAAGTGTTGATCATCTATATTTAATAATTTCCATATTTTTCTTTAACCATGTGGAAATCTCGGCGGTACATTACTCTTGATAATCAAAGATATACAAATAAAATTAATTTAATGGAATATTCTTCTGCATAGTTTGCTATGTGAATTCAGCTATATGCAGTTATTTTATCATCATTGTACATCTTTCTAAGTAAATTATATACGTTTCAGGTAGACAACAGGTTAATACTATAACATAACGTTTTTAGTTCTACCTGAAACATTCAGCACGCAAAAGTACCAGCAAACCACTATTAGAAGTTCAATTTCTGAAATCATTTATGAACATTGATAATTTATTATCGGTTAATATCAAAATATGATACATTTAAAAACGTCTGATGAGAAACTCTTTTTTTGTGGTGATTTTTAACACAAACCATTCTTAACGACATTGAATATAAGCGTACCTCCACTTTTCCTAGTACAACATTTGGGTAAACAGTTAGTACAGTCCACAATTTGATGTGAATGTTGGTTACCATCATTACCATTGGCCTCCTTTTCCTCCATTCTTGCTTCTCTGTATTATTGCTACTTAGGCATATGTCTGTAATAAATACGTCAGTCAACATATCATTTCCGTCTAACATCATTTACTTAAATATTTTTACTTTTACATAAAAAGTATTAAACCTTAATTGTTTTTTAATATGAAAGCGTTTCCATCAAAATTATATTCATAAATGTTTAAAGCTGCATGGTCCGATTTTTTTTGCTATCACAGTATCAAATAATTTTCCATACAAACCAATTATCTTAGAAAGTTATAAACTTTCGTCTAATTACACCAGCAGAATCGATCTCCCTTCAAAGTTAGAAACATTCAAAGTAAATAAAAATAATTCCTCTTTGGGCAAACAAAAAAACAAACCAAAATGCATTATGGGAATGTTTAGGAAAGGGAACGGTTTAGTTTCGTCCCCCGAATGTTTGGGTTTATTCAACCCGCGTGTTATGCATCGATTGTAAACAAAACAAACTTCAGAAATAATAGTGAACAAAATGTACACATGTTTATTTTTGATTTGCCAGAACATTACTCAAATTTAGACTCTATTGAAAGCGATGTCAAAGGTGTAATTACAATCATCCCCGCCTCGATGCCAGGGGCGAATTTTGATATGAGGCGAAATAACGCGATACCCTTTTTATGTCGTTTGTTTTGTAAAAGAAATTTTGTACATTATGTTTTCATTGAAATATGGCTTGATTGACCGGGAAAACTACTGTAATGTCTATTATTATACAAATATTAAGCTTAACCATCGTTTAAAAGCGTACAGAAAATTTGATATAAAATCGGACCAAGCAGCTTTAAATGACTACACAGGGAAATTGTATTATATATTACATTTTATGTTCGTTTCATGTAAGTTGTACCTTTAATGCCTTTAATAGGCTGAAACTGTTTGGTCCGATTTGATGAAATAATCTCTAAATTATATCGCATAATTTCATTTCTTACACAATTTTAGATTTCTATACTTGGTCTACCGTCATTCCCACATAGACAAAAATGGTGTTATCTTAGACTCATCATTGTCTGAAATTGTTTAAAACACAAAATGTATATCTACTCAAATCATATTGGTAGAAATGAATGAAAAATATTGAACTAATCGAAATATCGTTTTTTTTCAACTTTAAAGACTGTTTACTTGTTTACTTTTCCTGCAATTAATTTGCCTAATTGCTATCTGCACACTAATTTGCTTATTATTTAGATACCGTTATTGATCTAACAACATCTCGTATTGACCACCTTTCAGTTAGACAATGAACAAGTCGCTGCCAAAGTATTAGATTCTTTATTGGTCAAGTGTTTCTATTGCACAAACGGATAATTTTGGCAGTAAGCATAAAAAAATGGCGGATTAAATAGACTCTATTTATAATTCAGATTCATAGACGTGCGTCACTGCTCGTCATACCTCTAAGTGATTATCACTACTAAGATCAATTCTTTTGTTTTAAAACAATAATGTCAAAAACAAAGAAAACGGTTTTGTACTGTATTGGGTACGTTAAGGCAGCTAAGGTTCCGAAGAAAGATTTTATAGCTTTGTTTAACTATATTTTTAAAAATTACTCATATTTAATCTTTTACCTTTCTGTAGTACAAGAATCATATCTTTCAATTGATAAATAGCGGTTTTTTTTTTATAAAATAGTTCAAATATTATCTGTTGAACGGGCTCGTTATTTTTAAACAATTTTAAGAGAACTAAGGTAAACGCTTCCTTGTCAAAAAATATAAAAAGGAAATATTTCCATCAAATTTCTTCATGAACAATTCATTTCCAACATGTAACTAGGTGAATAAGTAGAACATATTTGTAACGGATATCATAAAAAATCTTACATCTGTTTTTCCATTTCAAATATTTTGAAACAATTATCATAAAATACAATTCGTGAACTTTAATGGCATTTGCATTACGAAATATTTATTGTCTATTTTAAAATGCGTTCGTAAGCTTATTGAGGGCGTTTTCAGAAAGATTTCCTTCTTTAAATAATAATGATTAAAGCTAAAGTATCGTCTGAATAGGGAAAAACAAAGCTGCATAAACATCTTTGTACAAAATATAACTATCTGTTTTTATGAGCTCTCTATTCATATGAAGGTATATTCAGTGAAACTCGCCGCAAAAAATAAAACGAAATCTGATTCAATTTTTGCAACAACTGTCATCAACACTTACTCAAATGATTAATAATTGTGCCAATAAAAAAATCCAAGTTTACGAATTAAACACATACATGTACTTACATCGATTTATAAAACTTCTTTATTCGTTTAAAGCTTGAGAAAAACTGGGATAAAAAGATCAGCATTTTTATATGCTCTTATCTTAGAGCTCACCTAAGCGCTTTTTGTAAAACAATAATTCCAATTTAAACCATGATGGGAGTCAAAGGATATTGATTATATTCTTTACTCCTTCAGAATTGATCCCATAAAAAGATACATAAGATATATTGTTGAATACGCACCGTCCTCATTAAACACATGTATCTCAAGATCAACAATGACCTGCCCTGTTCTATCATTTAAACTGAAAAGATCACTTGTGAAGCGAATAGCTTTTTAAAAATAAGACTGTGTGCTTTTATGTAATATATTGGTATGTATTAAGGCATTCTGTTCGTAAGATAACATGTATTGTGTTTCTCAGTTACCAGCCACCAGAAATCACAAGCCGTTAGGAACATGTCGAAAACTATGTTCTTTAGTCATTACCCGCTGTTGAATCACCAAATACATTTTTTAACCAAATACACACAAACTTTTTCCTACAAATGCCCAATTTCAAAAAAGAAATACAATTTTCAAAAATTGAAAAAAAATCCTTTATTAAAAGAAATAAAAGTTACAGTCTAGCCCAGTATAACAGGTTTGATAATTCTTCCCATTTCAGGATGGAAATATATTAAATACTATGAACCATAACAGTAAAGCAGGCGCAAATGACCACAGAACATGTTTGAAATGAAGCGCGGCATTCCATAGCAAGACCAGTTTCGGAAGACTTTCATCCTGAACATGCCATGTTTGCAATTCATTTTTATTGCAAAAATACATGTAGACATTTAGAAGTATTGTTAAATATCATTAATTTCAATGAAGAATTATGTACATATATATAACATAATATAGTATTATTTTGTTTTGAACAGAAATTAAATTGTCAGCAAAATTAGTGCTTTTTAAAGCGCTAAGCATAGCTGCAGCGCTTTTCTAAACCTACTTCCACTTTCGTTTTCGCGTTTCCTTTATACCGCCACCTACTGGCGGATGCTGAGAAGTCGTACCCTTGAGAAGTCGTATCTGGAAAACTCATAACTATATATGCAGTAGGGAGAACTTAATATCTTCAAGTTATCACCGCATGCAGATACATTAATTTGATCTACCAGTATTAAGTTGGCAATAAGTTTCATTTTAATGTCATTATTTTATATCGGATACGTGTGCTCCAAACCATACCATGATGATTTCTTTCGAATTGAAATTTTGAATAAAAAATAAATGTTATATACATTGAGTTTTGTTTTAGGTGTTAAGGTGGGTCGCGGGTTTGCTTTCGTCATCAATTTCTGTACGCAAATTAGACGATTCGAGCGGCCGTTTTGTGTACCTTTGTTTATGACGTCACAATGAAACCATTTCACTCTCTTTACATTATATAACCTAACTCCAAAGGTTATATTCAAAAAAAAGATAAAGATATCGTTTGATTCTATGATTATAAAAATTCATGTATGAATTATAAGGAGAAAGTACAGGAACAAAATATATTTACGTTGATAATCAGCAAAAACTGGAGCTAGCGATTGTGTTTCAGTATGTATGAATACATCAAAACTAATTAATGCCAGTGGTGTAGTCACAAAATAATTCGACGATTAAATCTTCAACGAAGAAACATTGCTACACTTCAAAACAAGCATGAACTATTAGTTATGTATATTATGTATGGACTACGATTATTGCTAAACCTATCCGGACGAAAAAATTTAAAGTGTCAGTAGACACTAAATTGCTTTCCGTATCTTATTAAAAGTGTTAATTATTGAAAAAAAAATGTCGCCTAAGCCCTTTCAAACAATGCAATCACCTGTTATTTGGTACTGGTGATTTTATTAAAATTCATTATATCGGCTTTGGGCACAATACCCACGTTTACCCATGATATTTCGAGCTATATGTAATATGTTACAGTTATAAACACCATGTTTTATATAAAAATTCAGAATTTGTTTATACAAAATGTTTCGAATAACACCTTTTTTACGATAATTTGTGCTGCTTTTTATTAACATTATTTTAGGCTTCGTTTTCTGTATGCAATATTTCAGGAATATTTTTCTATTAATTTGCATTGATCTGTAATTTGATAATTACCCAAAACCAATGATTTGAATATAATTTATAAAAAGTATAACTGTCGAGTAATGTAATACTATATGTAAAAGATCCCGATTCAAATATGATTTTTTACCTGTATTTTCATATCAACCGATTTTAACACTTTCTTCCAGGCTTAGCGCTTTTCAGTAATTTCATTACTTTTATTTTAAGTATACCATGCCAATGGGTGAATTGTAGTTTTTTAATCCAGGAAACCTAGGGAAATTAACTTGCAAACTTGAGTGTCCTACAGGCTTCCCAGTAATTTCCAACATAGAACCATGGAATTTCCACTAGGTTTTTGTGGACTGGAAATCACTTAACATCTTTGAGTGCGGAAACCAAAAAAAAAGGTTTTCCCAAGTTTCCAATATGTTTCTCAATTACGGAATTTGTAATTATGTAAAAGACAATTATTGCAAGTTGACTCTTAAACGTTCAACGGAACAGACCATTAATACATATAGGGAGCCCGGTCCAGTATTTTCACATTGAAATCAGTTAAATTTGGGTCTGGGAACGTCAAGTTGACCCCAAAAGAAATTTTGTTTTCTCTAGAATAAATAGTAAACCTGGTTTGACTTTACATATGTAACAATAGACTATCACGGAGCTGGCTAACATCAAGATGACACTGTTTAGATTTTTATCTTTGTTGACGTTTGGCAAGGAAGTTGTCAAAAATGATCTAGGCTAATTTACTCTAATAAATGTTTAATTTACACGACCATTAACATATATATGTATAGCCTTGTCAAATTAGAAAATTTCATTGAATATAATTTAAAAAAAAAATATAGGCGAGGGGTTTCTTAGAACTTTTGATTAATTATCTTGTCATCAACATTTTGACACTGAAAAATGTGGAAATAAAAAGGGTCACTTTTTACTAAATAGTGCTAAGGTATTGTTCAGATATCTCAACAAAGGCAGTTAGTATATAAATTCTAGTGTTGATTACGTACGTTGATTCACACAGTACGCAAATAAAACGCTATAAAGTTGCTATATGAGCTTTAGTCGAAAAAGCTACTGTATTGCTGGTTCTTTTCGGCGGGTGTATATTTTTTGCCTATTTTGCAATTGTCGATTTTTAAAACTTCACAAGAATTAAAATCACCAAATTAAAGTACTTCTATGTTGATTTTGTTGAAAAAAATGTAGTTTCAAAGCATATTCTTTAACGCAAAGTATGTGAGTATTAAAAAACGGAGAACTGCATATGGTACTTGCACACAGTGTTACAGATACAAATGTACATTAACTCACAATAAATAAAAAATAATGTAAAAGAATAAAAACTAAATGTCAATATAATTTAGAATTTTAATTGTTTAAACATCATAACACTTTTTCTTGTTGAAGTGTGTGTAATTAACCCCAGCGATTGGGGCGTTTGCTTGTATTTAAAGAAAATAGAACTATTTTAACAAGAGCTTGGACTTTGGGTAGTTGTGTCAAACAGCACTGTGACGTAGGCCTGTCCATTTTATTTCTGGCCACTCAGCTAAGGCTCTTTGAAATCAACAAGAATTGTCTGGCTTTTAAGCTTAGACAACACATTTGTGTATATTTCACTCGAAACCATCGTCATTTTTAACTTGTTTTGACGCAAGATATAGATCCATGATCGACTCAGGTGCAGATAACTGTATGATTTATCGTTTCTATTAACAATAAAATTAGAATTAGTTGTTAATAGGTGTAAGTTTTTCGTGCATATATTATGTACTATTGAGTTATTTCTGTTGAAATTATTGAAGTGTGCGAAGCCAGGACCGGACATCAAATAATTTTACCCTCTTGTAATGGTAACTTAGAATTATTGCTTAGTACATTTACTTCTCAGCTATTAAAGATAAACTGGCAGTAGATATATAACGAGGGAAAATGATTCATCAAAACTATATATTCGCAAACATTAATGGACTTGGTATACCTTGTAGGCCCAAATACGTCAAATTTGTGTCCCGCAAAAAATACGGCTATACGGTATTTAAAAGAATTTTGCCAAATTGGTCATTGAAATCAGATAGCATTACTCGTGTACTGCGTTTTGCATTTACTAAAGGTTATGTCTGCTAACATCTTCTGTTTTTCTGAGAGCAAGTTCAGTGTATATATGAATAAACACAATAGACTGATTTTAAAATCTACTAAGTGTAGATCAAAAGATAGAGAATTCGTTAAAGAAGGAAATGATGCATACTCCACAAAATGACGAAATATCAATTCACAAATCAAATATGGATTTTAAAATTTATTAAAACACACGTTTTAAAAGAGCATCAGACAAATTATGAAATTTAGGCCAGATACAGTGCGATTTTTTTTATTTGCTGCAAAGCAAGTATATGGGACAAATTCTATCCTTAAACCGGGTCCGTAGGACATCTGTCATTTTAACATTATATTATCATACGATATTTAAATCATTGGGTGTGTACTTACTATTGCGAAACCATGGGAACGATTACATCTCTACTGAGATTTTAAGATACATGCATACCGCTCACCCGAAAATTTACACGTATTTGTATTATCGTTTCTGAGTTTATCCATGCAAATGTGATATTGTGGAAACATAAACTAAATTGTTCTATATAGAATTAGTATATGAGCGGTTTTTCTCAAGTATCTTCTTTTATCCTCAATGTACATGTAATTTGACCCTTGAAAACTGTGATACTGTGATCATTGGGATGCTGTGAACTCTTAATATGTTATGACTGGATTATGTTAGTAATGTGGTTTATATCCTTAATCATTTTGTGAAGAATAGTTCTGTGAAGTTTTAAATAATGTTTTGTTGTATATGGAAATGTTTAATATACATGTATGTGTTTTCAACATGATTGAAAACTGTTGTATTTTAAGTCATTTTCTGTAAGGACCTCGGATAGGGTTCAAATGAATGTCACCAAATTTAATGAAACTTATATGAAAAATCAAAAGTGTATATGTATATGAGATTTATTATGTATGAAATTTTTTTTGGTTGAGACACATCCTGGGGGTTATGGGTGAAATATTCATTTCAGGTCTAACCCATAGCAAACAGACTAAACAATCAACACTTCAGTGTCATTTTATGAAATATCCCAAGATAAGTTTATAAAATTTTAGCAATAATTTAAAAGTAAACATACTTTATTTATTATTTATTATCATTTTGGATATGTGTTTTGTGTATTAAGAAAAAGAAAAAGAAATGCATATGAAAACTTTGAAAGTGTTGGTTTTGGCTAAAAGAGTTGTCGCCCTTTGTGAAACTCTCTAGTGACCACAGTGAAAGAAGGTAAAAACAGTCCGATTTGTAAGCATGTCGTCTGGAGTATCTTTATACAAACCTTCGTTTTTTACTTGTTTTATAGCAGTTTACAGTATTTTTATGACTTTACATTGATAACTTTAAAAGAAAGTACCCAACATGCAATGCAGCTTCGTTGGGAGATGTGAATTAGACTGTTCTGAAGAAATACAGCACCTGGTGAATTTCTGCTCGGATCATGTTTGTATTATTTTATCTGAAGTAGGCCTTAAACCATGTGTTGCACTCGCTAAATACAACAACTATCAAATATGTACGAGCCATTTTAACTTTTATTTGAAATCAAATACAAAGCGGTCAAGAAGGAAACTGTGTCAAATCCCAAGTTTATTAAGTTCCCAACCTCACATACACACCAGAGAAGATGGACTTAGATCTCTTCCTATTCGTACGCACATAAAAAGTGCAAGCAGGGGATTAAAGGAGAGTAATATTATCCATTTGATTAGTCAAGCCGGTATAACACTACCTGTGAATACACGTAAGTAACTTATATAGATTATTAGTTCTTATTTATATATTTATATATTGATATGTTGATAAAAAAAAGATCAAACTTGTGTTCATTATGTGTGTGAGTGTCAATTAAATTGTGCATTACACTTGTCATGTACATGTAAATGATAAGGGTTTCTGTTTAATTATGATTTTACATTTTCATGATTAAAATCCCTATTTTGATAAAATGCCAATTTTAAAAAAGCAATTAAAATTAATGTTATAGTCTGTCCCAAGTTATTGCTTCCGTCACTTTTTGATGATTTTTAATAAAAATACACACACCTGTGAAAGAAGTACAGTTAAAATTGATGAAATGAAAAATATCCAAGATCTCTTTTCACTCACAAAAGTTTACAGGAATGAAAACAAATTTCTTACGAAGATTTATAATGGGAAATGTTTACATCTTTTCTCCATTCAGAAGTACTCGGGACACCTTGCACAATTTTTCAACGTTATCATCCGGGCTTATTAATGGCTGATGCAATGCAAAATCTCCGTAGACTTTCTATTTTGGGATGTGTATTGAAACCTGAAGCGGTAGAGGGGGCGTTTTAAAACAGATAATCTGGACATTTTTCATATTAGTGGATGAACATAGTTTGAGCACAAAGGTATTTATGATTATCGAAATATCAGGCGAAAAGTGGTGGAAGCAAAAACTCGGGACAGAGTATAACATATATTTGATTTACTTGAATTGTTTGATCATCAAAAATTCCTGCAAAGTTTATTAAATTATTATTTATATAAATAGACCCATTTTTGCAATCTTTCAACATAAAAATTAAAGGCTTTGTAATTTTTTGAATTTAATGTTCATGTAGCATGCTGTACCATGTGTCTGAAGAAAATAAGAGAGGAACATGAGAATGAAGAGGATTATTACATGGAGTGTTCAACATCAGACAAAGACAAGGTACAGTAGCAATCTTAATTTTGAATTCTACTGAACCCAATCACAACTTCTTGGGCTTTCCGGCATTGGTTGGAAAAACACCTCAAATGTATATTACATAGGCATTCATGAAAACCCCCCTTTTATAAAACTTAATATAAATACAACACATTTTCCAATCTGTTGAGATGTGAGCTAGACTTCATTAAAAAATTGATATACCCTAGAATATACCACAGAAGCGACATACAAGGCTGTATTGCCGGTTCTTATTTTAATGGGATGTGACTCCTTTTTGTATAAAATTCTAACATCCAGTAATGTTAATACATTCGAGGTGTTTTTCCGAGCTCTGCTGGAAAGGCCCGAGAAGTTGGATAAAAATCACATAGTCATACCATCGCAAATCATGAGAGATCAAATATACATATAATTGTTATTATTCTTGTGTCATATTTTAACTGCCAATTTGAATTTTGATTCTGTTTATTAATTTATGGCAACCAAAGCAAGCTACATCCATTAAGATGGAAGGGGGTTACCTCTCAGAAGCAAGGGAACCACCTAGTATTACAGTAAGTATTCTCAAAAAGTAAAGTGTACCAGTGTTTGGTAATAGCATTAATGTTCATTGATTATAATTTTCAGATATGGCTACATGAAACATCACTTTTAAAAGAAATATGTCTATTCAGTGAATTTGAATTGGCCATCTATATACTTGGACAGATTTAAACTATTTACAATTCCATACTACATATGTATCACTTTTCCTAAGTATCAATTATACTGAGGTTTTTTAAACCTTTCTAAAATGCTAATGTTACAAAAATTTATAAGATATGGAATATTTACAATATCTTGGAAATGGTTTTCAGGTTACTGTGAAAATCCTGAAAGTACATGTAGCCTTTCTCAGACATCTTGTGAAAGTAGCATGGAATGCCTCTCTCAAGTAAGTACAATAGAGAAACATATACTTAAATGAAGTAAGATATATGAGAATGGTCAAAGTAAGTGTCAAATGAATCTAATCATTTGATATATATCAATATGTATCAATTTGAAATCTAATTTTTAATATTAACACACCATCGACCACAAACCAATTATACATGTATTTAGTTATATTGGGCATAGTGAATCATGTGAATGGCAAAGTAAAAATGAGAAACATTCGCTTATTTAATACCTAGGGTATATTGATGAAATTTATTTTGAATTTGGCATATAATACATTTAGGATTTCTTGGTTCTCCCCAACTTCAGAAATCTTTATGTCTCATTGCTTTGTCTGTTACAACATGCAATCTAAAGGAGAGACAATATTGCTTCAAATTTCACTCTTTTATAATATCGGTTTTATTACCTTGAAGTTTGACCTGACTTTCATTAACAAAATGTTAATGTGTTTACTGTTAAATAAGAAAAAAATAGAAATCCATATTTCACTGACTACATGTACACGGTTATATTGTTCAACAATTGTCTGTCCAGTTTGAAGCTGCTTGGTCCGATTTTATATCAAAATTTTTGTGTACACATTTTTTTTTTTTACAAAACAAACAACGTAAAAAAAGTATCGTGTTATTTCGCCTCATAATTCGCCCATGACGTCTAGGCAGGGATTATTGTATTACAGCTTGACATCACTTTTAATAGAGTCTAAATACCTATGAGTAATGTTCTGGCAAATCAAAAATAAACCTGTTTACATTTTGTTCAATATTATTTCTGAATTTTGTTTTGTTTACAATCGATGCATAACAGTTGGTTGAATAAACCCGGGCCCGGGGAGGGGGGTTTGTATGCCCATAAAGAAATTATTTTTATTTACTTTGAATATTTCTAACTTTGAAAGGAGATTCTACTGGCGAATATCCATAACTTTCTAAGATGATTGGTTTGTATGGAAAATTATTTGATACTGTAATAGCTAAAAAATTGGACCATGCAGCTTTAAAAAACAAGACCCCAAAACTTGACATCAAAATTCTCTAAATTCTCTTGAGTTTACATATCAAGTACACAAGTCAGTTGGTTTCATTTAACATGTTTTACAATTTTAGACTTTGTTTAATTTTCATTATTTAAATCTAAAACATATATTATTTTTTACAGAACTCACAATGACACCCAATATCATACCCAAGGGAACATTTGGACCACTTGTTCATGCGTATCAAACTTCAGAAACGTGGCGTCACAGACGGCAAATTCTCTCTTTTTTTACACAAACTTTATCATTTAAAGAAGCAAAATCCCTTTTACCAAACATCACAGAATCAAAGTGCTACGCTGCTAAGAATCATGCAAAGAATGTTGGCCCTGGTCTTCCCGTAGATACAACTTCTACAAGAAAAAGAATGGATCCAGTGAAGTTGGACAGTTTTTCTCGATTTCATTACTTCTCCTCATGTTATTCGGGATCTACCATATGGAGAAAGAAAGATCAAATTGTCAGACGGAACAGTATATGAAATGCCAAACGTGATTCGTTGCATGGGATCCAGTGATGTTATTCAGCAGTATAAAGCCTACTGCTCTGAAAATAACATTTCTCCTCTTGGTAAGTTAAAATACAAATTTCAGATACAGTTTTAAGGAAGCTGTTTCCCAAGTAATCAATATAATTGTATTAGTGCTTTAGATAAGAATCTTATTAAATATAGGCACCTAGTATATAAAAGAAAATATATATGGAACATATGTTCACTACAAAACATGACTTAATATGATGTTTGGACATTTTACTAGGTGACAGTACAATGTATAGGATCCTGTCTGAGTGTGGAGCACAAATAAGAACCAGTCTCGATGGTATTGACTACTTCATTGCTGAAGGAGGTCGTGCATTCCGCACCATTTTGGAACTCCTGAAGTTTCAAGTTTTAAACCAACAAGAGAAAAAAGACTTCTCTGCCCTCTTTCTTCAATGTAAACAGTATATTCGTGCAGATTTCAAGGTATGTTTAAATGAATGTATATAATAATAATGTTTGTATTTACCACTTTTTACAGCCAATTACAGAATACTGATAGAATTTTCAAGTAAGCAAAAGATTACTAGATATAACTGACTTTACATGTATTGATGTCATACCTGAGTAATCACATGATCTGGATTTAAACCTCGCTGACCAAATTGTTTGCCCTGTTGAGCAATCTGACAAGCTATTGAAAACTCTACTGGTATTCTGTAATTCACTGTTACAGTAAAACAAAACAAGGGCCAATTAATTTACAATTACATATTTTCAGCACATATTGGTTTGTCAGAACACAGAATGTAATAATGTCAGTAGTTAGTCTTAAGATCTTGAGATAGACAGAAAACATATTTGTGTACATGGTGGTAAGATGCCCTTGACTTGGTAATGGTTGTACAAAAGAAGTGCCAAGTTTTCATTACATTCAATAAAATATATATATTTCATATTTTATTCAAAATTTGCTTTGGTTGAAATGACATCACCAAATACATGTGCATGTATGCATTATTTTTAAACTACGATGAAAGTGTCGGCCCTTATTGCCACATATGGACCAATACCAAAGTCTGTAGTTCTATGTTTTTGCACAGTGGAAATTAGATTCATAAAGATTATTTCTTGTTTTTTGCCTTAGATACACATTTCCCCAGACAGCAAGGTAGCAGATCATTGCCAGACTTTTGCCCTCAGTGATCCACTTCATCCCGAATTTGCTGTCACTTGCCAACATATCCATGATCTAGTTTGTGTGACGTGAACAAATGAAGGATGCGATCTCTTCTTTAATGAAGACTATCCAGTGCTCGTGCAACCACGGACTGACTGATTCACTTAGTGACTTACAGTTCAAACTCCAAAATGCTACGCAGAGTATCACAAATTTGAAACGTCATCTCATTCGATGCAAAAACCAGGACTCACAAAATCTGATCTCTTTGACACGATGCAACATAGTGAAGTGCTTTTGATCTGTGACTGGTCCATGAAATACCTCCCACGAAAGTATAGAGAAGACCAAAGTGATTGGTTTGGGAAGCGTGGTTTACCATGGCACATCACAATGGCTTTCCACAAGTCAGAAACTTGTGTTGAGAGCCTAGGATTTGTCCACATCTTTCAGAGCCAAGTATCACAGGACAGCATAACTACTGCAGCCATCATCATTGATGTTATGGAAAACATTCAGTCAATTGATGCA
>WFKH01011925.1:36799763-36813055 GCA_016163765.1 Magallana hongkongensis
TTATCCAGACGCTGCATGGTCTTCTCCAGATCTTTCCGCCGGAACTTTATTTCCACTGTTCCCTCTGGTTCCAAGACTCCTCCCCTAAGTAGAACATTTCAAAGAAAAATTAAAATCTCTATTTTCAGAAATAGCAAATCAATATATTTTCACTAAATACTGTTCCCAAATATTAGAAATTTTTTAATAATGGTCAATTTATTAAGAAAATTGTTTGCGGTTTTCTTCAAACTTTGAACATTATTAAAACTCTGGCATACATATTGAAAATAATGATTTCCCAATTACTGTATATCTGTTTCTTTTTGCGTGTCACAAAATTTGTGAAAATGAACAAAATGTGAAGCGTCAGTCAATTTATGCGATTTAAAAAGTTTCTCATAGAAAATAATAACGGATATAATTTCTGCGTATTCAATAATTTGCGATGTCAAAGAAATCGCGCAAAAAGCGAAAAATTAGACCATCGCAAAAACTACTGGATATATGATACTTCCTCTTAGCATAGTATTTTTGAATTATCCAAACTCTCTTACCTGCTGAGTTCATCAGCGTACATTTCCATGTGGGTGGGGTTAATGGTGGGGTCTACAACAACCCAGGCCCCGCCCCTCAGCTCAGCATAGGGAGGAATGTAGATCATGATTGGTTGATTATACTCTGTGAGGGCGTCCACTATGTAGGAACCAAACTTCAACACCTGGTCATGCATGTCTGAAAGGCAGGTACAATGATTCAAAATAATATTATTAATTATATATTGCATTATACCAGTAATGTGCATGTAGATCATGTCATTCATGGATGGCAAACATGCATTCTTAGTCTTAATTCAGTGTACTTTTATAAAATTTGATATGCAAGCAATGCAATATACATGTACATGTAATCATATCAAATATCATGTTAAAAAAATCAACAACAAACAGATTTCCATGCACACATACCCTTCATTCCTCCAGAGAAACCTCTCCAGTTAGCAAAGATCATCAGTGGGAGCTCTTCTCTGTTGAAGTCCTTAATAGCCTGTGCTGTCTTGTAGGTGGAGTCTGGGAACCACACCTGGCCTGCCTGTTGTATCACCTGCACAAAACATTTAATGATTTTCTTTTCTTTTTGTTGACTAAACACAGACCACACAACTATAGTCATTTGCTGATATTTTTTCACCCAAAATTGAAATAAATTGGAACTAAATGGATTCCAGAAAAATGCTGGTAACATAGCAATTAACGTTTTCTTTTGGATTCTTGAATATTTAGCATAAGATTGTAAGTATTTGGTTCTGGTTTACGGAACCTGGTCTCTTAATGAGTACACTAAAGTATAAGCACAGTTTTAGTAGGCTAACCTTGGTCTCTGAGTCCAGGTTAGCGGGGTCAGCTGGTATGGTCATTTCCACCGTCCTGGTCTCTACACAGATCACACCCACAAGAATTCCTCCCAACCTGACCAACAAACAACATGTTCCAGTACTCTAGTCCTATCTCATATTGATATTCATATTTTATCTTTTCAACTTTATTAAGAATTCATTAAGAATTTCAGCTAGTCATCATTCTATTTGGTACATAAAATGTTACAGCAAATTAATGTGGTTTACTATAGTAATGAAATTACATAAACTTCCAAATCAAGGGAGACAAACCTTGCTCTGCCTGTGACCACAGTTTGAGCCCAAGGTTGTAGAATTTCATGGAAAGATTTATGGTCAAAGAAACCTTTCTGCCAGCAATTCTTGTCATCTACAATTACAAGTCCATAATATTCCAACACCAACATTCTAAATTCTTGAAATCTAGATATTTCTAAACCATAATTCATCAAATTAGTATTACCCCTTTTATCGCTTTTAACTTGATTTTTGAAAACCAAAAGGTTGCTATACCTGGATTCTGCCTGCCATTCAACATCCACCTGGGGTCATAAGGGGCCTTGGTGGGGACAAATTCCACCTCTCTGTCTATAGGATCTCCTGTTTCCAGTATTGGTAATGGGGAACCTTTACACTGAACAAGAAAATCTAGTATATTAATTTCTTCCTCGCCATTACTGCTGTATAAAGTACATTTCCCTTTTGCATTAATAGCTACTGTTGTTTTATTAGCTTACTGCCAGGTGGCACATATTATCCTACCTTAGGCATATAGGACAGCCACTGTATGATCTTGTAGACCCCATCAAAGTCATCAGCTGTGACATCATGCGTGACTCCATTAGTGTACATGATTTGAATGCCTCCCAGTTGATTGTTACTGGTGTATACCTCCTTCCCTAGCACCTAAAATTAGAAGAAATACAATTTTTATTTAAGTACACAAAGTGTTTTTCAAAACAGCATTTTGTGTCATGATAACATTGTGGTTACTGTTGAAAAGAACCATGTATGATCTTAAATCTTCAGAGCATTAAATGGCTGAACTTTATATCCAGGCCAACAGTTCTACAGCAAAAGAGTTGCGACAAATAGATGTAAATGTAGTTATCAAACTTAATATTGAGAATAAAACATTATTTTTTCTTTTTCTTCTTTCTCAAAACTCAGAATCATCAAATATGTCATCATCATCATCATCATCATCATCATCATCAACAACAACAATGACAACAACAACAACAACAACAACAATGACATCATTTTAATTAGTTAGTTAATAGGAGAACTGTAATCATCATCATGATGATCAGCAACAAAATTGTTTTCTACATCATTGTTATAACTATCATCAACAACAACGTCAACAACAGCAACAACGACAACAACATTGTTATTAACATAATCACTATTAAAAATACTATCATTATCAAACGTCATAATCATCGTTGTAAGTTAATAGGAGAACTGTAATCATCAATCATGATCATCATCATCATCAAAATTTTCATCTACATCATCATTGTTATAATTTTCATCATCATCATTGTTATAACTATCAAGATTATCAGCATCATCATCATCATCATCATAAGTTTACCTTATTGAGAGCACCTGCCCCTGTGAGGATGATGTGGGAGTTTTCTACTTGTATAGTCCTCTGCCCAAGTCTGACCAGGTAAGCCCCTATACCTATAGCTCTACAGGTAACCTACAAAACAGGCATTAACTGTATACAATATGTAAATAAATACAAAAAGCCATTTCATACTAATGTATACATAAACATAACAAACTATAATACAGTTCAAACATTTATTTTCAAGTTTATTCAATGAATGTTTAATGAATATAGGGCTCTCCTACTTCTGGATCAAGCATGCATGAACTTTGACCCAGGAAGTAATTATCTTACTGACCAGGTTGATGGTGACGATCTCGTTGTAGGCTATGGAGGATTCACCGGCGATCATTCCAGACCCTCTCTGATTCTCCACCCCAAGACCTTCCTCCCGACCTATAAACAGAGATACATTATGTTATACACCTATAAACAGCAAAAGGTACATGTAACACCAAATTGCCTTTGTGTATAATAATCACAAAATATACATTTCTTTATAAAGTTAACCATTAAATGTCTTATTGTCGATATCTCATGTAGAAAGCATCCATTAGAACTTACCAATTATGTCAATGATCTTGTATCGTGGCTCTCCTTCATCTTCAATTAATTCAGCATGGATGGAATTCATGGCACTAACTTTCTTAAAGTCTACTGGGGTAAGGTAAAGATATTTGAAACCCTGCAAAAATAAATATTAAGCAAAACTCATTCATAACTCAGAAATAAATTCATGATGCATTTCAAATGTTTTAAAGGACACTGTGTTTAAGAAATGCATTTTTATAACTAAACACAAAATTCAAAACACTTCAAAAATATGTTACTAAATTTAAGGTAACATTAAACCAAGCTTATCTGGAGCCAATAATGCCCTCACTTTCTCTATGTCGCTGGGGTCGTTCCATGCAACATTAAACAGGTGTTTGATTTCCTCGGCAAGCCCGATCCGAGCCCCGCTATAGGCTGACACAAAGATACGAGGCAGTCCCTCTCTTCTGGCTTTTTCTGAGGCTTTCTGCAGCAAAAAAATTAATTTAAGACAATTTTTTTTAACTTATTGTTTTCTACACAATTGTAGCCACATTTAATAGGCCAAGTATCAAATCTAACCATTATTTGAATTTCCAATTAATTTGGTTTATGACTTTCAGTCTTATTGTAATTCATCTTTCAATTTCAAAATCAAATAATGAGTTTCTAAACACATGACTGTATGAGATAAAAGTCATTGATAGTCTCAGACCAAAATCATTTAACCCAAATCTTCAGACTCTATGACATTTTATCAATATCATTGACATTATCAGACCTGTTCAAAGTCTTGAAAAAAATTTCTTTTCCTACAAAACTGAATCAGATACCATAATGAACTTCTGACCTTGAAGAGAAGATCCTCTGCTGGTCCAAATGACCCAATCTTGTAGGTGATGTCATTGGATATCACAATGATGTCACGACCTTCAGGACATTCTGGTGTCTTTAAGGTCTTCTTCCAGGCTACCATTCCAATCTGAAATGGAGGCACACATAAAGCATATGAAAAGAAGGTGTTGCAGTTCCTATGCTAATTTTCCCTATAGGAGTTGCAGATAAAATAGAATCAAAGTACTGAAGTACTGACGGGAGTTGATTTTATCGATTATTATTTATTTTAGAATCAACTATATGTTATTTAGCATGACAAGTAATTTCTAATCTCTATTTAAATTACGCACATTTTTATAATATGAATTCTCGGACTTTTTCGACAAGAATTTCTAGAAAACCCCATATGAATCATGTGTAATATTTAAAGATATAATTAATTCCATCAAATTATGTATCAGTAATCGAAATATTTCTAAAAATTGTACACATGTCTGGATTCAAGCAATATTGAACTCTAATATCATTCAACCAGACGCTCGGCTGTCTCCGTTATTCTCCGACTACCGAGAGAGACTCTCTGCTTGTCGGAGATTTACGGAGACAGCCGAGCGTCCGGTTGAATGCTCTGGCGTAGGAATACATACGATTACAAAAAAATACCTAAATTGTTTGTACTATTTAAAATCTGGCTATTTTCAAGGTATTTATAAATACATTTTCTTGAAAAACAATGGTTCAGCATACATTACACCACATTTATCTATTATTTCAATCAGCGGTGATGATTTGTGCTTAGGTCCAAACACTCTTTCACTTTCGGTTTGCCAGAGTAACTGCATAGGAGAGTTGATTAAAATCAACTCCCAAAAATCAAAGTTACAGAATTCGACTTAAATCTTTTTTTCACGCAACGTTGTACATAAAGCAGTGTAGAATTTTATTTGGAAAGTTTGTAGTAACTTATTTATGACCATGACATAAATTTGAAAATGGTTACACAGACAAATGTGGCAGAATTCACGCTATATAAAAGGGGAATCCTCATCATTGTGAAAAACTGCCTCCTTGAAACAAAAATTAATTTAATCTTAACGTTTAGAGTAAGACAACTTCTTGAAAACTGCCATTTCCGATTTTTGTTTCAAAGAGGCATATTTTTAATAAATCTGACTTTTGGAAAAAAATCATTAATACCTTTGAAATCTTAAAACGATGTATTAAATTTTCCATCCTTATATCATGTCTAGATTAGTCGAGTGGTTACGCAGTTAGAATAGACTTGAACCATGTCTTATATTTTTGACTGGGTTCGAATCCCGAAAAACTTGGAATTTTTTTTTAATTTCATTTCTTTTAATCGCATGCAAAGGTAACGTATAGAGATAATTTAAGAATGTCAGAATAAAGTTATTTAAACTCTTGTTAATGTAATATTTTGCATGCCTGCTTAATTTTTTTCAACATTACTGTGTGAAGTCCCCTTTATAAACTTGAAAATCATTTTCTTCTGAACAAAAGATTTTAAAACAATGTACTCAAGTATGTATCAATGTAGAAAATTGATTTTTCACCCTTTTTATGAAATAAACAGGTATGCTGATTTCAAAGATACATGTACAGGTTGTTAAAAGCAAACAAAATTATTTTAAAAAGTTTGTATCGGTGATGAAGCTATAGGTTACTGAAAATATGTACAGATAAATTTGTTCTACCTTTTTATTTAGACTTTTAGCGTTTATTTAGATACTTTAGAAACATAGGATGATTATAATTACAACTCTGACGGTTTTTAAGAGCCAGAATCAGATTTGTTCATGTATCTAAGAATGATATTTTGAACACGCTGGACAGTAGAAATCAAATTGATATATAATTATGTTAACATTCGAATACATGTATATGGTTATCTTTCTAACTGTATATGGTGGCTGCCGTGTTCGATAGAAATGCGCGTAAAAAAATGTTTGTTTATTTTGCCTCCATACGGAACATACCCGCTATGTAAATATAGTACTCTATGTAATGTGTATATATTTAGATATGGGTCTCAAACGATACTGATATTTAAAGGTCCTTTTCACGTTAGGGAATAGTCCCGCTGTTTTGCAACACCTTCTTTGTCAAAGTTTCATCATTGAAAACTCTGAAGTCAGTATTCATCATTCTCAAAATTTGTCTCCTAACTACATTTTCTTAAAATGTTGATAGTACATAGACACTGTCTAGAATAAATTCTCAGTATGACCTGATTTTTCCATTACAGCATGTTATAGTTTAATTCATGAAATAATAATAAAATAAATAATAAAAAGAGTTTACAGCATGTCCCCATTCTTCATTCCAAGCCTGTTAATATATGTTTTATTTTGTCTTCTATTACAGCCTGTTATTCATAATAATTTTACAGTTTGACCTCATTCTCTCCTTACAGCCTGTAATAACACAGTAATAAGTTTACAGTCTTACCTCATTTTCTCCAGGCAGTCTGTTCTGTTTACAAAGGTTATTGTCTTTGTCAAGCACCAGTTCTATACAGCTGAAGGCGTCCGGGGGAATCTTATTCTCCTCTCTGTGGTCCTTCCAGAACTTATGTAATGCCTACAAAACCAAAGCAAATAGGGATTCTGTAAATCATTTTTAAAAAAGAATTTTTTATTTTCATTAAACTTTTAATTTCCTTCCCTGAAAATTTCTGCTTAAAATGTTTTCCAACAAGTGCAACAGAGGTCCAGACAGCTTACACTAAAGCTTTTAAGACAGTCATACAAATATAAATTTTGTTTAATGAATCAGTTTTTAAAAAATCAGCTACATGTATGTCCAAAGATAAAGAGGGAAAAAAGTGAAAATTTGTTAAGTTTTCCAGTCCATTTGTGATAATTAGTTTTACATTTTCTTAATTTTTTTTTGCTTGCATTCTGTACCTGAGTGAACATTCCTGGGAAATCATATATAGACATATGTGGTTCCACTTGACTGGGCCTGGAAGCGCTTCAGCTGGAGGTGGTCCTTGGTGGGATAGGGAGTGCTGATCAGCAGACCGTGAAGGGCTCCCTGCTTTGTACCATAAACTTGGAACATCACCTGTTTTATATAAGGCACAATAGAGAATTTGTCGTGGTAGAATATACACACAATATTTGCCAATAGAAAATTCCAATCTATTATTTACATTGGATTCCGTAGGAATCAGACTTGTATCCATTTTAATTGACCCATGGACGTGAGACTTTTACCAAAAAAGAAAAGAGATTAGATTCATATCATTTCATTCAAACCTAACTAAAAAGAGTAACATGTCATTTATGGAAGTTATGTAGTAAAAATAGTAAAAGGCAGCATTTATAATCAAAGTACTGAAGTACTGAAAGCCGGGCTCTTTTGATGTGTCTTTATGCATATTGTTTAGAAAAGAATCTCTCTCTCTCTCTCTCTCTCTCTCTCTCTTAATGTCGGCAAAACGTCAGAGAACCAGAGACATAAATAACATTATTTATGTCTCTGAGAGATCAACAACTTAATTATGCAAGTGGCTATTACAAAAAATGACTGTACGTGTGATAGAAAAAAAAATCAACAGAGCATTGAATTTTGAAACAAGCATTATAAAATCAATCCCCAATTTCTTCGATGTTCAGCCGAATACCAATGCTATGTAAAGTAGTACATGGAAATTCATGTGCAATGTATATGTCCAAAATGCATAGTCTTATTTTTAAAACATGTAACTAATAGAAAAAGAAAAAGAAACTAGAGCAAAGCTCGTTGCAAAGCAACGAGTGGGTCTTCCGTTAATGTCGAAATTAAAGTTCGAAGTTCCTGTAAGAAGCAGAGTTCTTAAAATAATAACAAAAGTAACCAACACAAAGATTAAAAAAAATCGAAAATTCTTGGTACGACTTAACAAAATCCGAATGATTTTAAGTACGAATTAACAAAAACCTTCACGATTTCAAGAACGACTTAAAAAAAAATCCGAATGTGTTAAAGTACGACTTAACAATTTTCGAACTATTATAGGTACGGGTTAATTTAACTTTGAACTTAAGACTATTTTCTTCATTCTCTCACCAGAGGTCGTGCTACACAAGTTTCGCTTACACCTCTGTCAACGCCCGTTGTACAAGATTCTTGTACAAACTTAAACGATGGGCAAAATGTTATTAAAATCTATGTAGTTATTTCTTTTATCTATGAATATGATTATAAATAATTAAATTTAAATCTTTAACGCCTTTATTTATTTTTATTTCAACGTTACTGGAAGAACTATTTTGCGGAGGTAAAAATTAAAACATGATCACATGATCTAGTTTGACAGATGTTTGAAAAATCAGTTTCTGTACGCTACCGATTTATCGATGATTTTACATAAATCAGCAGCAATGTCATCTCATGTGATGTTTTTAAACGTGTCATCAAAGTCTTCGCCCGTCGATGACTCCCCTTCAAGCTGATTGTACAGAAGAAACGAATCAACAATGCCATGTGCTCGCCATGCTTGTTTTGATCATGTGACAGACTATTTTTCGGCGTTGACAGAGGTGTAAGCGAAACTTGTGTAGCACGACCTCTGGTGAGAGAATGTATTTTCTTAACACAGAATGCGGAATCAAAATTTCCGGAAAAATCAATTTTTAAACCCTAATATCTATGTAATGAATTTTCCGATTTTAAAACGCCTTTCGGTGTTCGATTCAGCCTAATGAGCTCTACAAAACACGTAAACGTTTTTAATTTGACCCAAAAATTCAAATTTCCGAAAAATTTGATTCACTTCCGGTTTCGACCGGAATTGACGGACTTTCATTTAAAGCCTTATTACAGAGGTAAAATGACAAATGTATAACCGTGGAAAATTTCAAGCCTCTATCCTAAAGCGTGTTTGAGAAAAGCCGCGGACAAAATGGATTTTTTAAAATATTAAAATCAAAATTTCCTGAAAAATCAATTTTAAAACCCCAATATCTATGATATGCATCGTCCGCTTTTGAAACGGATTTCAGTGTTAGATTCAGCTAAATAAGCTCTTTTTTGCTTCTATGATTAATAAAACATAGGTAATCACAGATTACAAAGCTCACCGAGACGAGACATCACCTTTATGAGGCATCACCTTTATGAGACCACCTTTATTATATGATATGAAAATCATAGTTAATGATCTTGGATATTCATGGAAACTGTTTTGACACAATATCGTATATCATATGTTAAAGAAATTGTATGAAAATCATATGCTCATTTCATACGGTATTATAAGATACAATGTTTATCAATACAATAATATATAATACGATACTGCATCCTATGATACTTACAATATAGTATCATATAATACAATATAATACTGTAATAAATAATTATGCAATATAATATTGTAACATATAATATGACATTGTTTCTTACTATACATTAGTGTATATGATCACATAATACAATATCATTATACAATATATGATACAATATAGTATTACATGATACAATATCATATCACATAAAACATCACAATATTGTAACATATGATATTATATTGTATAATATAGTATGATATTGTATCATATTTGATGCATAATATGATATTGTATCATATGATTTGATACAACATTGCATCATATCATACGATAAAATATCATGTGATATAGTAATATATTATATAATACAATAATATCATATTATACAATATCGTATCATATAATACAATATTATATATTACAATATCATATAATACAATTCATGTGATATAATAATATATTATATAAACAAAATATCATATTATACAATATCATATTTTAGATTTTATATATTATACAATATCGTATCATATGATACAATATTACATATTGCAATATCATATGAAACAATATCATGTGGTAAAATATTAAATATATAATACAATATCATATTATACAATATTGTATCATAATACACCATCCTTGCATGTTTGGTGAAGTAAGGACCAGTAAAAACTAAGATATAATCATTAAAGGGCACCTGCTCCAAAAACTTTAACCAGCTCTAAAAACCTTAACTTCCTCCAGCATCTGAAACCTATGGCTCATATTCCGCATACAAGCCTGTCAAATACATGAGTATCATTAGACACACCATCCATGCAAGTTTGGTGAAGTTAGGACCAGTAATGCCAGTATCTAAGATATAATCATCAGAGGGCACATGCACCAATAACTTTAACCAGCTCAAAAAACTTAACCTCATTCAGCATCCGAAACCTATGGTCATATTTAGTATTAAAGTCTGTCAAGTGCAACAGTATCATAAGACGCATCATCCATGCAAGTTTGGTGAAGCAAGGACTAGTAAAAACTAAGATTTGTCTATCAAAGGGCACCTGCTCTAAAAACTTAAAGCAGCCCAAAAACCTTAACCTCATCCAGCATTTGAAACCTTTACCATGAAGTATGATAGTAAATCAAGTGTATAATTTGAGTTTTGTATATGTTATACAAATGCATATAATCAATAAAATGTTTTAAGAATTGATTTATTTAATAACTATCAGAACTTACAGTACAATACAATGAAATTGTAAAGTAGAACTTATCCAACAAGTGTTGTGATAATTCTAAATTGTCAAAATTAATATTTCTTCATGATGAACATGTTCATTGAAGTTCTAACATTTGTAATTTTCAGGCACATGCACAAGAAAATCATTACAATCTCTCTCTCTCTATCTCTCTCTCTCTCTCTCTCTCTCTCTCTCTCTCTCTCCCTCTCTCTCTCTCTCTCTCTCCCTCATGTTCTGGGGCTGTATTAAAAACTAAATTGTAAAATATGAAATTATATATCATCTACATATTTTATATGTCCTAATAAGCTGCAAAATATTATAGGAGAAGAATGTCGATCGATTGGTAATAAAGATATAAGAAATAAGGATACACATTTTCTGCCTTAATGTTTTTGATCATAACAAGAGCGAGCAAAAGAAAAAAAAAGGAAAAATTTATGAATATAATTGAAATTCAACGTGGCACTAATCCATATTTATATTTTGGAATCTCACAATATCCAGTGTCGTTATAAAAAAAAACTACAAAAAATATAATTATGACAATATATACAATTTCATACTTTTCTATCTATTAATAATTTATATAATAGTGTTATATATTAGTATTTGTTAATGGGTCATTTGAAGAAATTCTGTTACAGTAACAATGAATACTATGTGTATCTAAAAATAAAATCAATGTACACAGAATTGTTGGCAAGAAGTTATTTTTAGTTTGATGTATTCACTTCAAAGTTCTGTGTAAGTGAACTGTATTCAGTGAATACATTTAGATGCTATTGTAATCAAGACACTATCTGTGGCAAGGGGTATATAAGGCATGTTTTTTAAACACACTGTCCCTTCAACTGAAGCTTCAGAGCTGTTGAAAGCAATTACAAGGTGTTCTATAAAGGTGAGCAAAGTATTATTTCACTATTTAAATGGAGTAAATATATATATGAATGGATTAATTTTATATTTAGTGACTATAGTAATTAAACAAACATGATGCAATGTGCACATGCAATATTTTAAAACAGTTTATAATATGGCCATCCTTAAACAAATGTTTGTTTGGAATTGCTACTTGGAGGTCTGTAGACCCTGGAGGGAGGGAATTTTTCAAACTTGAAGTTTAAGTAATTAAAAATTGGTGAAAAAATTAAAATCTATGTATAAAAAAAAGTTCTTTATTTTTGGTAATAAATTTATTTCAGCAGGGGTATTTCAATGAGACGGGAGGCAATTTCAATCTAACAATAATATTATTTTGGCCTAAGTGGGTGGAACTTGTGTTGGTGTAAATGGGTTAATGGGCTGCAAGACAAGTTTGTTTGAATGGGGCACTACTATGTAAATAAAGAGAAGTTGATAAAAAATAATACACATTACTGCAAATTCAATTTAAAAAGGATATTAATTAGTTAAAATAATTAAAATTTGATAAAAAAAAATCCAAGGAATTATACATTAAATCAACAAATATATGTTTGTTCTTATATAATTGAAAACTTGAGAGAATTGAACCAGGCACACAATATTTAGTACATTGGCAATTACCCCCCCCCCCCCCCCCCATCCTCTCTGTATTTACGAAAAATTATACTGTAACAAGATGTAATTATAATTGGGGCGATTATAAAGTCTCCAAAATGAACGAGGCCATCATTGGGGGTAGGGATGACTCTCATGGGTCAAACTTTACAGACAGAAAGATTAAACTTGATTATTTCTATTTCTGAAATTTCATGATGTTCCCCTGAGGTCATTTACAGTATATTAGGTGCCACATGAGGCCATTCCAAGTTTTTTCTATGTTTAGCATCCGCGGACGGATTGGTTTTGAGATGTAAAAATAAATAAAAAACACAATGGTTGTTCATAAAATTATATCACTTTTTCATATGTCGGACTCGGGCTCAATTTTTAAATTGGGATTGGAAATTAAATATTAATTATAACAACATTCAATATGGAAACCATTGTGGTTATTTGTTATTTTTGTATTTTTGTTACAAAATGAAGAAAATACTTCAAAATATTTAATAAATTTTATTTTGCTGAACCTTTAAAGTTGTGTGTTTTTTCTAAGGTTTGTGTTTTATTTCCTGATAGAAAGATAGGTTTTTGAGTTTCGGGTGGACGCTAAACAAAGAAAAAACTTGCAATGGCCTGACACAGGGAACAAGAATATTTATGGTTTAGGGGTTGGGAACTCAACCATTTTAAAGATATTTGGGCACTTCCTGTTCCGAGGGGGGTCAATAGTCAGGACCACCCCAGGGCCCATGACCTACATACCATTTGACGCCCCTTGACACAAGGAGAATATATATGGTTTAGGGGTGGGGATCTCAAACGTTTTCAAGATATTTGGGCACTTCCTGTTTGGGGGGGGGGGG
>WFKH01011925.1:36814459-36827427 GCA_016163765.1 Magallana hongkongensis
CCATGACCTACATACCATCTGATGCACCTTAACACATGGAACAAGAATACATATGGTTAAGGGATGGGGATCTCAAACGTTTTAAGGTTTTTGGGCACTTCCTGTTAAAAATGGGTCAGGACCAACCCTGGACCATGACCTACATATCATTTGATGCACTTTAACACAAGGAAAAAGAATATATATGGTTAAGGGATGGGGATCTCAAACTTTTTCAAGATATTTGGGCACTTCCTGTTAAGGGGGGGGGGTAAAGATTAACTCCGGGGCCCATGATCTACATACAATTTGATGCCCCTTAACAGAAGGAATAAGAATATTTATATTTAGGGGTGGGGATCTCAACCACTTTCAAGATATTTGGGCACTTCCATCAGAACCATCCCGAGGCCCATGACCTACATATCATTTGATGCCTCTTAACACAAGGAACAAGAATATATGTAGTTTAAGGGTGGGAATCTTGACTGTTTTCAAGATATTTGGGGACTTCAAGGGGGGTCTGGACCACCCCCGTCGCCCATGACCTACATACCATTTGATGCCCATTGACAAAAGGAACAAGAAAATATATTGTTTAGGGGTCAGGATCCACTCAGTTCTCGAGATATATAGTCATTTCAAATTTTTGGGGGTGGGGATGACCCTAATGGTCAGATATAATAAATCCCATTTATTATACTTTCATGTTAAATACTAAAATCTGATTGGCTTAGACGCAGTTTATAATCTGTTCTATTACCCTCAGCATTAGCAACACACTTGGCAACAGGTAACACAATGAATTGTTACATGCATGTAAATTATGTGCGCACGTTTTGCCGTAGAATTCATGTCATTCCTAAAAAAGTCAGTTAAATGTTTTAAGAAGTGGATATTGAAGATTTGGCATGAAAAAACCCCCAAAATAATACACATCAATAAGAATTGAAAAAAGCTCTTGGCCTCTAGCAAAATTCTATTGAAGTTAGACAATGCTACATAATGGAATATGTAATACAATGTATATATATTTATCTATACTCCTATATGAAATTTTATGTATATTTAATCTGCTAAAGACATCTCAAAGAAAGAAATGAATATATTACATTCAGATAGAATGTAGAATTAATGACCTTGATATGTGACCTTTTGACCTTAAAAATGTAAGAGGTATTGTTTATGGCATAGGTTGCTCAGATATAAAAGTTTATCACAAAAACTCAAAGGCTTTTTAAGATATTGTCTGGAAATGAGTGTGTTTCAAAGATAGAATGACAATCCCCATTTAATAACTAACCCCCCCCCCCCCCCCCCCCAATCCACTTTCAGTAAAAGCAGAGGACAATAAAAAGAATTAAGATATTGTTTGTGCTATAGACAGAATGACAGTCGAACGGACAGACCCTACTAAAGGAATATAGCTATGACAGCATACCTAAAAAAAATGTATACACAAAGCTTTGAGTTAGGATTTAAGTTTCAGTCATAATAAAAAATAAATATGATTAAATAAAGTGTGCATGTGTCTATTAATAATTAATTTAATTTTGAAAGTATATACAGATTAATAATGAATAGAACTTAGTTTTGATATTTATTTATCAAATAACAGTATATATAATTTAAAAATTCTAATTTGTGTTAATTTCGCGGGGCTTTAATAATTTTGCCTGAGCAAGAAAAATTTATTAACTTTAAGTAAAATTGACATTGTACCACTTGCAGTCATTTTGTTAAATATTATTACATAAGTTTTTAGCTTTAAATTAAAGACATTAATTTTGGCTCTTTATACAATATGAATAATATAATATTGTTTAAATGGTTAATAAGGATATAATAAAAAGTAATTAAGCTTATTTTCATATTTTCAGAAATGGAAGATACTCAAAAGAGTTTTGATGAATTGAAAAAATTCTCTAAAACTCTGCATGAAGCAGAGATGTTTATTTTGGGATCTATTTTGAAGATGAGAAGGGGGGACAAAGATTGGGAAGGGGATTTGGAGTTGACAGCCAGGAAAATAAAAGCAATAAGCAAAGGATTAGACTGTAAACTAAAGAAAATTAAAGACAGTTTTCAAAAAAAAGAAGAAGAAAACAAAACCTTGAAAAGAAAATTAGAACAATTAGAGCCTGAAATGAAGAAAATGAAAAGTGAAAATTATGACTTAAGGAGTGAACTGTCTGTTTCTCTGAGTCAAATTCTGTATACAAGTGATGAGGATGAGGAAAAGAGTGAGAGAGCAAGTACATCATCCAGTGAATATGTGAAGGAGAGTGAAAAAGTGAGTGAAAGTGAATGCAAGAGCGTGAATGAGAATAGTAGTGACAAATAAATAATGGGGTTTTTTCAGAAAGTGTTACTTTTATTTTAATTTGAATGTTATTTTGGGTTAATTTTTCCATTAAACATATATAATAAATCAATATGAACTACATCAAAATCAAGGATAAAGGACTATATTTACATCTACTGAGTATGACTAAAATTTAAAATTTAAAATGTAAAATTTACACAATTAGGAAGGGGAATAGGGAGCGAAGCAACTGAGCCCCTTCTTAATTGCGTAAAATTTACTTAATATAATCTAACTTATGGAGAACATAACCCACTTTTTTATTGGCTGATCAAAAGTCCTGCTCCAATCAAACGTCATTTATCTTTTGTTTAAGGCTCTCTTAGCTGTAAAATTGAAATATGACGTAACTGTGAAATTAGAGAAATTCTTAATGACTAAAAACATCACTTAAGATATTTAGTGACTGCTGATTGGATGAAAAAGTTGGTTATTATATAATGTTTTTTTGTTTAATATACATTAACAAGAGGCCAATAGGCCTTAACGGTCACCTGAGTACCATAGCCCATACACAAAATTGTCAAGTAGTCTCATAAATGCATTTAATTGAGTTTCATAATGGATTAGAAGATTATAATAATGTAATGACATCCACCTCCCTGCCTGAAATCTTTTGGAAAGGACTCTTAACCCTATAATTTAGCACAAGACTTGAAGCTCTTAACAGAGTGTATGACATACTATAGAAGAGGTGCCCAGATTCCATTCAATTTATTTATCCCACGTTTGTTAACTTACAAAATAGGTTTTATGTTTATATGTTTACATAGATAAACTAAAACAAGGTGGCTTGTATACTATTTATTCCGTTACTATTAACAAGTCTATTTGTTTATCTTAAAAAATTTGAAAACTGTTTTTATTTCAAATGATAAAAAATTTGCATAATTATTTTGATCATACAACTTTATAATTACATTCTATTTAATGATTTATTACTAAATATGAACAAGGCAAGGAAGATAACTCCATTATGAAGAATCAAGGGAAGATAACTCCATTAACTGTTATAATCCTCTTCCCTGAAGCTTTCACAATATCTTATCAATAACTTTGATGGACAGCTTCATTATTTTTCTATATTTAATGATTAATTTGTAAATATGAACAAGCTAAAGAGGATAACTTCATTAGGAAGAAGCAAGGAAAAATAACTTCATTAACTGTTTATCCCCCCCCCCCCCTTTCAACTCTTTCCAAATGCTCTCCAAATGCTAGGTCCTGAACCCTGACTTAGGGGTCATGAATTTCACAATTTAGGTAGAGGAGTTCATAACCATGCATTCAGATTTTTGCCCACATGTGTGGGAGTAAAGATTTTAAAGATTTAATACATTTTTACTATATGGCTATATTGGCCCCACCCTAGGGCCTAAACACCTGTCCCAGGGGTCATGAATTTCAAAATTTAGGTAGAAGACTTCATGGACATCATATCCATGCATTTACTTTTTCACAAATTTATACGGGAGTATAGAAGAAGATTTTCTAAGATTTAATTCATTTTTCCTTTATGGCCATTTTGGCCCCACCATAGGGCCTAAACAACTGTCCCAGGGGTACTAAATTTCACAATTTAGGTAGAAGACTTCATGGACATCATATCCATGCATTTAGTTTTTCACAAATATATATGGGAGAAGAGAAGAAGATTTTCTAAAATTTAATATAATATAAAATTAAATTTACTATATGGCCATATTGGCCCCATCCTAGAGCCTGAACCCCTGACCCAGGGGCCATGAATTTCATAATTTTGGTAGAGGGCTTCATGGACATCATAACCATGCAATCAGGGTTTTCCTCACATGTGTGGGAGTAGAGAAGAAGATTTTTGAAAATTTGACTGTTTTTTTTGCATATCTGGCCACCAATTTCACAATTTACATTCCTCTTACCATAGAGATGCTTCACACCAAAAATGAAAACAATTGGCCTTGTAGTTTTTTAAGGATCCTCGACACCCCGTGACTTCTACTTTTTATGACAGTACGTCAGAACATGGCGATTTTAGCGCATTGTAAAACAGTTTATATCGCCAGAATTTGTTGTCTATCTCTGTAGCGCAATGGGTGTTGCGTCGGTCTACCAATCCGCAGGTCCGAAGTTCGAATACAGCAGGGACTTTTATTTTCATGAACAGCGATAAAATTTTAAAAGTTGATTTTTCAACCAAAATTGAAAATATTTTTGGTCATTTTCAAGTCGAACACATGCTTAAAGTTCATATCTTTAGATAATTTAGAAGAATGGACTTATATGCAGAACTTTCCCAGATGTGTGGAGGACCCTTAAGAAGAAGTTAAAAATGTTAATTGTTAACGCACGACGACGGATGAAAACATATAGCAATAGGTCACCTAAAAATACTTGTATAACTTTTTAATGATTTTAAGTTTTCAATTACATAATTGAATACAATTATTTATTAAATATGTAGCAAGTGGAGAAAAATCCAATAACTGTCACCCCCCCACCCCATTATCTTGCCAAATGCTTTCACAAAATTGTAACTTTGATAGAGAGCTTTATTCTTCTCATTTTTAAATATGTACTAAGATGTCTTAAAAATAGTAATCTCGGATAAGTCGACGGATAGACAGATTACTATAGTGCACCCGCAGAGCGGGACTCATAAATATGTACTTTTTGAGAAATTAGATAATCATCAATATATGAAATCTTTATTATGACATCAATCACACGATTTATCTTTATATAAATTTCTAAAGCACTATCAATAACTCTGAATTTTGGGTATAAAAATACATTATACTGCACATAGTTCTTTCATTGAAGCATCATGACACATTTATGCGATTTTAATTTATCAAATTGCAAAACTCAATTAAAGTGTTAGAATTGCGATTAAAAGGAAAATACACATTAAAAATCAAAAAGAAGGTGTCCGTTCATTAAACGTAGAAATTATTTTGCAAGTTTTATGAGTTTCTACTTGAGGATAATGAATATATTTACAACTTGTTTTCAGAATACAACATGGAGTTGAAAAAACCTGTATCTTGGGATTGCAAGAAGTGTGGGAAAAGCTACAAGACCAATAAGGGCCTTGCTGGTCATAAATGCACTGCATGTGTTGATTGCGATCAATATTTTCCTACGAAATACCAACTGAAAAAACACAAATGTAAGTTATTTAGTTCAGAGCATAAGTGCTCTAATTGCCATAAAATATACAAGAGTGAAGTAAATTTGAAAAAACACAAGTGTTCTTTTTGCACAAAATGCAATATTACTTACAGTTCATATCAAAAGTTTTCAAATCACACATGTAAGAAACAGCAAAATTCCTCACAGAATATTCTATTAGTGAAATCAGAAAAGGAAATTGGAAAATGCAAAGAAGAATCTTCAAATTTAGAACTACAGAGCAGCAAAAATGAATTGGAAGAGAATATCAAATTAGATGAATTTCAGGACATCAACAATGAAGTATCTATTACAAAAATTTCAGAAACTGAAGAATTTACTTACAATCCAATAACCCTGGAATTACAGAAGAGATTGTCTACTAATTTATCTATTCAAAATGAAAATATACCAGAAACATTTCCAAAAAGAAGTAACGTCATGTTAGGAAAACCTGTACAAACATCTGAAATCATATCAGATGGGAATTGTTTTTTTCGGGCCATTTCATTTGCACTAACAGGGTTACAAGATCACCATAATGAAATTAGAAAAAAAACATGTGAACATATGATTAAAATTGAAAGGAAGTTGTCATCTTTAATAAATGAACCAATAGAAAATTACCTTCAAAGAACAAGAATGATGGAATCTAGGATTTGGGCCACTCAAGTGGAAATCTTTGCCCTGGCACATTTATTAAAAACTAATATTTATGTATACAGTCTAAGCGGTCATAACTGGACATGGATGAAATTTTCTGGACAATTTATAGATGCAGATCTTGAAACATACAGAGGAGATATTTATCTATATCACAGAAACCTAAATCACTATGAAGTTGTTTTGGATTTTGAAACAATGCATTCTGCACCAGAAAAACCTTTACTACACAACTACTTCAAATATCAATCAACAAAAGAGAAATTATTTCAACAAATGAGTGCAAAAGAAAAAGACAAGGAACGGAAGAGAATTCTCAGACTCGATCCAAATTATAGAGCAAAAGAAAATGAAAAAAAAAGGCTGTCACTTGAAAATAGACACAAAGAAATGGTTCAGAAAAAAATTAAGAGAGAAAATAATGATGTCAGACAAAATGAAAACAAAAGAAAAAGGGAGTCCCAAAATAATAGAAAAAGAGAATGCGTTTACAAAAAAGAAATTCGAATGAACATCAACCAAAGAGAAAAAGAAAATGTCCGAAAACGTTCATCAGTTTTAAACAGAGAAAAAGAAAAAGATCACAAGAGAAACATTCGATTAGATGAGGAATCAAGAGATAAAGAAAATTGGGCAAAGCGGTCGTCAGATTACAACCGTAAACATGAACGCGACCATAAGAGACATAAGAGAACATCTACTGAGGAAAGAGCAAAAGAAAACCAAGCAAAAAAGTCATCAAACACCAGTAGAAAACATGAAAAAGAACATAAAAGAACTATTAGGGGGAGCAAAGAGCACAGAGATGATGAAAACAGCAAGAAACGTTTATCTGATAAAAATCGACAAAATGAAAAAATTAACAAAAGAAACAAACGAAAAGATCCAGAGTACCTAACTAAGGAGAAAAAAGCTAAAAAACACAAAAAAGATGGGAATGTTGAAAATATGATTTCAAACTTTCATAATGCAGTTAAAACTGGTCCTTTATATGTGTGTACAGTTTGTCTTCAAACATGGTACAGGGAAAGTGTAAAACTTGCAATCAGTAATGGAAAGTCAAAGAGTAACAAAACTTCCTTAATGAACAATATAAAGAGTTTCAATGACCAAGAGTGGATATGTAATACATGCAATAAATACCTATCTGAAAACAAAATTCCACCATGCTCAAAATTCAATAAAACATGTTTTGAGGAGAAACCAAACGAACTACTTTTAACAGAGGCTGAGGAAAAATTAATATCCTTACGAATTCCATTCATGCAATTACATGAATTGCCCCGAGGAAAACAAATTAGTCTGCATGGCAATGTTGTGAATGTTCCGACTAATATTACAGATACAGTAGCAAAATTGCCAAGAAAAATTGATGAAAATGCCACAATTCCAATGAAATTAAAGAGAAAACTATCATACAAACACCATGTCACCTATCAGACACTGAGACCTGAAAAAGTCATTTCAGCTCTAGAGTGGTTATTAGAAAATAGTTCCCAATACAAAGAAGCTGGCATTGAAATTGACAAGTCATGGAACAGCAATGAAAATATAGAAGAAAATACAATTGAAAAAGAAGACGAACACAGCGAAGATATCTGGAATGAAGTTCCTGAAGAGGAGCTACCATGTGGAACTGTCGACACTCTTCTTCATCCACAAGATCTTACAACAGAGGGAGCAGAAGTTTTTTCATTTGCACCAGCAGAGGGGAATACTCCACTTAATATATTTTTTGACAAAAATGCTGAAGAAATGAGTTTCCCGACAATATTCTGTGGGAAAAATAGAGCAGAGAATACAGAGAGAGAAGTAAATGTGTCTTATGGAGAAATTTGTAAATCAGAGTTAAGAAATGTAGACAGAAGAGTTGCCAGTCATATTCCCAATATTTTTTTTAAGTTTAAAAAGCTACAAACAAAAAGTATTTTGGATAAAATGAACATATGTCTCAGAAAAACAAAAAAAACAAAAAATCTATCGGCTGGTTATTTAAAAAATTCAGACAATATTCAAAATTTATGCAGACTGGATGAAGGATTTCGTATTTTCCGTGATGTTCGTGGATCTCCTCCTTACTGGGAACAGGCCAAAAAGGATATTTTTGCACTTATACGACAACTGGGAATACCAACATGGTTCACCTCTTTTTCAGCAGCAGAAACACACTGGGTTCACTTACTGCAAATATTGGGACAGACTGTCGATAAAAAACAATATACTACAGTGGAGGTTAAGGAGTTCGATTTCTTTAAAAAAGCAGATCTTTTAAGAAAAGACCCTGTTACTTGTGCTAGACATTTTGACCATCAAGTTCAAGTTTTTATAAATCAAGTTTTAAAAAGTTCAGTTTCCCCTATTGGAAAGGTGTTGGATTTCTTCTACAAAGTAGAATTTCAAATGCGAGGATCTCCGCATATTCACATGATAATATGGATTGAAAATGCTCCAAAATTTGGTGAAAGTGAAAACAAAGATATTGAAAATTTCATTGATATGCATGTAACCTGTGCAAAGAACGAAGAAATTCAAGAACTCGTACAATATCAATTTCATGCACACGGGCGGACATGCAAAAGAAAAAATAAGAACGAATGTAGATTCAATTTTCCTCAGCCACCAATGCAAAAAACATGCATTTTAACACCATTAGATGAGAGCATCACAGAAAAAGAAAAAGATAATCACAAACAAAATTGGGAGAAAATCAGAAAATATTTGGACAATATCAATAAGGGGAAAGATTTGAATTTTGAGGAATTTCTGGATGAATTAAATCTATCAAAAGACTTATACATGGAAGCAGTAAGATCATCCATAAAGACAACAACAATTTTTTTACAAAGAGGGCTGAATGAAATAAGAATCAATAATTACAATCAAATTCTTCTGAAATCCTGGAGGGCAAATATGGACATCCAATTTATACTTGATGCGTATGCTTGCGTAATGTATATTGTAAGTTACATATCTAAGGGTCAGAGAGGAATGAGCACATTGCTTTACAATGCTTGTAAAGAAGCAAGGGAAGGTAATCTCGATCTAAGAAAACAAGTTAAGATGATAGGTGACAAGTTTTTGAGCCATGTGGAAGTATCCGCACAAGAAGCAGTTTACTACATCTTACAAATGCCTCTAAGAAAATCATCAAGAGAAGTAGTTTTCATCAATACAGCTCCAGAATCAGAAAGGGTTATTTTACTCAAGAGTACAAAGGCTATCAACAATTTGCCTGATGAATCAACAGACATTGAAGAGTCGAACAACATTAGAAGATACATTTATCGACCAACAGAATATGAAGATTTATGCCTGGCTGATTTTGTGTCTTTATATCGGTCTGCAGAATACAAGAACGACACTTGTGATGAAAATGAAAGGAATTCAGAGAAAACTTCAAGTGATTGCAAAGCAAATACCACTCTCAAAAGAAGACGCCAGCAAGCAGTTATAAGATGTGTTGGATACAATGAAAAGAATGACCCAGAAAACTTTTATCGTGAATGCTTGTTTTTGTACCATCCATGGAGATCAGAAGAGAACATCAAAGGAGACAGAGAAACATACCATCAAAGATTTACTGATTTAATAGAAAATACAGATATTTTGGAAACTATGAAAAATTACAATCATACATGGAAAGACCTGGATGCTGCAATGGAAGAACTGAAACAAATTGAAGAAGAAACTTTGAACAACAAATGGAACAATGTAGCTCCATGCACTGAAGCTCAAGAAAAAGCAGACATAGATGAAGGCAAAAAAGAAATAGTGGAATACCCCTCTTATGACACTTCAAATGTATCTCTCTTAGAAAATGTGGCCTCAGAATCACAAGAAATAATGACGAAATTCTTAAAAGACAGCGAATACTTCTCTTTGGTTCAATCTCTTAACAAAGAACAGTATATCTTTTTTCAGCACATCCTTAGTTGGATGAAAAATGAAGATAAACCGATCTATGCATTTCTGACTGGAGGAGCCGGAGTTGGAAAAACAGTATTGGTGAAATCTATATTTCAAAGTCTAATTCGGCATTTCAACAAAGAACCAAATAGCAATCCTGATGATCCAAAAGTTTTGTTAGCTGCACCAACTGGAAAAGCAGCTTTCCTCATCAATGGAAATACCATACACAGTTTATTTCAGATACCAGCAAATCAAGGATTTTCTTACAAACCTTTGAAAAGTGACCGTTTAAATACTCTTCGCTGCAAATTTCAAAGTGTGAAAATGATAATAATTGATGAAATTTCAATGGTTGGGAACAGAATGTTACAATACATTCATCAAAGATTACAGCAGATTACAGGTTCAAGAAAACTTTTTGGTGGAATTTCAATCCTTGCTGTTGGGGACTTATTTCAATTAAAACCAGTTTTTGATGGATGGATTTTTGAAAATCTAAAAGATGATTATGGACCTTTAGCTTCAAATCTTTGGCGTGACAATTTCCAAGTATACAATTTGAACGAAATAATGCGTCAAAAAGATTCAAAAGAATTTGCATGTATTTTGAATAGAATCCGTGAATGCAAACATACAAAGGAAGACATTGATGTGCTAAGAACAAGAATGATCAGCAAAAATGAACAATCTCTTGAATATCCACTGTTACAGCCTCACATTTTTTTGCAAAATAAGGATGTTCAAAGTTTCAATTTACAGATTTTTGAACTGTCAAAAGAAGAAAAATATACAAATGAGGCACAAGATTATATCATTGGAGATGTTGATGAAGAAATAAAGCTTAAAGTTAGAAAAAGCATTCCAACTGATACCAACAAAACTATGGGCTTGGAGAAAAATCTTAAATTGTGCAAGGGAATGAGATCTGAAATTTCTGTTAATGTAGATGTAGAGGATGGACTATCAAATGGGGCTTCTGGTGTGTTGATGGGTGTTACAAAATTTTCAAAAAATAATTCAGGATTTGACATAATTTGGATCAAGTTTGACGATGAAAATATTGGGAAAAATTGTAGACATAATGGAAAAAATTTTTACAATTCAAAGATAAATACAGCTTGGACACCAATACTCAAAGTAAAAAGAGCATTCATGGTTGGTAGATACAAATCAGTACAGGTTATCAGAGAACAGTTTCCAATTCGAGCAGCTGCAGCTAAAACTTGTCACAGATGTCAAGGAGATACCATGGATTCAGCTGTTGTTGATTTCAATGGACGATGTTTTCCACACTGTCATTATGTGTCTCTTAGCAGAGTGAAGAAAATCGAAACACTTTTTATTCGAGACCTGAATGAGAAAAAAATTCATATTGATGCAACTGTTGTTGAAGAAATGCAAAGACTACAGAAAACTATGAAATTAATACCATCATTCAAAGATTTATTAGAACCATCAAATCATTTTACAATTTATTATCAAAATGTTCGATCATTTAACAAGCATTACAGAGATGTTCTTCAAGATATTCATATCTATCACCCAGATATTATGATTTTTGTTGAATCAAAACTCGGCTCAAAAGATCAAGATCAAGATTTTACCATCAATGGCTACATCATGCAAAGATTTGATATAATCAATACAGATGGATCCAGGTCCCCTTATGGAATTGTAGTTTACAATAAAGAAAATCTTCTTCCTGAAATACAATTACAATGTAAACATATAAACAAAAAAAAGGGGGAAGAGTTTGTGGAAGCTGTTTTTTTGGAAATTAAACAATCCATTACAAAAACCTGTCTACATATTGGAGGAATATATTCATCACCAAAAACTAAATTCAAAACTCTTCAAGATTTTCTTAAGTTTGACTGCAAAATTTTTTTTGAAGAAGTTGAAATTCTTGTAGGAGATTTCAATATGGATGGAAACAAGAAAGGCATTACTGAAAAATTTCTTCAACTTTTTCAAGGTTTTACACAATTAATTTCAAAACCAACAACAGAATATAACTCACTGCTAGACCATGTTTATGTCAAAAATGACTTGAAGGAAAGTGCAAATTGTCATGTTTTAGGAACATTTTTTTCAGATCATTTTCCAATTCACATTTCTCTTGAAACTTTTGTGAATAAGACATTTGCAGATCTGTAATATACATTATAACTGTACAATATAAGTAAAACTCTTGATCTACTTTGAGCATCAATTTAATTTACAAAACCAGAAATGTTTCATGGATTATGCATGCCTGAAGAAACCAAAACATCTTATAAAAGTTAGTGAACCATTTGTGCCACAGTTTATTAACCTTATTTCATATAAGGTTTTACCATACTCATACCCAAGTGATTGACTTACAATATAGACAAGCTGCTTCACCTATTGATACCAGCGTCATTTACAACATAACAGATGACTTTCATGTGTCTTACCTATGGAAAGTCAATTGCTCAGTTTTTGACTTGAAGTACACTAGCTGATCGGACTTTTGACACAATGCTATTTACCTCATCAGAAATATCTTCATGTATGTGACCCAAGAGAACTCCTCTTCACAGTAAATATTCACCATCATCTCTTAAAGATTCTTCCACTATTTATCAAAGTTATCAACTCGAAAACTGTAAAAGGTGACATCAGAAATATCTTCCATGTGTGTGACCTAAACAAACTCCTAAAAGTAAATATTCATCATCTATACCAGATTCATCCACTATTGTTCGAAGTCATCACCTCGCAAATCGTAAAAGGTGACATCAGATATATCTTCAATGTGTGTGACCTAAGATAACTCCTCCTAGCAGTAAAAATTCATCATCTTCTCTACCAGATTCATCCATTAATAATCCAAGTTATCAACTTGCAAATCGCCAGGTGACATCAGAAATAAATT
>WFKH01011925.1:36851853-36862742 GCA_016163765.1 Magallana hongkongensis
CGCCCCTAGTAAAAAAAGGAAGTCGATGATCATGTAATTTTTTTTATTGATTTTCACTCACCATTAATTGATTAACATTATATAAAAATTTAAATAAAAAATCTATTGTAGAAATGAATTGGGTCCGCCGTCCTTAAGCACTTTTTCAGTAGCACGCAAATTACAGATTTTTCATACGAGATAAAAATCAATGAAGTTGCATTATCATAAGCATATAAATGAATAAATAAAGTAATTTTTGCAATGGTATCTACTTTCCCGCCCCACATGTACTCGCTTCACCCACAATGTGTTGTCTGAAATTATCTGCCCATGTTTTTTTATTGTTGAATGAAATTATCTGTTCCTAATTGTAATATATATCTATTATCTTATAAATATATTTATTATGTACAGAGACATATATACATTTAAATTATAACCAAAAATGTTCATTGGCCAAGGTGTCTTTTATATGGGCAGACATGTCAATAAGTTTGGGCCGACCTGTCAGGGCCGATGTGTAGTTGAACCGAGAGGTCTGTCTACCAATTGATCATATTGACCAGTAATAATTCAGCACAAAGTGAAGTAATTACACTAATCTATGCCCCATTGCACACAGTCTGTCATACGGTTACTCAAGCAATAGAAATGCATGTTTAACTTAAAACTGTTCAAAAGCTAACTATTTTTGCTCTGGGTTGCTTTTATAAAAATACAGGTTGAAAGTTCCTTACAACACTGTACAACCTTCTATCTGCTGTACATAAAAAGTTAAATTGCATAAAATTAGCGAAATAAATCTATTTCAGTTAGGTAAACAAAGCTATATAGCCAAATCATGCTACGTTGCTAAATCTAGTGATTGGGACCCAGTGAATCTTCTGAACTTACTTATACAGATCAGTTGCCTATGCTGGAAATGTCAACTGAACAATACAAATAAAATAACACAACACAGAAGGCCTACCCAACAATTTCTCATTTTTGGCGCATTTTTATTGTAAATCCATCAGACATAAACTGATCCGCTGAAGCCCACTTCTATTTTAAAATCAAAATGGCGCAGACAAACGATGAACCTATATTCGGAAATATACGATAAAATCTGTGGTTTTTATCCCATATACTTACACTGAATTCTTTTAGTGCAAAAACACTCTTTGTTGATGTAGGTGTCTCTAAACAACTTCACACCAAGATGGGTTTCAGGAGTAATTATTAAATTTCTCACGCAGCCCTAGAAGTTTTGTCTTCTTCTTTGTAAACAAATCATAGGCCAACGCTGATTGGCTAATCCCATTCTCATGACATACTAAAGACCTGAAAGTTTAAAGACCTAAATGTCCTGAAAATTTATGTAAACGATACATTTTTATGTTCTGCGTCAAACAAAATGACTCCCTGTATGTTTTTAAAATTATCTTTCCATGTGAAATGTGATAGAAAAATATAATGAAATGACATTAATATTGATTCGTATTTTTGTGTCAATAACTAATAACTGTGTCAATAACTGATAATGATGCCATGTCATGATATTTTTCCAACAATTTTCACAAATAATATATATAGATAAAAGCCACACATAGTCATCTTATTTGACGGAGAACATTGAACTGTATCATTTATATAAATTGTAAGGTCATTTAGGCCTTTCAGGTCTATAGAATTGAAGGTCTTTAGTACGTCCCCTAATTTCCGTGTGATTTTTTCTTAAATGATACCATGAAATATTGATACAATTTCAGAATTACTCCCTCCTACTTTCAGATATAAATAAACATTCCTAATTACGTCATTAATGCTTCTATTATGCTTTACAAAATCGTCATCATTTTTAAGTTATTTGTAATAACGTTAGACTTTACGAGTCTCTTGGCCCCTAATTAAAGGGGCCAGCCCCTTTTTCTTGACTTCATACGAAAGGTCTCACGAATACTAACATTTTTTGTTCTTACACCCATCTTAAATTGTTGTTCATTTTTGAGATACAAATGATTAAATATTTTAGGGGCCAGCCCTGTAAACCCTAAATGGGGACATACAATGATGTTTCAAATAGTGGAAACGAATATAATCATTAATCCAAACATTTTCTCTTCTACAATGCTAAACAAAATAAGTCTCCTTCTCTAGATATATTGAATCAAAGTTTAAGGATTTTGGCCCCTAAAAACCCTTTATTACGAAATAAATGGGTATGGCAATAGTTTTTTTCAAACAAATATTGTTACGTCCACCAACTTTGTTTCTATAATGCATTACAAAATCCTTATCGTTTTAAAGTTATTTGTAATTTAGTTTACGAGTCTCTTGGCCCCTTATAAAAGGGGCCAGCCCCTTTTTCTTGATTTCTTTGAAAAGAAATTTTGATATTCCACCACTTTTCTTATATATGTCTTAACAAATTTTCTTCTGTTAAAAAGATACAGATCATAACGTATGACAATTTTGATTCAAAATTCGTACCCAATTTTCGTGCCCCGGCGAGCTCGAAGAAATGGCGCCACTGGCGTAAAACAAAATAATAGTGCACAACTTCAAACTATGGTCTACCTATCCTAAAAATTTCAAAGTTATATCTCTAATAGTTTCTGAGATCAGCTCTGCACAAAATAGGTCGTGAAAAATTACAAAATCGGCCATAAATCGGGACCGGAAGTGACGACAACAAAAAATTCAAAAACATATAAAATTCAGATCATGTTCCATCATCTGTGAAAAAATGGTTGAAATCGATTCAATAGTTTCTTAGAAATCGCGTGCACAAAATTTGAAAAAAAAAAAATAATAAACAGTACGAAAACAATAAGGTCTTCCGTTGGAAAGGGAAGACCTTAATAAGAAACAGTACGAAAACAATAAGGTCTTCCGCTGGAAACGGAAGACCTTAATAATAATAAGAAACAGTACGAAAACAATAAGGTCTTCCGCTGGAAACGGAAGACCTTAATAAGAAACAGTACGAAAACAATAAGGTCTTCCGTTGGAAACGGAAGACCTTAATGATGGACATATCTATAAGATGTCAAAATTTCTTTGTTTATGTAGCTTATGTGAGAATAAGTTTGGAGTATCACTTTAAGAGATACACAATTCCAGAATTACTATACTGTACTACTACAGTATATTCGTCCCTGCTCTACAATGAATATTGAATACTTACGCAACACAAGTGCACCCTCCAGATAACACTCGTCCTGACTGATGAATCAACACCCATACACAATATGGATCAGACGTTTGTCTTGTCTCTGGTACACAGGACGCTTTTATATAGAAGTAATCATGCTCAAGAACTTCCGAAATCTGGACATGGTCAATGTGATTTGCAGAAAACAGTCGAAAACCGTTGTCATTTTTGTAGGTCTGCAGTCTCTGTCATTAAGAATATAAGAATGTCATACGTTTGTATGTCTGGTAAGTTACCGAGATGCTTATGCCAGGTTTTCACTTCAGTCGGCGATGATATAACTACATTAACGCCATTTACCTCGACCGTTCTCCTCTACAAGTCCGTGACCTTGTAATGGTCTACGTCATTTTTAGCAATTATTATTTCAAGGTTCAGCTCTACAGCGAGCTCACAAAGCCTAACAAGTTCAATTTTTTTGCTTAATGAGCATTTTACTCCTCTCTCCTGTAAAAATTCCCTCAATTCGGGTAACCTATACGAATAAAAATCTATAGCATTCATATTTTACCGCTTCGAAGATAGGAAACCGGAAGTTTATATGGCTAACAAAATATTTCGGCGTGTCTAAAATTCGAAGAAAAACGGTGTTCCGGCAGCAACCCGAAAATGTGCTATTGTTCTACATTAACGGGATTTTCCGGGGCTAAAAATAAAACACAAAAATCCCCAGCAATGGACGACTCTAACAGGGAAGAACAAAAGTAAGTTGAACTTTGTTAAACAACAGAAACTTGTACGAATTTAAAAATTGTGTTTCACTGCGATGAGAACAGATACATATAATTATGCAAAAATACATTTTATTTTCAGTATGATCATGATGGCTGTTCAGAATATATCTGAGTCAGTGTATGTGGGGATGTGTCTAAAGATAGGGACCCCTGAACAGGTGACTTACAGGAGAGATATAGTGGACATTAACGAGATGTTGAAAAACAACGAAATGTTAAATATACCGTTCACAATGATGCTGAGTGGGAGTCTTAGAGAAGGACTCAGACTGAGTGGATCAGACATGGACTACATGCATTGGCCAAATAACCACCGAGTGATCTGGGATTTCTCTCAGGTACAGTTTTATAACACACAAGAACACCCAATGATTCTCTGTGACAGTTCTGAGAGTCCACCGGGATTTACTTTACTCTGGTTACCATTAGAAAGAGCGAACAGAAGAGTGATATCAGCGTGTGTAAGGATGAATGGAATGCTCTATATATCAAGTTCAAAGTACAGAGAGGTCACGTGTTGTTTACTTAGATCTGGTTCTACACCACACGGGCCATGTAGTAGTGGGATATATGGTACACTGGAATACGATTATGCCCATTGCTTTAACAGTGATTTTTGGCCTCCGTCTGCCTCTTCATGGATGGATAGATGTCACTCATGGCCACCACCTCATATTGTAAACGAAATTATTAGAATTGGGTGTCACTTTGTAGCAATAGGACACAAATCGGGAAATCATACAGACAAGGAATGGAGAATTTCTTTTTCTCAGGCGGAATACAAACTTGTGTATTCAATGAATCACACACAATTCTTAACGTATGGATTGCTGAAATTGTTCTTAAAGGAGATCATAAACAAGGGCTTGAAAGATGGAGATAAACTATTGTGTTCCTATCACATGAAAACTGCTGTTTTCTGGGCGATTCAACAAAATGCTCTACCTCACTGGCATCCAAACAATCTCCTGCTCGGTTTCTGGGTCTGCTTTAAACTTCTCCTTAAATGGGTGTACGAAGGAAATTGTCCTAATTTTTTTATTCCAGAAAACAACATGTTTCTGAGCAATATCTCTGGTGAAGCACAAAGGACATTATTCACGCAACTATATAGATTGTATGAGAAGGGCCTAACATTGCTGCTACACAGTCCCTCCATCAGTTCCTACATCATTAATGTTCTGTGTAATCCCAGACTCACAATTTGTACCGTTGAACACACTCTGATTTCTGAGGTTGAACTTGATAAAGATATTTTTAAAGAAATGCTTGTAAATGATTCAACATTCACATCAGACCTACGGTTAAGCAGAAAATACCTACATGCTGTAGAACAGTTGATAGGTTTACCCCTGACACAGTATCACATTGTCATGTTACAGAAACTTACAGCCACCATCCTTCAGCATACCGCATTTATATTACACAACATGTACACTAACACAGGTTCCAACAAACAGTTGTATATTGTAGACAAAGTAGCCTGTCGTTTGCTGAAACTAGCAGCCAAGTTTGGATATGTGTCTGACATTTTACATATTGCAATTTATTATTACAAAACATTAAGGTACAGGGAAGCTTTATCAATTATAGATTTAACAAAGGTCAAGTTAGCACAGCCATATCTGATGTATGGGAGTCATGTAGACAGAGAGAGGTATACAGAGGCTGTAGGGGGACAGTCCTTGTCTACAAAGATGAGACAGGCTGTAGCACAGAATATCAACCTTTACAATTTTGACATTTTTAATATCAATGAATTGATTCAAGAACAACAATCTAGTAAACAAAACACTTGGCCTATATTGTGTATCCCACCCCTTGTACTGTTGTACATGCTAGAGTTTTTAAGTTCTAGACATGTCGACACATTAAGAGCACAGAGAGCTTTAGATGATCTACATGTCCTAGTCCACCATGATCAGGGACAGTTAATACCTGTATACCTCAGAGACATCTCCTGGGAGATCCTGGGGATCTGTCAACAGATCACAGGGAACCTCCAGGCTGCCCTGTCCTCATACCAACAGTCACTCAGACAATATCCATTCCATAAAATACAAACTGCTACCAGACAGAGAATTCAGGATCTACATTTATGAACTTACTGACAAGTAGTATGGAATTCTTGTATGTCAAACACTGACATTGTTAATTGTGTTTGTTCTGGTTGGTTTTCTCTAAGTTGTCTTGTGTATGTGTAGGGGAGGGGCTGCACTTATGATTTGTATAACCATGTAGATACCTGCATGTATATATGTGCATTTATCTTAATGTAGTAAACATTGTGAACGTGTATATTTGTCTTAATGTAGTAAATATTGTGAACTTAACATCCCATTTTTTCAAAAAGATGATTTATATATGATTATTTCAACTTGGTTAATAATAAACACAAGTCACGAAATGAGTGCCTCAATTTGTACATGTATACAGTTTGCTGTTTAATTCATTACAAAGTGATTTATTATACTTTAACAAGCATTGATCAGGCGTGTCTACCAATTTTGTGTACACGACTTTTACCAGTTTGCTATTGACCAACCCATCAAGATCATATTAAGATAAGCGTCTTTTAAATGATAAACGATTAAATCAGTGGCGGATTTAAGTATAGGCACACGTAGTTCCCCCTCCCCCTTTCGAATGTCAAAAGTTTAAGCCAAAAATGTATAATAATCATTGCTGATGGGGAATCATAGCTGTAAAATAATAGTCTTTCCCGTTATATAGATGAGTAGCCAGTGATAGTGTAATAGAAGAGGAGGAATGACCACAAGTAGGCTCGAACCCAGGACCCTTCTCTCCGATTGTTTTGATGGTTCACCAATGTTGGTGTGTTGTACATGACTGTGTACCGTGTTGCCATTCTCAAGAGATGAACAGAATTAGGTTTGCTGCTGACTGAATTTTACAGGGAACTGTTCTTCCTGGTCACCAATAACACTGTCTTCTGAACAGTAATAGTTCAGCTATAAAGTTGGAGACTAAAGACATCCGTCTTACTAATGTTATGAGTTTTGTAGGTATTGTTGAAATGCTGAGGATTTGATGGAACATTTATAAATCTCTCCGATGCAGAAATGAAATTTCAAAAATTTAATAAAATAATTTTCAATAATATTAATGAAAACAGGATTTTAATACCATCAGCTGAAAATATTTTGAATATCTTGACTTATTCTAAGTATAATATATTGTAAGTTGCAAGTCTGTATAATTTACATTGCAGGGATGATTGTAAAATTAATTAATTTTTTTATCGCAAGTTTACGGTCTTGTTGCCAGGCATTTCGAACAAGTGAAAAAGATGAATGACCTGGATTTGGACAAGTGGCAAATGTATACATGTATAAAGAAAGTAGCATTTAATTGGCACAATGACAGGAAATTGTATCTGTGAAATAAGCATTGTATATTATGGCAATCTACTCCTTTAAAGATGAAAGGGGTAGAAGAATTAATTAAAAATTAACACAAATCTGCCTCTTCAACAACATTCAATTTTAATTGAAATCAGTAGCTTGTAAAACTTTTGACACGTAGGCATGAAAAATACAGAAAAAAATATATATACTTTCAATATTTTAAAAATATAAAATATCAACAAGGGTATAAACAAATACTTAATGCATCACTGTCAAGGAAAACCAACTTTCTATAAATAGATTGTTACGCTTTAGGGAGTACAGTCCTCCCTATATATTTTATCACAGTGTGAGACACAACTAGACGGATTTTCACACAAACAAAATTAATAGGCGATAAATCTATGGAATGGGATTTGGCTACATAATGCTATGATAATGTATTGCATACCAGTTAAAAAATACATATATATATAAGAATCACATTCAAATAATTTAAAACCATCAACAGTTTTTACTAAAGATCTCGGAAAATCAGATCTATACAGGTCAATTAACCTTAAGCAAAATCACTACTAAAACATTCACAATTTATAGAGAGAAAAATCAAAATTCTCCAGCAAAGTCACATGACATTGTTTTTTGTCATTTAATACGGCCATATAGTGGCAGTCAGTCCGCGCAGAGCCCACCTCATGGGCGGAATTCCCTCCTTCTTAATGTCGATTTCCATGATGGGGTCACGTGGGGCAATTCTGGACGCATACAACGGGCACTGGAAGGAGGGCTCCTGTAGGGCCGGCTTCTCGTTGATGGGGTAGCACTGGAGATGGAGGACGGGGAGAGGGGCGTATCCCTGGCGTGACGCCTGGTCCTGGAATTCATTGGTCGTCTTCTCGATGGAGCAGCCCCACAGGTGGATTCCGTGGATGTAGACACCCTCCGGTGGGGGTTGGAGGAGCTATTAAACAAGAAAGTATAAGTGGCTATTTATATTGCTTTACAAAACAGTACATGAACAAAATTTTCACTGAATAACATATAGGCAGGAAAACCATTATTTTAAGAATACCTTTTACCAAATAGGTTCTAAAATACCTTAAGGATGCAAAGTGTCCATTTCTTTGAGCATTTTTCGTCGTGCTCTCATCAGGAAAATATATTCATTATTTAAATCAGATGTACTTACATGTCCAAAGTCTCTGATTGTGGTGTCAATCTGGAAGGTGAACTGTTCAAAGTTGCCTGACCTGTCCCCACAGTAGTTCTTGATGGCCTCCTGCTTCAGCAAAGCAAGGAGTCCTCTAGGATTGAAGAACGCTCCTAGCCAGTAGGCTGGCATTGCCTTTCTACCCTAAAAACATTGAAATCAAAATTATGTTTTATAGAAATACATCTTGAATTGCAGTCATTGATGCTAACTTGAACACCTTTAACTGTTTATGTACATGGTTCCAATTTTTCCAACCCCTCGCATTAAAATTAAAATAACATTAGCCAATAAAATACCGCTAAATGTTAACACAGGCAAAAGTGATATATTTATTTCTCTGTACACTAAAAGAACTGCATATACTCTTAAAATAGTTTCATGCTTATAGAAATACCTAGCTTGGTTCAAATTGTGTTTTGAAATAATTAAAGTCATGATTAATTCTGGTCGGTCATCCCTGGCACTTTGCAATAACAGTGTTTTAATGTAAATAGAGGAGGAATTTTTTTTTACCATGCTGAGGATTTTCTCAAAATGTTTCCAGCGGTCCTCCAGGTCGCGGAGCCACTGAGCAGCGTTGTAGGTGTAGGGTGGTGCTGTGGTGCCGGTCATCTTACACCAGATCCTGGGGATCCGCAGGTGTTACAGGTCGTCCGCGGCGGACAGGTAGTGGTCACTCAACTGGTCACCCATCACATTGTTCTCACAGGCGTTCCTTATTGTCTGAAAACCAGAGCAGTTTGTTAACTTGTTTCGAAGTAGGTATTTTTATATTGTTCTTTGTATGGTCACTCTTTGAAGTTTAGAAACTTTAGGAAATATTTAAAATTAAATTTAAAATCTATATTTAAAGACTCTGTTATAGAAATATAAACTCACTGTGAGGGTGTTTCTGACTTCAGTCAAAAGTTGATGTAGAATCTCGCACTCCTTCATGATGAAGTCATTGAAGATGGGGTAGTCTCCTGGCAGCTTACGGATTTTCTCCACAACAAACTCACGGAAAGACTGGAAGAATGAAATCATTTACATTTATTATAAATGTTAAATGTTTCCTACATGTAGATATTAAACCACGTAGATAATACATGGTTATCTTGTTCTTAGCACTTTCATAATTTTTACAGTTACTGTATGATTAACAGATTTCTAAGTTCTTGACATTTTCATTTTCACATTGATTCTAATTGTTAATTGTGTGTCCCAATTTAATTTAGGACAAAAAAGACATGGTTACTTTAAAATAAGTAAAAGAATTGAAAAGCAAATAGACATGTTGAACATTATTGTACTTCGACCCCTTGTCTAAGGAGTACCTTGCTACTGTTGCCGATTTTGGGCGTTTTCTGCAGCAGGTCGTTACAGATCTGCCACAGCTCCACGTCCTTGAAGCGGATTTTGTGGGTGGTTTAGCTGGCAGTGGAGAAGACCCCCTGGTGAACCACGGACGGGTTGTTACTGGTTTTACTGATCCCTGCCTGGGCCGGGCCTAGGAATTGAAATTGAAATGTTAGTCTTCCTGAAAACCTTGTACTGTAAACTAAGAACTACTGTATTTCCCTTGTTTCCATGTGACTACTTAGCAGTTAATAAGTACATGATTCTGCTGTCTTCTATCAAAATACTAGAATATCAAATTGCAAGTGCTAAACTTGTTTTTAATTTCATATAGTTCACAATTGTCAGAAAATTAAAGCCAGATTTTAAAAATCTGTGCACGGTGCTTCTTGCAATGTCATGCGGATATCAATTCCTCACATTCAAAGAATCTATAAACAGGAATCTATAGAACATGTCATTGAGTACATGCACTTCAGATGCAGCACAGAACGATTAGTTCTTCACAATGTCTGGCAGATAAATCAAATAGACATTACCGTCGAATGGGGTGGGTGGTCGTGGGAACATCTTGTGGGAGAGGGTCAGCGTGGAGGGCATGCTGTCGAACACCTTGTTCAGTCGAGTGAACACGTACTGGTCATCTCCAAGCAGGGTCTGTTGGGGAGAAAAAAAGAATGTTTATTTCATTGGTCAACTGCATCTACATCACACATTTGCTGTCCAGCTTTCATTCTTTTTCATTTCAGATGATTAATTGTCCTAATAAGGGCTATATAGAGTATATGTCAGTGCATTGAAATATGATACATGTATATGAAATATAATTTCAAAACACACTTTGCATATTAATATCTTTAATGCCTACTATATATCAAAATATATATCAATAAATAAAATCATAGCGCTTTTAATGCTATGAGAAAATAGTTTTAAAAAAAGCAGGTGGCAGGTGACCACAATTGTGCATTTTTATTATCTATTCACTTCACACTGGAGAGAGAGAGAGAGAGAGAGAGAGAGAGAGAGAGAGAGAGAGAGAGAGAGAGAGAGAGAGA
>WFKH01011925.1:36862752-36880444 GCA_016163765.1 Magallana hongkongensis
AGAGAGAGAGAGAGAGAGAGAGAGAGAGAGAGAGAGAGAGAGAGAGAAATTTGATCTTAAATTTGGACTGAATAAAAGTTAAATTCCTCTATATAATTCTCATCCAAATTGCAAATTGAACTTGATATAAACACTGTGCCGGATAATTATGCCATTGCCAAGGTGGCATTTTTGCACCCGTCTAAGCTGCATATATCGAAAAATTCAAATATGCTATATGAAAGACCATTGCTTTAAGAGTTTACAACCACCTTTGTTATCATTGTATCTCACCTGTCAGGTGAGATATTTACCTTTCAAAAATAAATTCCTACAGGAAAATAATTTTTCCCATAGGAAACACAATATTCCTATAGTAAATTTGAAATTACCTGTCGGAATACAAGAACTTCCTGTAGGAATTTCAATTCCGATAGGATTTGATAAAATCCGATAGGAAATCTTAATTTCCTATAGGAAAACTACCCGTCGAAAGCAAATTCCTACAGGAAATACCATTATCCTATAGGAAATATAATTCCTATAGGATTTTGAGAAAATCCTATAGGATTGTTAAAATTTCCTGTAGGAGAATCGTTTCTCCTATGGGAATTATTATTTTCCTGTGGGATATTAATTTTCAAAGGTAAATATCTCACCTGTAAGGTGAAACACACTAAAATCAAAAGTGGTTATACACTCTCTAGACAATGGTCTATCATTCGGTATAAATGGATTTTTCCGAAACTGCATCTTAAGCGGGTGCAAAAATGCCACCTTGGCACTGGCATAATTATCCGGCACAGTGTTTATACATGTAGAGGTATTAAAATAATTTTGTATGCTAATCTACAAACACAATATATACCCTTCAACCGCTGATTAAAATTAATTAAATTTTCATACATTAATTTTTCAATTAATTATAACCCTCTACCTTAATCCTGGTCCCAAATATAAATCCTGAACATGAGTTTTAACACAAAATACACATTTTACATGACAGTTAAGTACATACATTAAATATAAACTGTAATCTGATGTACTGTAATCTTCAACTCACAAAAAATGCAAATAATTTAATTCCTAATCTAAAATAATTTAATCTATACTTTCTGTCATCATGGCAATCCAGGATTTTGAGTACACAATCTCCCTCAATGTGAAACACACCTGGGTTGCCGACAATGAAACTATGTATGCTACATTAATAGTGGCGTCGGAAGCAAATTGAAAGTTGGGGGCTAGGCTTATCAAAAATCTTGACAAGCAAAAAAAAAAAAACCAAAAAAAAACCAGTTTGTAAAACTTTGCAAAAAAAGTTGGGGGGGGGGGCTATAATCCCCCCCCCCACCCCCAGTTCCGACGCCTGTGATTAAGAATTCTAAATTATTTCTAAGCATGATGATGAGTTTTCTAGAAGTCAACTCTCTGATTAAACTAGTAACTAAGGACTTCAAAGTCTATGAGGGTGGTTCTTGGAAAAGCCTAGTTGGGGTTACCTCTATAGGATGCGGGCCGCCCTGATATTGCAGCGTTCAAATAGATACAGAAATTAAGAAATCGGCAAAAACTCATTTCTATAAAGGTCTCTCAATTACCAGTGCATTGACAAAATTCTAAAGTCTTCATCGATCGTAATTTAGATGGAATATTTTTTCCTATTCAAGCTAACAATTTTTTTTACATTTATAAAAAGGATATTTCAAAATGAAAAATAAAAATGTGTACTAAATCTACTTACAAATAAGGGCACTAAACTTTTTCAACTAGTACTGAAAACATTTATATTTCAACTTAAAAATGAAATAAATTCTGGTATATGTAGATATATATATACATGTACATGCATGTATATGAAAAATATCAGACAGATGGAAAAGAAAACCTCATTAAATATAATACAGTTAAGTGACTTCAAAATGGCTATTTGTGAGCTTAAATATATAATTTCAAGCAAGTTGCATGCATTTAGCAGCCATAATGATATACTGCAGGGAATAAATACAATGAAGGAGGCTTCTGTGATATATAATAAAAATATTAATTATATATACATATATCAAGTTAAAATCATGCAGCTATAGTAGCCAGCAAGTAATATAGTAGACGTTTTGGGACCCAATCACTCCAAGACCAACAGACTGGCAGGCAGTAGATTACACTGTGCTCGACATAAAAAGCTGATCAGTTGATGTGTGAAATAAAGGGAAAGGACTTTTTGTGTTTGGCTGTATTTTTTCTCCAAAAAGGGGGGGGGGGGGGGGTGGTGGTGGAATGGAGCTCAAATAGAAATGCAGATTTATGAAGAATCGGAAAAGGGTTCTTGGAGTGAACCTCATGTACTCATATATATGCGTTTCTGATATGAGAGCTTAATAATTGCATTATATTGCTGTGAAAATTTAACGTGTGGCTGAAAAGTTTGAATAATTATTCAACAAAAAAAAAAAAAATTGTTTTACACATGAATACATTTTGTAATGGAAGAAATGGGATTGGGGTGGGAAATTCACTGGGATCACAGCATGGAGATTTTCTTTTAAGATAAAGTCTATATATTTCCATTTTTCACGCAAAAATATGAAAGGTTTAAGTGTTGCCTGTTCATGCATTTTTGACCTGTAACCAAATTACAGGAGCAAATCTCTAAAAACTTTGGTATACTTCTAGATATAAAAAGTGCACAGACCCCTACCTTTCTTTTGAACTACAGGATTGAAATTCAATGAAATTTAAAATATTCTCCGAAATAAACATTCTCTCTACTTGACTTGTAAATTTTATAAATTAATCTAAGTTAAATTTATAAAATGATAATAAGTTATTCTAAAAAAAAATTCTTTAAAAATTCAGCTTATCAATATACTTCTAATTTTACATTTCAATAAAACTATGTTCTTTAAGTGAGAGAAAAAAAAATGAATAAAAGATAAGAGTCTAGTTGAAGGTAATCTAAATTTGCTGGATTAAGCTATGTTCTGGTTTCAACCATTGTGTAAAAAAAAAAATATCAACATGAGGTGATGAGTTAAGGGGAGTTAATCGTAGTAGTCACATGTTAAAGAATTATTTTTGCTATGGTCACACTTTCTGCACACAGTTATTTTGCCTACCGCACTAAGTTCATCCTGTTATGCAAGGAAAAAAGACAAACAAATGAAAACACAAAAAAAATATCATTCAATTTGATAAAAAAGCATAGAAAAAAATTGCATTTTGTAACTAATCAATATAATTAGCTCTACATATCTAAAAATTTCAAAAAGTTAAATTTTTAGTGATTTCTAAAAAAAATAATTGACTGGCAAATTACAATCTAATTAAAATTAGATGTTAGATCCGCTCGCTTACTCGCTACACATAACAACATCCCATGCAGGGTCACGTCAGTGTGACCTTTCAAATATGAATAAACATTTCTGAATTATCCAATCAGATTCGTGTTTTTAAAATCAACTCGGTTGAAGTTTCAAATTGGCGTCCGAAGAAGTGCTTCAGTTATTCAACGTTAAAAAGCTTAAAAAAGAACAAGAAGAGATATTGGGGTGCATTTTGGACGACATTTCTGAAGCATTTCCTTCAAACGCCCGCGTTACACCCTTCGAGATCGAGATCCGATCTTTCGGTTACTTTCCGTATACAATCTATCCTTTCTGTGTTCAGTTTTAGTTTATTTTGATAGAACTTGTGAATAATATCAGTCCCATCAGCTGTTTGTGTAGCGAGTAAGCGAGCGGATCTAACATCTAATTTTAATTAGATTGGGCAAATTAGTATCATTTTTCATTTTTTTTTTTTTTAGCTATGCTTATTTTCTTAAATCATTTTAATTATGTCCACAGCTTGCAGGATAAAATGTACAAGTATGCATTAAAAGAAAAACCGTATTAATCAAACTCACTAGTGACTGTCAAAAATGAAATGACACTTTTCCTATCTCAACGAATTAAGAAGTTAAAATATTTCCGTATAAAATTTGAATGAAAAAAATTTCAAACAACAATTTTCTAAAAATCAGTCCATCCCCCCCCCATATAAACATAAAGGAAGATATAGATATATATCAACAGATCTAGAGCACAACGAATTAGCTAGCCCCAACCAGAACAGCTAGCCCCAAATAGTTCCACTAAATAATTGTCGAAAAAGTGAAAATGTTCGAAAGTGACTGATATGCAAACATGCCAAAAACTGAAACATGGTGAATATAGGGGCGTGACATACCACAATGGTCTGATGGATGTGACAGCCCTCAGGAACGTCCAGATTGTGATTCGGAGCGCCATCTAGTGCCTGGATCAGGGTGTTCAGCCGAACGTTCGGATTAAAGAAAGCTTGTGGATGACGGTACTTCACTGCAATGATAGAAATTCATGATTTAGTTTTAGCAGAAAAAGAAAATTCAAGGAACAATGTGTCTGTTATGAAGGACTAACTTTAAGGATCATGCACTGATTAAAAAAATAGAATTGCGGTGCACAATAGAAATACATGTACACATTTTAAACATCAATAAAGTTTTGTATATGACAGCTAGCCGCAGCCAAGCAATACTAGCATTCCGGATGTAGACGGGCAGACAAATACTCCAGACTAATTTAGGGAGGCTGAGTGGTCAACTAATCAACCATCAGATCTACCTTACACTTTGACATAAGAAATTTTTGGCCATAAACTAACATTAGGTAAAGAAACATCCAAATACCTTAACTTTTACATTTGATCATTTTTCTATACTGTAAAAGTGGTTATTTTCGCTGGTGGTTAAGTATGCGTTTTCTATGGTCAAACAATACGCGTGGGTGTTAAATACGCGGATGCGTGATTTACCACTCTAAAGTATTCGTTATTCTACCATACACGCGTGTGAAGTTTATGCGGTTTAAAGCTTACAGTGTAACTAGCGTAAATTTTCCCCACGCGTAAATAACCGCTTTTACAGTATCTTCATACAGGGCCCTTCTTCTTTAGGAGATTAAAACAGTCTAAAAACGGCCATGACCATTGTGCCCTCTTAAATGGCTTCATATAGGAAGGCCGTTAATTCAATTGATTAACAATAGAATGGAACTTACGTCCTTTGACCTGGAAGTCCCTCTTGAGGGCTCCCGATGACAGCCAGAAGTCCACCATAGCACACAGACTCTGCTGGTCGTAGAAGTCTGTCACATGACTGCCGTACACGATCTGTCGACGTAAAGTGAACAATTAAAGATTGCTTGGGCAAAGCACGGACAAAATTATTTTGGCGACAAAATAAATTACATCTAGTAAACAAACACACACAAATGTTCTTGTTCATTTAAATTCTCAGAGAGATTCTGCTTCAATGGACAGGATTTCAAAATTAATGCAAAATATCATGGCCTTGCATATCTTAAGAAAGGTTTACCATTAAATGTAAATTAAAAAGTCTCTTTCTAAATACTAAGCTCTACTGATCAACTGATAAACAATCAATATTAATGTTCATCTAGGCTAGACCAATGAAAAGCTACCGACCTCAGCGACCATGTATCTGATGCCATTGTAGGAGACAGAGCGAGAATTCTGGGAGCCGTCGGGCGCCACTGAGGTCAGTGGTTCCTTGAACTCATTCTGAACAATGGCAAGTGCCTCCTGTAAAAAAAAAAACCCAGAAAAATGTAAAACATTCTTGTTCTAGAAAAAAAAATTAATCAACTCTTTAAAAAAACTCAAGAAAAAAAATCAAAAATGTCTTCTTTCTGTTTTGCAAGAAAAGTAAAATATGCCAGCATGTCATCTTTTATTATCCCAAATCTACCTGCCTTGGAAATGAGACAGCTTGCATGAGCGCACCTTACAGTTAATGTCATACCTGTAGACAGCTGTAGCCGATGTTGAAGAAGTCCTGGGGACAGTTCCAACCGCCCTGTCCAAACCTGGCCCTCAGCTGGATGGCCGCGTGGAGGAAGCACAGATTGTGTAGCATCACTGGCCACTCTGGGCGTGATGACTGTTTGAGTATGTCAGGCTCAAACCAGGAAAACGACCGAATCATGCTGTCCTTCATCACCTGTCAAGGTCAAGTTAAAATATGAAAATCATGATTTACATGAATGTTTATATAATACTGAGGCACAGTTTTATTTTCGGCCCCAGATGTTTTAATTCCATGGTCAATCCCATGCAAGTCATTATGCAGTGATCAAAAAAGGGGGAACAAATCAGACTTTTTGATGTTGATTTTATGATAATGATCATTATTCATTATACACTCAATTTTCATAAAATTTTACTGCTGATTCACAAAATCAAATGTTCATTGAAGTAAGAAACATGCTTGGCCGCACTTATAAAGTACCGTAGGACCATTGCCCACAATTTTGTGCATCCTTTAAACTGTGAATTTTACAAAACCCTCCAAAATAAATCAGGAATGATAATCATAATGAGACCAAATTATCACATTTCACGTATTTTACAGTCATTGTATCATTAGGCTCAAACAAAATGTGGAAACTTATTAAAAATAAAATTTTTACAAAATTTGATTCCCTATGAACTGTAGCAAACTGTACCTTTGGTGTGTCGACCACGGCCTTGATGGAGTTCTGGAGAAGTCTGACCGGGATGACCTCGGGGTCTGCCTGACATGCCACCCACAGGCGGAATCCCTCGGGGTTGGGCTTCTCTACCAGGTATGACTCGAGACTGTTCAGAACGTTGGGCGCATTGTGGGCATTATGGAGGTATACCCAGGATCCCTGGAAGTCACAGTAAATTAGAGATTTTTAATGATGTTTTCGTTACGTGAAAAATAGTAAACAAAATTGGGGTTTTGTCATTTTCTCAGGACAGCCTGTGTTAAACCGCTGCCCCGATTGGCAAGCTCTGTCAATTAAGTATGAAAGCGGAATTATAAATCTAAACGCTAATTACTTTCATTCATTTATCAAGACAATTACCAACTCATTATAAACTTTAAATTCCTAACAGGCTAATCAGAATGCAGAATAAATAAACTTCAAAACTGTTCAAACTGCCTACAACTAATGCTTAAAAGTGAATATGAAAGTCAATTTGTTAACATTTAATTTGAAAGTCCAAATTTTATTGAAATTTACACAGACAAGACACCACGCCCCCTTACCTCTGCAACGGCCTTCCTGATGGTCTTCCTGACCTTACTGCGCATGGCCTGGGAGTTGTCAGTGATGGTGACCATCAGTCGCGGTGCCTGTCGCCGCCCGGAGAAGTCCAGGAAGCGGCTCTGAGCTGCCTCCGCCTCGAAGGAGTAGAGCAGGAGGATGGGGAGGGAGAGGGTGGAGGGGGGCACAGGGGCGCTCTGTCTGTACATCACCAACAGGTCCAGACCCATGTCGCCATAGTACCTGTCACAGGTGTGAGACAGAAAACTCGTTAATTCCAGGTATTTTCATATTTTGTAAACTTTTTTAGTTAATAATTACATGTACAATGCAAGGCATTTTTTTAATGCTTAATTTTTTTTTCTCTCTCCTGAAATAAGAAATGAATTTGTACTATAATATTATATAGATATCTTGAACAAAGATTAGTGTATACTTTTTTTGTTTCAATTAAAAAGAAAATATTGATCAAGTTTGCAAATAATCTCATGTACGTACACCATTGTAAATCAGATACATATATGTAAACCGACTTTTATTTGTGTGCAAGGAATTTTCACAATTCTAAAATTCATGAAACATGTTTCAAATATTTCTGAATTTAAAGAAGCCCTTTAGTGCCCTTTAAAAAATTTTCTACTCATTCAGGCTCTGAAAACAAGCCTTCACAAAGCATTTTGTCATATGTAGACTGAGAAATAAAGTTGTCACGAATAAAACCTGATTTACAGTACATGTATTATAGATCTGTTTGAAATGCAGCACTGATCGATACATATAAAACAATTTTCCTTTTCCAAAAATTGGCTTCATTTAAAAGATCGTAAATTATCAGGTTGATTAATACAGACAATTAAAGTGAATGCATGTGCATGTACAGCAACGTAAAGATGAGAGTTAATTTATGTCCACATTGTACACAGTGCCACCTAGCAGACCCGAGTGTTGGTAGATTTCTAGAAATTCCCCCACAACCCACCTCTCTGTGCGTGGTTTGAATCACCCTAGGCTAGTAAGATTTTTTTATCTAAATCTTTTGGCATGCAATGAAACTGATCATATCAACATCACAAAATCTAAAGCACACATTTCCAGGAAAGGAATGTCATATATAGCCACAAAGGAAGGAACTGCATTTTTGGGGGGATTTTTCAAAGAATCCAATTTGTACATTCAAATCCAATAAAAGCAAATAGGTATATGTAAACATACAAAACTAAGCTGCAAGCAATTGAATTGAGAAATTTAAATTCTTGACTTTAAAATTCAAATAATTTCAAAATATATTAAACACATAAATTTATCAGGAGATAATCTGAATCCTAAATTCACTCAAAACGCAAATCTACTCGAAAGTTTTCTAGCTTCAAGCTATATAGTACGTAAAATCAAATCGTTTACATTAATCCCTGCAAAAAAACTAGATTTTAATGCAACAGCAGACACGAGACAGATGCTATGCATTCTGGGAAGACAGTGTATTTTTTTCTGGAGAGGCACTGTGGCTGCCCCTCCCATGCATCACACACCCAGCTTACCCCGTATAATCCTGCTCTGGGCCCTGGAGAATGCTGATGAAAATAGCACAGGAATTAATCAATGATGAAGCTAATTAGTAAGCTTAATAAATATCTCTTCCTGTTCTCTCACTCTCTCTCCACTGACAAAAAGCAAGCTCTCTCTCTCTCTCTCTCTCTCTCCACTCTGCTCTTTAAATTTAAAATACAATACTTTAAGGATCCTCGACACCCCGTGACTTCTACTTTTTATGACAGAACGTCACAAAATGGTGATTTCAATGCATTCAGAAACAGCTTATATCGCCAAAGCTTGGTGACTATCTCTGTGGCGTAACGGGTGTACCGTCAGTCTACCAACCCACAGGTCCTGAGTTCGAATACTGCAGGGATTTTTATTTTTTAATGAAGAGCGGTAAAATTTTAAAAGTTGATTTTCCCCCAAATTTGAAAGTTTTTGTCTTCATTTTCAAGTCGAACACATACTAAAAATCCATATCTTCAGGTATTTTAGAAGAATGGGCTTCGTATGCAAAACTTTCCCCGGGTGTGTGGAGGATCCTTAATCACAGTAAAATGCAGTGAACATGCCAGCTAATTTTTCTATTGCTCTATTATTTTTTTTCTGTGTCCATGCATGCACTTGCCTGTCAATTTAATGCTCTTGATCTTTATTTCAGCAATAATCGCAATATCTGAGGCTGTATGCCATAACTACATGAATGTTGTTACTGACAAAGTTCCCTATCTGAGGCTGTATGCCATAACTACATGAATGTTGTTACTGACAAAGTTCCCGACATTTGATTTAATTTTACAACATACATCACAAACCATGCACACACTTAACCACTTAAAAACAGTTAAACCTTACTAGGGACCAACAGAGAAAATAAATCGTACAACACAAATTTATTTTTTTTAAATTGTGAGAATCACCCAAAAGTCTCCAAAACATTTTGTATTAAGACACTGGGGTCAATAAAACTTAACTGATAAAGCCATGAGTCTTCACATCACATTCCTCCACCCAAATATCTAACACCTTGTTAATGTTAAGTCACCTACCCACTATAGTCCTTCTTTAAATTTACATTAGACCAGCTGAAAGTGCAGACACAGTGATCATAATATAGGAATACAAAATAAAGACCATTAGTTAAAAGTTTAATAGGCAGTTAGATGGTTTTTTGGGGTTTTTTTTTTTGGGGGGGGGGGGGGGAGAGTTGTTGAGTTTTTGGGTATAAGATGTTGGCATCTTAAAGGGAGAAAAAACATTTTCTGTTGATTGAATATTTTTTTGATCAAGATGTTAATGGGAGAAGGGAGCGGAGGAGGGGGTCAAATTAGAGGTTGTAATTTTTTAAAGCATATAAATATATAAGTTTAATATATGGTGAAGTTACTTGACTATACTTGTATATTGTAAATCCATATAAAAAATGCATAAATATATTTATCACATGTTTATCTCAATATATGGTGGATATCACTCATGGGATAAATTTTTGATATTCCACTGTGTGTTCTTACGCCATGTGACGTCATAATTAAACATGACGTCGGTTTAGGCGGTTGATTGACGTAAAATGAAAAAGTAAATAATTAATTCAGTTGAGGGGTGTTGAGATGTAAGTGTGAAACATTTAATGTTGTTTCATTTATTTGTCTTGAATTCATAAAAAAATGTTCGAAAATAAAATGTTTGTTTGTTAAACTTCAAGGAACTTCATTTTCATGCGTAAAGATGTTGACGTCTTGTAGTTAATGTGTTATGCGACTCACAATTACATTTTTACAGAAAAATTACATTTTTTACAGAAAAAAATTGAGATTAACAAAATACGTGGTAAAACATGTGATAAAAAGAATCTCTCATGATTTGCGATGGTATATGATTTTTATCCAACTCGTTGTGTGTTTTCTATCCCCTCGCCAAGGCTCGGGGATAGAAAACACACAACTCGTTGGATAAAAATCATATACCATCGCAAATCATGAGAGATCCTATATTTATAAGTGAATTAAAAGTGGAAAAAAGCAACAACAAAAATAAATAATTGCCAGTGTGAAATATATCAGAAAAAATTAATGAGGACTCATGCCCAAAGTGGCAGCAACTTACTTTTTGCCGAGCACCCTGTGGATGAAAACAGTGGAAGCCTGCATCAGGCGGTCGCTCCTGACCGCGCGCACCACAAGCAGCCGCTTCATGGGGGCGAAGTCCTTGCTGTCCATCTTGTCGGGGAGGGGCATGTTCTCTGGCTCCTTCTCCACGTTATCACACAGCATCCTCCACTCCATCTCGCGGCCATCTTTAGGCATGCGTTCAAATTTCTCCTGGAACCACTCAAAGTGCGTGGCGAGGACCTGGAGATTGTGGAACTGGTCGTCATGCATCCAGTCGAACGGCTTCTTCATCTGGACAATCTTGCTGTCCGGGGGTTGGGTGAAGCCAAGTTTTGTCATGACGACGGAGCTGTAGTTCGGAGAGACCAGGAATTCTCGTTCGCCTGGTCCTATGTTACCCAGGGAATCCTCAACCTAAAATTGAATGAATTTACACATTATATTTCAGGAGGCTGGGTAGTCAACAATTTAACCATTAGATCTACCTTAAACTTTGACAGACGATATTTTTGGCCACAGACTAACATTAATTAAAGAAAAATCCATATAATTAAGCTTTGAACTTTGATCATTTTCCTATATCTTTATATAGAGCTCTTATTCCTTAGGAGATCAAACTAGTCTAAAAATGGCCACGACCATCCAGCACTCTTAAAAGAAATGTGGATTAATCTTAATGACGATGAAAAATTAAATAATCTTTTTTCATTCATTTGAACTAGAATTTATCAAATGAAAGCTTACGCTTTAACTTTAATTCAGGGAATCTTGAGGGAATTAATAACCCCCCTGCCACCCATTTTTCAATAGGATATTAAACATATCAATACCCAACCCATCGTCGGTAACCTGCAGGTGATTGCATCTTTTACTTATGATAATTAAGTAAAAGATGCAATCACCTGTGGGTATCTGACGATGTACCAAACCATGCACATGGAAAAATTGATAAAATTAATCTGAAATGTGATCTTTCTTCCAGAGATTTTCATAGAATACAATATATAATATTGCCGGTTACCTCAATAGCCAGTAGCAGGGTGAATATAAATCTGTCTCTCTCCAACAGGCCCCGGGCAAACGTAGTGTAGGCCATGTGTGTGATCTTCTCCAGAGTTTCCTCTGCTCTCTGAGCTCTGGAAATTGTAAAAAAAAAAATCAAAAAATGTTTAAGTAACTTACAATGTTTCAAACTTTTATTCTTGCCAACTTTTCTTCGCAATTTACTTGAGTTAAACTGGTTGGCGGCTACAAATTTTTGCGATCAAGATGTAGATTATCTTAAAACTTACCGTAGTACACCAGAATTTATTTAATTTATGTACATATAAACTACACCTTAAGGAGTCAAATTAATTAAATGCACATGCAAATAGCTTCTAAAGGGGACTCTTATTAGGGATGAACATATGTTGAGGAAACATAAATTTGATAAAAATTTAAAACAGTTGATTTGTACGAGACATCCAATTTAAACATCTGCATGTAACTTTTGCAGGTTACATGTACATGTGATTTTTTTGCATTAAAAATTGCACAATTTCATGTTAATTTGAACATGAAAAATTCCATGCATGTTAATTATAAACATGGAATACATCTTGATAATTAACAACGGGTAGCACTCACTCAAAGCCGAGAACCAGCCACCTAGTGTTAGATAGTGGAGGGAGAGGTTGACTATGTAAAGAATAGGAAACTATTGGCATGCACATAAGTGACAAGGGAAAAACAGAATCATTCACCCAGAAATATATTTTAAAGATTATGCCAAAGGATTTAATTTTCTCATATTATTGATTTGGTTTTTAAGAAGGGCAAAATCAATTTTTCCACCAAGTTTTACAAAATCTTATTTATTATCCATTCTGTGGATTAGATTTCTTAATTTCTAAATATAAAACTACAAAATAAATAAGTTTTCAGTGCTGGTCAATATCCCAAAAAAATATTTAACATTGAACAATTCAATCATTTAATTCACACTACATGACCTTACCTCTCAGAGTGGGCAATGGCGGAGTCATAGAGCTGCTCAAACTGATGGTAAGAGACCTGGTAGAGTGGGTTCACCTCACGTAAGTACTGCATCACATGGAAACACACTGCTCCTCTCCGAGCAAACTCGCGCGACAACTCACGGTTCCTGGTGTTTGTGGCCTCGTTAGACTCGACTCGTTCTTGGCTGAAAAATGTTAAACTCTCCTTAATGAAATTGCCTTTTAAAAACCTTTCCAACTTATATTTCTATAGATGCAGTCTCTGAGAAAATAACAAAAACAACCTTACAAAGACATTTCTTGAATTTAAATTAATATTGTATGACCAAACATAAAATTCAGTTTAAAAGTAGAGAACTCATTGTGAAAATATAAATTTCTTTTCTATCCCAATCAAAGAGTTTTTTTCATTTACTTTAGAGTTTCAGAATTCATACACATTTTAGAGAAGCTAAGCTCAATTTTACCTATCCAGTGTTTCGTCGTACTGTTTCTTGAGCTCGGCCAGTTTTTTGGTGGCGGGGAGTTCGTTCATCAGTCGGATGTCGCTGGACAGACTCTCCAACATGGACTTCTCTAGCTTCTCCATCAGCTCTAAGTTATCTTTCCTCTCCTGTTAGATACACGAATAGAATATATGAATTTCACTTTAAAAATTATTTCAATCACAACCATAACATTTCAAATGATATTTCCTTCTCCCTCTCTGTCTCTACATTATAAATCTACTATGTTACTTAATATTGAAAAGTTAAAAAGTTTCTAAATCTAATAAAAAAATAATATATTCCAAATAAATCTTCCCTCCGATTATCCTTTAAAGAAATCCAATCCATTTTACCTGGAGCAGAGACACCCTTTCTTCCTCCAGTTTGGATTTTTCCTGGAAGATGAACCTGTCCAGCAGAGTTTCCTCGATGTCGGCACGGGAGCGCTGGAAGTAGATGACGGAGGTGTATGCCGCAAGATGTGGTGGTACGATATGTGGCTCCACCATGGTGTGCAGGAACAAGCGGAAACGTGGATCACACTCCACCTCATGGTCTTCCACCTAAAACAGAAAAAATAATGGATGAAATTCAATCATTCTCGTTATTACTCTATTTTGACCAAATATTACTCCATATTTTTTCTAAAATTGTTTTTTTTCCTTGGAGTCCATATTTTTTTTACATTTAAAAACTTGGGGCGAAATGGTAGGATTTTCATGTTATGACAAAAAAGCAAACATGATTTAAAAGCCTGTCATAGTTTAACATGGACGACTAGATTTTTTTCATAATTAAGTACATGTTGTGAATATAATACTTGTCTGATCGACTTACAGTGATCTTGAACTTGAGTTTGCCATTGATGAACTGTTTACAACTTTGGATGGCGTCACGGAACCGCTTGTCCTTGGCCAGCAGTTTGGTGTCACAGTCCGTCACCAGTAGGGGGCAGCCCTCTGCTAGACAGTTCTCAAACTGAGACCGAATCTCCTACAAACACAACAGATAATGACCCCTCTAACTGAGATGGAATATACTACATGTACAATCACAAGGCTGTTATGTTACAATAGTCTTAAGAGTTAGAGATCATGAATCTAAATTTTCAAGAAATACTTTGACTTTTTAATCAATAAAGTATTTTAAATACGAGGAATGTAGGCAGCTCAATAAATTCTTTCCTTTTGCCACAGAAACAGTGATCACTTTAGATATATATACATGTATTTATTTACCAGTGCAAACTTCTAGAATTTACTACATGTTCTCTTTTACATTGATTCATGTCCACTTTTCTGGACCTGGATCCCCTTGTTTACTTACTGAGTACTTGACCTCCATGAGTCCGGTGTTTTCGTAGAAGTTCCGGGGCCAGTCCAGGACACGACTGGTTGGGTCACAGATGAGGGGCCAGGCCACCATACTGTCCCGCTGCATCAGGAAGCAGGCGTTCTCCAGCATCAGCTTGGTGATGGACAGATGCATCGTTTCCATCCGGATCACATCCATCTGTCAAAGATTTGGTGTTAATTAAAGTTCTTTTTCAAGTCCATTCATAAATTTAAACAAGGATTTAAAAAAAAAAATTATAGAAATCAAATGGTCGGGAAAGGTTGATTGTAAAACAATGATTGGGATTTGTTTAGTACCCATTTCCCATATGCTTTTGAGAGAGAGAGGAGAGAGAGAGAGAGAGAGAGAGAGAGAGAGAGAGAGAGAGAGAGAGAGAGAGAGAGAGAGAGACAGGGACTAAGTCAATTACACAAAAACTAGTCGAACAACCCAATTTTTAAACAATTGACAGTTGCTATGGTAACTTACAGGTTTGTACAGGAAGTCAATCAGCTCCATGTTCCTGAACAGTTTGTTTCTGGGCATGGGCAGGCTATGGAACTCACACACCTGCATGAAGAACTCACCCATTCTCTTCCTGTTAAATGTAAAAAAAATTCAGCATGATTTACATTGTTAACATTTTTTATTTTCAAAATTTCAGTGGTGGCAGATATTTAATAAGAATTTATCTGCTGTTACAGTATCACTTTTGTGAACATATCATTATTTGATACCAGTCATCTTTTTCTCAAATTCATTAAAGATTTAGAAATACTCTTCATAGCATTATAACTAGAAGTAAATAAAATAGAGATTGAGATTAAGACAAGTATGTAGCATACCTGACGTCAATACTGGCGAGACCACAGTACGCCAGGAAGGCTGAGGCGGTCACACAGTTGGCCACCAACATCTCGTTACAATCGTTCTCCTTCACATGCTTCCTCCACGACGCCTCCTGTGGCTTTAGACTGGAAAAAAGAAAAAAGTTCTCTCAGAAATGAACAAATTATTTAAACAGTGTGAAATATACTGTATCACATACAGGTACTCCCATCTATTCACTACATATTAAATCAATTGATTTGTTACAAGTTATTAAATTTAATCTTTAGCAATTTCAAGATGAATTAACAGCTTTCATCCTATTTGCATTTTGATAATAATGAAAAAAAAATTCTTTTAAATTAAATCTTTTAATATCGACATGGATATTATATAACAAATCTTAAAAATCCTCTTACCTGTCGACCATTTCTGTGGCAGCTTTGAGTCGTTCGTTCATGGACTGTAGTTCCATCTCCAGGGAGTGTTTCTCCACCACCGATTGGTTGAACTGTTTCTGGAGGCTGTTCACCGTATCTTGTAGGCCTGGCAGGTCCAACTCAACATAGTCAGGCTCGGGCTCGGGGGTGGGGGAACGCTCCTCCCTCACCTGGAAGAAGGTCAGTGAATTAGCACAAAAGCATTTTTTTATTAAAATTGTTACTTTTTTTTTTATCACACCATGTTAATAAAGTGAAAATGAACAAAAAATAAAATGGGCAATTTTTTATGAAATAAATTTAAGAAAAATTTATCCCTGTCATCCATGTTGTTTTTATATTAAGTTGGTTTTATTAGATAGGTATACCAGTACATGTAATACATCTTTGAGATACATAGTCTATATAATCTATAATGTTTTATAGAAACGTTTACTGTTATATTGATATACATTGATTTCATGCAATATCATATAGAGGCTTAATGTCTATACTCTAAAAGACAGCAGAGAAATAGAGGTTGGAGTTGGTAACATTTCATCTACCAGTAAAAGGAGATTTTTTAATTAAACTTTTATTACAGTAACACGTTAGTCTAATTTCTCATTAAACAGAGTTCATCTTTCATTTCTACCACATATTACATACAAGAGACCATTCAAGGGAAGATTATTTACAAGGAACATCTACTTTGTAGACTGATCTCTCTATTTGTAATCTGTACTTTGACTTTTTAAAACTTGTGCAACTATACTGCACAATCCTCATTCTAACTATGAGTTCTGAACACTAATTTCACTACTTATATTCAATGCAAAAAAACCCCACATATAGCTTTCAGCTGAATATATCTCCACTCTTGGTGTCCGTGGATTATGAGTTTACAGCAGGCTATTCAATATAGCAGCCTCTTTTTCTTTCATGCAACCAGTTTTACTAATACTCTACTAATCAAGTATTAAAAACCTCTCTTCCAACTGTACGAATTAGACTTATTCTGAACTAGTCTTGATTTATAACAAGTCTAATTCCTACAGTTGGAAGAGAGGTTTTTATGTATCTGAATTAATTAATTAATCCCAAATTCTCTCTGCAAAGGAATTTGATTTGCATGCACACTATATGTTTCATCAAAGGAATACTATAATTTCTCAATCTGATTAAAATCAGATCCTCGATCCACTCCATGTTTTTCTATTGTCACTACATGTGTAGCGACAATAGAAAAACAAGAGGCCCATGGGCAACATCGCTCACCTGAGGAACAATAGGTATGATGAAATCAGCTTAATGGAGTCATAATACAAACTATTTGGACAATGTAGTATAACACATGTATAACCTGTATAAATGAAAATCCATTTTCCCCCTGGATATTCTTATTTTTATTATCATTAGTCCCTTTTCTAACAGGATGATTTTATAGTAATAATACATGTTGAGCATTGCAGTTCTCAAAAAGATCCTAAACACTTGTTTATGAATGGGATATAAACCTACATCAAACTCTGAACCCCTTGTGAGGCCCAAGAATCATCAAGGGGCCAAAGTCTAAACAATTTTAAAGAATTACCTGGCTGATTAGTTTCTGAGAAGAAGATTTTTAAAGATTTACTCTATATATTCCTATGTAGAAATTCAACCCCCAATTGTGGCCCCACCCTACCCCCGGGGGTCATGATTTTCACAACTTTGAATCTACACTACCAGAGGATGATTCCACACAAGTTTCAGCTTCCCATACTAATTAGTTTCTGAGAAGAATACTCTATATATTTCTATGTAAAAATTCGACCCCCCATTGTGGCCCCATCCTACCCCCGGGGGTCATGATTTTCACAACTATGAAACTACACTACC
>WFKH01011925.1:36896344-36926919 GCA_016163765.1 Magallana hongkongensis
ATGAAGAAAACACCTAACATTTCTCCCGTAAAAGAAAAGCTTATTTCATGGAAGTGGAAGGATATGACAAATCATCCAGTCATTTGGCATTCTGTAATTGAGTATTTATCAGTAATTCTTGGGCATGAATAATTTAATCATCATCAGTGCACTAAGCTATAACTATTTGCCTGTAATTCATCTGCACGTGCAAGATAATCTAAAGAAAATTGTAAAAATTAAAAGTCCACACCAAAGAAATTAATTGAAGAAATATATGTGTAATTAGATAGTTCTATTGTTTTCAGTTTAGAAATAAAGTGGATATATTACAAGGAGAGGATATACATAGGCTATGCCTGTTGTCCAATCCTATTGAATTTATTCAATAAAATATGTTTAAATAAATTAGAAGTAAAGTGAAAAAATGTAAATGATGCGCAGTATTTTTGTTCTACTTTAATGTGCATATCATTCATTTCAATATAACATAAACAGTCACCACATTAAGTTTATTTCTAAAACATAATTTACCCGTCTTAAAGTTAAAAGTAATGAACTTAGGAAAAAGTTCTTTCCTAAGGTATAACTTAGTCTTAAGTATGCTTTGTGAAATGGGCGCCTGTGCACTCATTAGATTAATCCTTTCACATTTGTACATGTTACAACTGTGTGACAATTCATTTTGGCAGATTAATCATATATAGTATTTAATATTTAACTTTTTCTTAAATAGAGCATGTTTCTATTCCATATGACTGATTAATATCTGTTTATGATTTTCCTATTTACAAAGTCTGATTTGTAAGATCACATAAATGGAGTTAATAGTGTTACTGAGTTCATTTGTCCCAAGAGGGCCATTTTCCTAGCAATGGTTTAGATAAGCATTTGTAGGGGAAATTGATAATCTGTATTTTGAGAAGTGGCCAGCAGATTATTCTGTTTCACTGAAAGAGTCTTGTGGGAGTACTAGTCCCAGAAGGACAGCTATAGTTTGAGATTAATGTAAAATTAAGAATAACAAACCTGAATCTTCAAGCATCTCCCATCTCGATCAAGCTCTGTCCAAATTAATGCTCCCCATCCACTAGAGCAGCAAAAAGGCCACATGCAGTGATTTCAAATCAAAATCCCCCAGGCGCAATATTTTGTCACTTCCAATCACCATAACCTATAACATTACATTGTATTATGATTATATTTTGATTTTGCACATTATTTTCAAAATTTGATGATTACAATAAATAGTTTAAATATCAGATAATCAAGGATTTTGTATCAAATTAATTTATATGCTTTAGGTTTGCAATTACCTTGATTGAAGTGAATTAGCAGAAGAGCAAAAGAAAATCAGTTATGTATTTAAAAGGTTTGAATATAATAAAAGTATTAATTACCTTGATGCATCCTGCGATGTTTGCAACTGCAATTTCCAAACAATATTTCCGTTCTGCTTCATAAAGTACACATGCAGTGTTAATCTTAAATAAAATTTGCGACCACATTTTGCATCTGTTCCTAACTCAGTGGCTCTCAAAGTTCACACAGTTACTATTATTAGCACACCCCCAACATCTTATCAGCATCCAGTTAGTGGTTGACATCTGATAGAAGACCTTAGCATGCCCATAGTCTTTAGGTCATGACATTTCTATTGACCATGCTGAGAAGTTATTTACAGTATATACTGGAGTAAAATTAGATATTTCCTAGTTGATAAACATGAAGTACTCCAAGAAAACCAAAAAGTGAGTTTGTTTTTTTTTTTTTAACCTAAAATTTCCTCCTTAATACCAGAGTTAGACTTGTGGATTTATCAAAACTATGAGTACACTATTGAATTTTAGCTCGTGTATGTTGTGATTTTATTAGGAAGAGGCTGGGGGGGGGGGTAATTGTTGGTTAGTGTAAGATAAAACTTACATGTGTATTAATATAATGATTGCAGTTCATATGAGAACTTGCAGCAAGTCAACATTTTACATCCTAATGTTTGTTAAATTACTATCATCCAGCTCAAAGAATTTAACAAATGCAAATTTTTGGTTACTTGATTGTTTTCTCAAAGCTTAGGCCCTGTTACACCAGATTGCGTTCCCCCAGAGTTTCACGACATTGTTATATTTCTGGAATTGCTGTGGGATCGCAGAGAAATTCAAAACCATATTGTGCAGTTGTACTTTGAATGTTTACAATTAAGATGAAAATGTGAGAGCAACTTTCTACTCAGCTCCCGACGCGTGTAACTGCATTCCTACAAACTTCTACTTTTAACAAATGACTGCGCTCCCACTGAGTGCTCTGATGTGCTTGAATTCTGACTTCGAGTTTACGAGTTTACGGTGTGTGAGTGTGTGTGCACCTTTTTTTTATCAGTTCTTATATTACTTAACCAACATCATATTATTGTTTTAGCGGCTTGACACAAAGTTTTTGATTTTATATTTAAAATTGTTAAATTATGAGCTGCAAACCCGTTATTATCAGGAGTAATTTTGAATACTTGTTAAACAAGTTATTTAATAATTGACATAGTTAGCATGTCTTCTAAATTTCAATTGTGCTTATTCGTTCATGTACAATAGGGGCTTTAGTGAAAATCTTTCCTGCAATAATGATCATCGCAATGTATCATATCAATTTGCATCATGATAGATATTAAAAATAAAACCAGGGTTTTCCAGTAGAATGTTGATAATCGCACGTCAATTATTTATAATTAATTTAAGCAGAACTATTTTTAGTCCAAATGCACAGACAGGTGAACAGACAGACAGACAGACGGACGGACAAGGTGATTCTTATATACCCCAAACTTTGTTTGCGGGGGGGGGGGGTGTATAGAAACAGTAAACTTTAGGTCAGTCGCGGGTTTTAAATTTTGCACCTTCTGCGCAGGGTATTCCGCAATAATTAAAGAATATAGTTTAAATGTCATAAAACACAAATGCAGAGTAAAATGCTCAAATATTCAAGTAATCATGTAACATTTTTATTTTTAAAATTTATTTATCATAAAAATTATTTTTAAAGATTGAAGTGAATCTTTAGAATAATGTTCAGAAGTATTTTAATCATTTCGCCTCTTCTTCAAAGTTGACGTTATCCACGTCATAGTCAAGGTCTTACGATGACGTCAGTTGAGACTTTGACATAACTACTGACCAAAAAAAAACGTCATGCATTTTTTATTGCAGTGTCAGATTGAAATTATAATTTGCAAAATCAGAAACATATGTGCAATCTTTTCATATTCTGTGTTAGGGGAAAGGTATTTTTTATCTATTACAAATAAAATAAAATTTTATAGCCTATATATACATTACATACATATACATTTTTGGTGCAGGTGCCCTTTGATAGCATATATAGCCTATGTAAAAAGGCTGCAAAGACACATTTATAGGACCAAACTATGAGGGCGGATAGCATTAAAACTATCTGGTGAATTTTGTTTTAATTTGGCAAAAACTTTACTTATATGATAACCTTCTGTTGTTGAAAATTAAAAGAAAATTGTATGTTTGTATTTTTTTTTTACCTTTTTTTACATTTACATTTTGCAACCAAAATTTGAGTGTGGTAAATAGATTTAAACTATCCGGTCAATTTACCTTATATTTTGCACATAATTTACCGATAAGGTGACCTTTTACTGAAAAAAATTAAAGGAAATTTTATGTTTGAAACATTCTCTCCCAAGACTCCTTGAGAATGATAACATGTAATTAATTTACTTTTTAATTTGTCAAAACCAGTGTTTCAATTTGATTTTTAAAGAGTGATACAGTAACATTAGAATTTGTCTTTTATAAGTTTTACAAAGTTTTGCGTAATGATTAGAATACCTAAAAAAGTGTTTTGAATTCCTCCTTGGGTTAGAAGTAAACATTTTGTTAAATGAAATGAGGGACTTTCCTCAGATGCATTGTAAAGATTCCAATTTAAGCGAAAAGAGGAACGTTCCTCGGATGCTTTATACACCAGCTTTCAGGTAAAAAGAAAACAATCTCCATATGAAAGATTGTACGTTCCTAAGATGCTTTATGTAGCTTTCAGATGAAGTGAAATGAGGAACGTTCCTCAGATACAGTGTAATGATTTCAAGTCAGGAACTTCCTCAGATGCTTTGTTAGGATTTCAGTTTATATAATTAGGCGAAGAGAGGAACGTTCCTCAGATGACTTGTCAAGATTTCTGTTGAACTAAAAAGAGGAACGTTCCTCAGATGACTTGTCAAGATTTCTGTTGAAGTGAAAAGAGGAACGTTCCTCAGATGAAATGTAGAGATTTTAGTTTAGGTGAAGAGGAACGTTCCTCTGATGCTTCATAATTTTTTATAAGGATGAGAGGAACGTACCTCATTTTAAATGTCTGTTTTATGCATTTAAATGTCAATGATTCAGGAAAATTCCATGAACTTTGTATTGTAAAGGCTTATTTTGGGCAAAAAGGGGTGTAAATGGATGCAGATATGAAAAATAGGGTCAAAAAAAAGGAATTTTGTTTTTACCTTTTTGATTTGGATTGTGTTAGGTATTAGTGTCTCGTCAGCCCGACTTTCTTCTGGTAATCTCTTCAGACACTAAAGTTTAAAAAAATTATGATGATGAAAAAAAAAAATTCTAATCATTTATTCTTTAAACTGTAATTTTATTTCAATTAAAAAGAGGTCTTCAATAGTATAAATATTGAACAAATTTTTGTAATTACAAACTATAGTTAATATTTTCTACACACAGGAAAACATCAGCTGACAATGAAAAATAATTCATTCATAAAAACATCAAAAGTAAATGCATTTCATTTTTACTTTTTCTTTTCTATGGTACGAAATCAACTTTTCACTTGTCAACACTAGAAACAAAATCTACATCTTGATAAATTTCCTGATGTTCTGGTATTTACCTGGAAGCAGGTGGTGATGTCTTTGAGCGTGAAGAGATAGTGTCGTCTGCCGTGCATGGGTGAAGGTCGTAGGACGTTCTGTAGGGCCTTCAGCAGTTCACATGAGGCCTTGACCAGCCCATTGTGAAGGTCAATGTCAAGGCCAGGTCGGTCGCCATCCGTCATGTTCACCTGGGGGAAAAAATCAGAATGTGTCTGAACAGGGAAATACATATATCACTAATCAAAAAGATTTCAAATTAAGCAGAACATCAATCATACCATCAAATCAAAATGGAATTAATTTCAGTTTTAAAGTTTGCTTTGTAAGACAATGAGATTTCTATTTAGTCAATTTTAATAAAAGATTTTTTCAAAACTCCTTAGGTGGCTACAAATCACTGAATCACTTACATCTAGGATGCCATGTACGATACTCTTCATCGCATCGTCCTGGGGGGTCGATAGATTGAAGACTGCAAAATGTCTCTGTAACAACAAAGCAGAATTATCAACAACTTGAACTTGTAGTTATAAAAACAATTAATGTTTCTTTGTTCAATTAGAAGTGGGTTTTCTTTTTAATCATACACAGTGTCCGAGAGAGAATGGCCATATTGAACCAACCTATCTCTAAAGATGAATTAACAGTAAAATTTAAAGTTAAATAATAAAAATAAATATTTTAAAAAAATAATAGATTTCAAACAGTAAGTTCCAATCTATGATCTTGGGACAAATTGATGACATATTGCACTGACCAGCAGCCTGTCGGAGAGCTGTCTGCTGCTGATGCTGGCCTGCTCTGACATAGACATGGCAGAGATGATGCTCAGTCCCTCCACCGTCTTCATCTCAAACGGCTTCTGTAGCTTACACAGAATCTTGTCATCCAGCAGTTGTCGTAGCAACTGAAAAACAAACAAAAAAGAAATAAAGGAGAGGATCATGGGTTTTTAAGCAGTTTTCAGAGTGGGTTTGATAGGTCAATTCTGAATAAATGATATGAAAGTATCCAGATTTGATTTGATAAGAAAAAGGCAGGAAGGTAATAAAATGATTTTGGAAATAATGAAATTGCATGTATTTTGGGATATTGAGTATTTAATATGAAAAAAGTGGGTAGTAAAATTGATTCTGCAATTTTGGGGATTGAAATTATCCAAACTCTGATTTCGTAAGAAAAAGTTATTTAGGTATGAAACTGATTTTGGAAGCATTGGGATCCAACTATCCAAATTTTAATTTGATTAGGAAAAGGTGAGAAAGGTAAGAAGATGACAATACCCACCTCGTTACATCTCTGCACATCGTAGTCGTCAGGAACCGGCAGTTTGACGTCGTCAATGAACACCTTCAGTTTCTTCTTGTCTTTGGCTCCGTACACAAAGCCTGGTGAAACAAATAACACCATGAGACGACCAAGCCCAGACATCCAGGCACTTTATAACCTTGTTTTCAAAGGGGAGGGACTTGACAAAAAAAGGGGAGGGGCTTGACAAAAATAGGGGAGGGGCTTGACAAAAAGGCGAGGGATCAATTGGTTTGTTTGTATATTTTTATACAGTAAAACCATTATATTAAGAAAAAGAAAATAAGTAGTACGATCAGGCCTCCTGCCTCCCCTTTCCCCTGTTGTTATGTGTTTGAGATCAATGATTATTCTACATTGCTCCTCATTCTATTAAGTAACTCTAACCTTGTCTGTGGTAGATGTTGGAATCTAGGAATGTCTGTAGCTGTTTGGCCGTGGAGGCTCCGGAGAATACCAGTCTCTTCCACACTGCAGCCTGAGGGTCTGAAAAAAATTCATTACTGTTAGAAATCTGTGCTACAGAATTCTGCCATTGTTGTAATACATGTAACTCTTGATCTAGTAAGCCAAACATGTCAAATTTGGATACTGGTTTTAAAATCAACAGTTGTGTCAAATTCAAATATATCTCTTATAATAGCGATACCAGAGATAGTATTAAAATAATTGATTATCCAATCTTTCCAATGGACAATATATATCTTCAACACAAACTGAAAATACCAACTCATTCTACTACCAAAATATTACTTGAGGCAATTAAACAAGTACATATTCACCAAGCCCTATCAGACATACCCAGTCTCTCCATGTAGTCAATGAACTCTTCAATGAGCTTGGTTTTCCCGGATCCATTGGCTCCGACCAGCAGCACATTGAGGCCGGAGAAGGAGGCAAACTCCATCAGGTTCCTTGTTGTGATCTGTAAGAGAAAAATGTTTGAATCTAACGTCACATACAGTAAGATAAATGATCTGAAAACTTTTAAATTTCACCAACTCTTCTGATTTGTGGCAGAGAGAGAGATCAACAGAGACTTACTGTGTCTACGGATGGGACAAACACCTCGCCCAGCATGTCTTGGTTGTCTGCATACAGTACAGCCTCCGGCAATCTGAATCGAAATGGAGGGAAAAAAAATTGTCATTTCAGATATCAGATATTATTTTAATACTGTCAGCTTATCTTTTCAAAAAGTACAGTGTAAGGTGCATTTTTTTCTGACTTTCAATTCTGTTATCATGGAAATCAGATTTTTTTTTTTACAAACAGAAGAGTTCCAATCAAGGGGAATAACTCACTTTGAGGTCCATGGATCCCATTCTCCCGACTCGTCTACGTAGTAATCAAACACACAGATGTCTCGGTCATCATCTGGCAAGCTGTAGAGTTAAAAAATATTTAAGTCAAACTGAGAACATTAACACATAAATGTACTACATGTAGCTAATAAAATAGATATCCTTAGTATTCACCTTGTGATTTTGATTGATTTGATGATTGATACCACCTTGCTGCATATGTTTTCATTTTAAATTGCTTCAATCGATCATGCTTTGCAAATATCTCAAATTTGAAATTAATATTATTTTTCTTTTATTGGAATAACAATTCAACAAATGAGGCATCTCAAAAAGAATTTTGCAAAGGATTTTTCACAAAACGGTATAAAAACACAAGATACAAGAACTTGCGCATTAGACAGGTTCTTGAGAATGTCACTGAATGACTTCCTGTCCGCGCTGTCCAGAAGTCCGCCAAACGTCCAGATGAGGCAGAACAAGTAAAGCCTCTCGATGTGCAGCTCTCCGCCAATCTCGTTGTTGTTGGCCAGCATCGAGCTAAGGAGGCCCAGGCAGGTCTTAAACATCCCCACCAAAGACAGGGACTGGCGGCGCCTTAAAGGGGGCAGAAATAGCAATTAACTATAAACACTCTCTATGGAGAAGTTGGGATCAAAAGAGGGCAGATAAAGCAATATTTCTGTGATTGTATTGCTAATCACTTCTTATAGAGATATAGGGGCCTCAGACAATACCCGTAAAAGCAGTAAAATCAACAAAAATGTATCACAAAGAAAATTTATTATTTCAACATAATTTTAAATCACTCTTTATGGAAAACTAGTGTCTAAAAATAGACAGATCACAATGGACCCCTCCTTACCTGGCCTCATTGAGAACAAACTGGGAGATGGGGTCCAAGGTTTTGGCAAAAGCTCTCTGTAGAACCTATAGTGAAAATAAAACAGATGGCTTAGATTAGAAAGCCACATTTTTCACTTACTGAGTTCTCAGTAGGTTAATTATGAAATTCAATTGGGTGAACTTTAAAATATTCTTGGAAAATGTTTTATTAAATGAAACAAATAAGAATCATAGTGCTTTTTTAATTATTCATATCAGTGCTTGACACTCGAACTATATACCACTAAGGTGTAATATAAACATAGCTTGTAACACAAGTGCTCACATATTTCCATGATATCAAAAGTGAATGAACATTCCTACCCTAAAATCAGAAAAAAAACTTATGCAAAGTCGCCTTTTGAGCCTTTAACCAATTCCCCTTTTTTGTGCCTCTTTTCTGCAACACTTCAGAAAATAAAAAAAAAATCAATCCTTGAGCCACTATATACTAACAAAAGGAGCCAAAGATACATTTGTATTTTCTAAAAAACAGTTTCATTCAAACTGCAAGAACACAAATTTTCACTACACTGCAACCAGGCAACACAATTGTTGCCGATTTTTACATATTTCTTTTTTTTTTTTTTTACCCCTTCCACAGTTTTGATTGATTCTGGCTCATAAGTATCTGTCTCGGGCTTTCTCTGATACTGTCCAAGGCGATTGATAATAAAATTTAAAAAGAAGAAAAATAAAGAATTGAGAAATGTTTCTATGTGTAATTAATATTAAAATTCACACAGTACAAGGGAATATAGATGGAGTGTTTAATTTCTAGCAACTGAACACATGAAGGATTCAATTATACATCATTACACACAAAACATTGGAAATTACAAGATATCTTTTTCATAAGACAACTAACATTTGGAGTGGGGAATCTACAAGATTGAGAAAGAGGACTTCTAAATTAATACAATCTATACTATTTTACTATGAGATAATCATAGTATAATTAACTTGGAGTCTCAGGATATCAATTCTGCATCTGCATTAGGTTCAATACACTTTAATTTAATTTCTGAATGAAGATTCAACATTTTGCTGCAAATTAAAGCATTCATATTTAACAAAAAGTATGATTCAGAATTAATACAAAGAGGATACAAACCGGCCATTGCATTGTTTTAAATTTCAATTCCTTCTAACTTTTTATTTCCAAATGGTTTGCAAATTAAGATTTCATTAAAAAAAACAACTTGAATTTGAATTCTCCATCAATCACACATGTAAATAAGATGTTGCCAATTTGCCAATCTTAATAAAACTTGGTATAAAGGTCACGATGCATCATTGATCAAGGTCACTCAAGGTCACTCAGATCCTACACAGGTGTACACTAATTACTTAATACTGTCACCACTCACAGAGACCAACAGCTGATGAACCATCTCTTCCTGGATATGGAATTCAAAACATTTCAAAATATTTCTTAAATTTGTCTTAATGTAAATTCATTTAGCTGTATAATTGCTAATTAATACTAGATACGATCTCGTTACGAGTAACGAGTAGGTCTTCCGTTCAATTTTATAAACGATACGATTTAAATAATAATAAAATTTCAAAATTCCCTCTCAACCCCTCCCTTTCAGATAATGTATATGATTGTCAATATTATTTACAATGCTTAACAAAGTGTTTTGCTTTTTCATCTACAGCACATTAAAGATTTATGATTTTAATTCCCTAAATTACCAAATTACGTCATCAATGGGTGTGGTAATGAGTATTACAAACTGATATTGTTACAATCAACAACTTTGCTTCTATAATAAATTTAAAAATCTTGATCGTTTTTTAGTTATGTGTATGAGATTTTACGAGTGTCTTGGCCCCTAATCTAAGGGGCCAGCCCCTTTTTCTTGAGTTCATTCGAAAGGTTTCACAAATACTAACATATTTTGTTCTTACACCTATCTAAAATTGTTGTTCATTTTTGAGATACAAATGATTAAATATTTTAGGGGCCAGCCCTCTAGATCCTTAATGGGGACAGACATTGGTGTTTTGATTAGTGGAATTGATTATAATCATTAATACAAACATTTTCTCTTGAACAATGCTTAACATAATATGTCTCCTTCTCTAGATATATCGCGTCAAAGTTTAAGTACTTTGACCCTAAAAAACCCTAATTACGTCATAATTGGGCGTGGCAATGATTTTTTCTGATAGATATTGTTACAATCAACAACTCTGCTTCGATAATGCATTATAAAATCTTGATTGATTTTAAGTTGTTTGTAAAAGAGTTTACGTGAGTCTTGGCCCCTAATTAAAGGGGCCAGCCCCTTTTTCTTGAGCTCATTCAAAAGGACTCACGAATACTAACATTTTTTGTTCTTACACCTATCTAAAATTGTTGTTCATTTTTGAGATACAAATGATTGAATATTTAAGGGGCCAGCACTCTAGATCCTTAATGGGGACATACATTGGTGTTTTGATTAGTGGAATCGATTGGAATCATTAATACAGACATTTTCTCTTCTACAATACTTAAGAAAATATGTCTCCTTCTCTAGATGTATTGCGTCAAAGTTTAAGTACTTTGGCCCCTAAAAATCCCTAATTACGTAATAAATGGGCGTGGCAATGATTTTTCCTATTACATATTGCTACGATCAACAACTTTGCTTCTATAATGCAATACAAAATCTTTATCATTTTAAAGTTATTTGTAATAGAGTTTACGAGAGTCTTGGCCCCTAATTTAAGGGGCCAGACCCTTTTTCTTGATTTCGTTGAAAAGAACTTTTGATTTTCTACCACTTTTGTTATATATATCTTAACAAAATATCAAGTGATAAAAAGATACAGATCAAAACGTGCGAAAATTTTGAAAAAAAAATTCGTACCTGATTTTCGGGCCTAGGCAAGCTCCAAGAAATGGCGCCACTGGCGTAAAACAAATAAATAGGGCACAACTTCAGACTATAAACTACATATCCTGAAAATTTCATAGTCATATCTCTGTGATAGTTTCTGAGATAAGCTCTGCACAAAATAGGTCGTAAAAAACTACAAAATGGCCGATAAATCGGTACCGGAAGTGACGACAACAAAAATTTCAAAAACATATAAAATTCAGATAATGCCTCATAATCTGTGAAAAAATGGTTGAAATCGGCCGAATAGTTTTCGAGAAATCGCGTGCACAAAATCTGGAAAAAAATAATAATAACTAGATACGATCTCGTTACGAGTAACGAGTAGGTCTTCCGTTCAATTTTTTAAACGATACGATTAAAATATAAATGAAATTTCAAAATTCCCCCTAAACCTCTCCCTTTCAGATAATGTATATGATTGTCGATATCAATTACAACGCTTAACAAAGTGTTTTGCTTTTTCACCTACAGCACATTAAAGATTTAAGATTTTAGTTCCCTAAAATCCCAAATTACGTCATCAATGGGTGTGGTAATGAGTTTTACAAACTGATATTGTTACGATCAACAACTTTGCTTCTATAATGCATTGCAAAATCTTGATCGTTTTTAAGTTATGTGTAAGAGACTTTACGAGTGTCTTGCCCCTCATTAAAGGGGCCAGCCCCTTTTTCTTGAGTTCATTCGAAAGGTCTCACGAATACTAACATTTTTTATTCTTACACCTATCTAAAATTGTTGTTCATTTTTGAGATACAAATGATTAAATATTTTAGGGGCCAGCCCTCTAGATCCTTAATGGGGACAGAAATTGGTGCTTTAATAAGTGGAATCGATTATAATCATTAATACAGACATTTTCTCTTCAACAATGCTTAACAAATTATGTCTCCTTCTCTAGATATATCGCGTCAAAGTTTAAGTACTTTGGCCCCTAAAAAACCCTAATTACGTCATAATTGGGGGTGGTAATGATTTTTTCTTATAGACATTGTTACAATCAACAACTTTCCTTATATAATGCATTACAAAATCTTGATTGTTTTTAAATTATTTGTAAAAGAGTTTACGAGTGTCTTGGCCCCTAAATAAAGGGGCCAGCCCCTTTTTCTTAATTTTGTTGAAAAGGTCTCACGAGTACTAACATTTTTTGTTCTTACACCTATCTAAAATTGTTGTTTATTTTTTAGATATAAATAACTGAATATTTTAGGGGCCAGCCCTCTAGATCCTTAATGTGGACAGACATTGGTGTTTTGATAGGTGGAATCGATTTTAATCATGAATTCAGACATTTTCTCTACTACAATACTTAAGAAAATATGTCTCCTTCTCTAGATATATTGCGTCAAAGTTTAAGTACTTTGGCCCCTAAAAATCCCTAATTACGTCATAAATGGGCGTGGCAATAATTTTTCCTGATACATATTGCTAGGATCAACAACTTTTCTTCTATAATGCATTACAAAATCTTTATCATTTTAAAGTTATTTGTATAGAGTTTAGGAGTGTCTTGGCCCCTAATTTAAGGGGCCAGCCCTTTTTTCTTGATTTCGTTGAAAAAAACATTTAATTTTCTACCACTGTTGTAATATATGTCTTAACAAAATATCAACTGATAAAAAGATATAGATCAAAACGTATGAAAATTTTGAATGAAACTTCGTACCCAATTTTCGTGCCTAAGCGAGCTCCAAAAAATGGCGCCACTGGCGTAAAACAAAATAATAGTGCACAACTTCAGTCTATAGACTACATATCCTGAAAATTTCGTAGTCATATCTCTGATGGTTTCTGAGATCAGCTCTGCACAAAATTAGTCGTAAAAAATTACAAAATCGGCCGTAAATCGGTACCGGAAGTGACGATTTCAAAATTTCAAAAAAGGTCTAGAATTATGACCATAGGCAATCATCTGTGAAAAAATGAACAAAATCGGTCGAATAGTTTTCGAGAAATCGCGTGCACAAAATTTGTGGAAAAAAATAATAATAATAAGAAACAGTACGAAAACAATAAGGTCTTCCGTTGGAAACGGAAGACCTTAATGATTAATAACCTTGTAGCCTAGTACATACATTATACATGTTTCCTAGTACTACTCACAACCTTTAGCATTTGTTAACTATATGTGACTACAGTATTGTTACTCTGCAGCTGTCTAGCTATCCCATATTTGATTGGTTAATATTTGAAATGTCATCTTAATGTTGATTGGTTATTTTTTTTATTAGAGTATTATCTAGCAAATGATTGGATAAGGATTTACAAATTCCATTGGTTAGTTATAACCATGTTAACTTTCAGATAACTTATATATATTATTTTTTTTTTATTTAAAAGAAATACAAATTAAAGAAGAAAAATAACACATTTAATTTAGAATTTTTAAAAATCATCAACTGATTAATTCTGAATGAAAAAAAAACATATGTCTTTGAATGTAGAAAATGTTAGGATTGTTTTTAATTTTTTTTGTTTTTTAAATTGAGGGTTCTGGAGAGAACATACTCAAGAATAAAAAATAGAAATTACAATCATAGACTGAGATAAAGACCGCCAACCAGGGAAATAGAAAACTGAAAGCCATGTTTAAAAGATACCCCGTTCTATATATAGATATGACATCATTGCGTGATGGTCTTACCCTGGTAAATTTATGATGTGGAACATTCTGAAGGAAAAGACTCAAATCGTCATTTAAGGCTATATATACCATATTGATGAAAATTCCCTTGTTTAGGTTTTGTTAAGTTATAGTAATACGGTACTTTTTCAAATGGATGTTATCACAGTGAAAATGTCAAAACTTTTAAATGAGCAATAAACTGTTGGTTCCTCTCCCTCTGTGGAAAGAAGGGGGGGGGGACTTTTAGCATACAATTTTGCAGCTAAAGTGAAGTGAATAAACTTTTTAAAAAACTCCTAAAAATTTAAGGAAAAAAAAATAGAGGTGTCATAATAGGAGCATTATCATTGAATTATCAGAAAGTTTAATTTATGACAACTGTTCAAAAACATTGCAGATAAATTGAGAGGAATCAAACACCATCTTTTTTCCTATTTTTGTTGTTGTTGAATGGCCCATACATTTTTAAAACTGTGAATCTACTAATAAACCACAAAAAAAAAAAACAACAAGTGATGAACACACACACAGTCTTACCTGCTCCTAGAGAGCCAATCAAAAAACAGGGCGTGACATTAGAAACAGTTTATACATGTTATGTGTGATTACAGAGGTCATCAAAGGTCATATCAAACAGAATTATATGTATATAGACAAAATGGTTACTCTATAGAATTATGGGAGAAGTCTCCCATCTAGATTACACTAACTCTAACACTGCTAGATTAATCGATAAAATTCTAGGGGGGAATCACTCAAAACACAAGAATTTAGCCCTCAAACACCAGCTTTTATAGCAAACCATTTGTTATTCTGCTGTCTATTAATGAACATCTTCAATCATTATGGTAGATAATTGAAACTTAAGGTAAACATACCGATCTGGAGACTGAGGCGGGTGAGGCGTTGCTGAGGTTGTCCGTCTCAAAGATGACGATGATGTTGTCTGACAGGAACATCTTGTCACCGTTCTTCAGATGCAGGACCTACAATGGAAAAGACAGGATACAGACTCTGTAACCATCCGAGTCACCCTAGGCTTGTCTTGGTCTAAACTAGGAACTCTCACCATCAGAGACGGCCTTTATTGTACCAGATGAATCGCTGAATCAACTAAACATCTTTTGATGATCTTGACAAACTTACAGTGTATTTTAAGATTAACAAAAAATTAGCACACATAGCAAAAAATTCCTATCTTAGTTTGATTAGTAATAAAAATTTTACTGAAGGAATCTTATTTTCATTATATATTTTTGTCAGCTCAATTCCTAAAATGTTCTCTAATTCTCTTAATTCACTCAATGTATGTTCCTCTTAGTTATTTAACTTTTGACAAAAATCTAACTTTTGGCACAGATTTGACCTTTGAGACAGATTTGACCTTTGACACAGACTGTGGGGTTACCTTGTCTCCGTTCAGGATGGGGTTGAAGTTGTCGGCCCAGCCCGGGTTAAGTGGTCCGTCCAGACACAGCCAGGTGGTGCTCTGGTTCTGTTAATGAGGAAAAAATGAAATCCATGAGTCATAAACACAACAAAATATTTAGAAGTTCTTACAGAAAGTAATGAATAACTACAGTGATATAATTTGGCTTTCATATTTTTTTTCAATGTCCCTATTTAAATAACATTTTCTAAAATTTGGAATCAAATATAACTTCTAAGATACTTTTTCAATCAGTCAACACTCGAACAACAAACTGTCTATGTTAAACTGAAAAAAACAAATTTGGTTTCGGGAAGGGGGGGGGAAGTAGGTTGCAATAAAATCTCCCTTTAATCATCCAATAATAAAGTGAGTTATCCATATGAAAATTACAGGTCGCCTACCTACAGACTAAGCCAAAAAATGCATTCCAAGAGAAGAAATATCACATACCCTGTTGGCTTTTCTACAGGCGGAGGTAAAGATTCCGTCGACCCAGTCGTTGTTGACGTTGAGATATCCGAACATGAGGGAACAATCATCTACAACCATGGGGTTGATTTTGATCAGTTTGTGCTGGTTCTCCTGGATGTTCCCGGTGGTGCGGGAACCCTGGGATTGCCGGGACGTCCCCGCCTGATTGGACAGACTGAGGGCATCCACCAGGGTTTGGATACAGCTGCTCTTCCCACTGCCTGGGGGACCGGCTACTATCACTCCTACAATAGGGGATGAGGAAAATGTCTTGAGTGTAACATATTTGATAATAGTTATATGCTTTAATCAATAGAACATTTAAAACAAATAGAGAATTTAAAAAACCCAAGAAGTCTTAACGTTTATTTATTTATTTTGTTATTCAATGATAGGGTCTTTATATCAACTTCCATATTCAATGATTGAAAATCAAAATATCTAAAAAGAATATTCCAGCTGTAACTGATCTCTTTATTGTCTGTTATTTGGTAATTTTGTTTTTATATGGATTTTTTTCCTGATTTACTTCATGTTAACTTTCAAGAAATATGATAACATGATCAATGGGCAAAATTGCCTACGTATCCCTCGGATAAAACACAATAAACTTAATCTCGGATTGGTTAAAGTATAAAAACAACTAGCCCAATTCAAACTCTTTCACTGGATTGGATGATCAGCTTGACCTACATTTGATTAGCCCCGCCCCCTTACCGTGGTGTACTTTGGAGATGTTGTACAGCTGTTTACACCGCTCTATCCACGGGTCGTGAGCCACCAGCCCTTTATCCACACACTTCTGCTTCAGAACCAGCTCCACGTCGAATCCACGTGACCTTGCGAAGGGGATCTGGTGGACCGTGGGTGGATCGGGCAGGCCCGCAAATATGTCGTCCAGTATGTGCTTGAAGATCTTCATATTCTGAAGAAAAAAAACCATCACATACAACAATGATAATATCTATTGGTACATATTTAATAGCATGATAGTACCGGTATAAGGTTGGGATTATCTCCAACTTAATTTTCTATGGGAAATGGCAAATTTTAAGTCAATGAGACCACTTTTTCCCCCCACTGCAATTATGTAAAATCTTTTTAAAAGAGAGGGGAGGTGTGGCATCTGCAAGGATTTTTAAAACTTCTGTGGGACACGGAGTTACCTGGTCAGTGAACCTGGGTCCTATGATCTCTTTGATGGTCTGGGCCACCAGGGCGTGTTCCATTTTACCGGCCATGGTCAAGGGGTTAGGGGTGCCAGATTTGCGGCTCATGCCGGCACCTGTGGTAATTTTTATGCCACTGGATGCCACTGTGGAAAATAAATGCAATGGAATATTTTACAATACATATAGTACAGAGGTAAAGAGAAAAATAAAATATATAAAGGGTGTAACTTTGGTTATAATAAAAATCATGCACGTGGGAACTTATAATGGTTTATTAATATATCAAAGTAGCTAGCATTTGTGTGGAATTCATCTAGAATTATTATCATCCAACATTTTTACTGTTAAGTAGTTTGCAATATTGATGCAGATCAATTCGTCAGGGAAATACATGACAATTTAGCTAAACTCTTAGCGTACCCACCACCAGAAGATTTCCAAAAAGCTCTCAGACTGTTAGGCCACCCAACTTTCCATCAGAAAGTGTTACGACAAATGCCAAGATTTTTTTTCAGAACCCCAGAGTTTCACTGAGAATCAGTTAAGTCAGATAGCCCTTATTCTCAACCAAGAGGGGGGAAATTGCAGATAGAAAACTTTAAGTTTTGCTGAATCAAAACAAAGTATGGATAGGGTGTGTGCAAAGGAAAGTATTGTAAATGTAGCTATAGTTCTTACAACTGTCAACTGTTGCTTCAGTTTTATTAAAATTTGAAGCTTCAAGGATAGTAATAGTACTTGAATTCATGATTGAAATTGTCAATCACATTTGAAAAATTAGTTTACCTGGTAAGGTAATCATACATTAAAATTGATAATATATAGGTATGTAATACTATATTAGTTCTTATTTTGTTTATGTTGATATTTTTCATCAAATCCATAAATGCACGAATTTAAAAAAAAAGCATTAATTTATATATATATATATATATATATATATATATATATATATATATATATGGCTTTATGGATGCACTTATTATATAAAAGACTTCAAGTGTTCAAAGGTGATTAGATTGTACAAGATATTGTGTATTACAACATTATGTACTATAAAGTAAGTAAAACTAGTGTGTCCTATGGAGGGCGTTAAGTTTTGATAGACCATGGATGGTCCATCTACGGTGAGGAATGTGAGTTTCACTGAGTTCTGGTTCCTCAGAAATAACTATATTTTGCACTGCAATTTCAATATTTGTGACTCTATTGAATATTCATGAGTATTGATTGATTTATTAAATATTCATGAGTCATGACCACATTTGAATATTCATAATATTTATACCATACATTTGAATATTCATGAGTTATGAGGATATTTGAATATCTATGAATATTCATGACTGCCGGTACACATTAATGATTAACCAGCATGGTTATATAGTTTCATTTTGTTTAGAGACATGCATTTCTTCTGAATGATCAATCAATAAAGACGAGTCATCATAAATTACAAAGTTTAAAGTAAATGAAAACGTGCATCAGGACTTATTTTCCTAAGCAATTAAGTCTATATAACACTAAATACTTTCTATTTTAACTAAACACGTCTTTTACATAAATAAAAAACCTCTAATTTGATCATGCATTTAAGATATAGTTATACTAGTCTATATAATTGGTGTATATTTTTCCTCCTAAAGGGTCAATCCTATACATACATATTACATAATACATATATCTCTTAGCTTCAACTAAACACTTGCAGTATAAAAGTTTCCAACAATATTAATGTAGCAAAAGGTTAAAAGTGTTCAAAAAATTTTAAAAATCATGAGATATATATATATGCAGTGCTGTACATCACATAGTGTAGATAATGGAAAAATTAAAACAAATATAAAATTTATGCATCATTCCATATTCCCAATATGGATGAGATATGCATGTACCCATAAATCTAACTTCCGGTATACCTGCAAATCATGCATACCTGGCATGAAACATGCAAGTATTTTTTTTTGGCAGGGGAGGGGACAGGAAGAGGTCTGTGTAAGGAAAACATTGCTTTTGAAAGTCATAAACAACTTTTATTTGTAAATGCCCTGTCTATTTGACTTTTCCATACAAACGATCATAATATCACACTCCTTTTACTGCCCTTTACAATCAGAGTACCAAAAGGCACAAATACCAAGAGGTCAATTTCATTGAGGTTTTAAGGTGCAATTTATATGACCTTTAACCTTAAAGTTGATGTATGCCTTTTTTCTGAAAGGTAATAATAAATAAATACTGGTTCCTTGGCGTTTTTTTTGTTTTTTTTTTTCATTCCAGGTAAAGTGGGGATGGGGAAATGCAGTACATGTACTTTATATTTGGCCATGAGACGGCTTAAAGGTGGTGGTCAACAAAGGTTAATAGAGGTCAAAGGTCAATGTCATTGATAGAGGTCAAAGGTCAACTCTACTTCTCTGAATTTTTTATGAAAACAGTAATCTTTTTCTTTCATTCAGTTTGTTTACTGTTAAAAATAGTATGCTTTAGTTGGTTTTGTTAAAACAGTTGGAGTAGGAATTATTTTGTATGATAGATATACCTAAGATTTGTTTCCCTTTTAATTTCAGTCATTTGCAAAGACTTGGAAGCAACAGTTCCAAAGAAAAGAAAAAATGGCAGAGTAGAAATGAAAAGTGTGTATTACTAAAAAAAATAATCTTTTAATTTCAACAAATATTATTAGTTATCCAGGTCTTATCAAGGGTGTATGGGGTTTACCTCGAGGTCTATTCCATACACCCTGACGCCTACGAGCCTCAGGGTGTATGGAATACAACCTGGGGTAAATCCCCATACACCCTTGATTGGACCTGGAAAACGAATTTATTTCCTATGTTATACAAATTTTAAACGATATTGTTTTACCAGTGCTTTGCAACTTGAAAATCTGATCACTCAGAATAAAGATAAATAAATCTTAAAACATGTGCAATATATTAATAATTAATCGTTGTAAACAATGTATTTTAATTCAATTGCTAAACATGAATTTTTTCACCCATTTTAAAACAGTTCTATCTTCAAAAAGATTTTCAATTTTTTTTACGACTTTTAAATGTTAACGGAACTAAAAAATTATTAATATTAATTAAAATTTGCTAAAAATCATCTATTCATAACAATAGAATATCAAGAAATTGGGATTTTTGACAAATTATTTATTCATTTACTTCATCTAACGTTACATTATTTTTGCGACGTCATATTTTATTTACACATGGCTTCAGCAGGTGCTACGAAAATTTACACCCTGCTTGTCAACCAATCAGATCTCGCGTTATAAGGGACATAGGAAATTATATATGTTATCACATGTTGATCTCAATAGACACATTCACGGTAACTGCGGTACTGCTCTTTTGCAGGGCAAAATGACATAGTTTGGTGAAAAATGATGTAACGTTGATTGTTTCATTTACGTCATTTAGTTATGTATCTACTAAAACTTCGGCAAAGTTGATCAATTTGCCCTGCAAGAGAGCAGTACCACAGTTATCGTGAATGGGTCTTTATGCATTGGATATCACTCATTTAATAATCTACGTGACATCATAGCTAAACATTATGTAAGTTTAGGCGTTTGATTGACGTAGGAAAAAAAAAGTAAAAAAATAATCAATTCAATGGATAAGAGTGGAGTTGTGAAGCAGTTTAAAATGCTGTTTTACTTTCTTTTTCATGAATTAATGAAAATATATTCAAAAATGAAATGTTTGTTTGTTAATCTTCCAGGAACTTTTTTCCATGCGTAAAGTTGTTGACGTACTAAATGTGTTGTGCGACTCACAGTTATTATTTCTACATAACGATTAAAGTTAAACAAAAAGCGCGCGCAGCACAGTTAAGGCTGTCAATAAATTCCGTTCAGACAAAAAGTACGGAAAATGTGCATTATGACATCACAGAATATTACAAACCTCGAAAGTACTAATTAATTCATTTATTAGCAAAATTAATTTATACTATTCTTTTAATTAAGAACAACGAATGCTATTACTTACGATTTCGATGTCTGTTATATCGTACACACTGAAAAATAAGCGAGATGTCGTTCTCTCTGTACTACAAAATATGACGCCATATGCTTCAAAATGACGCATTAAGTTAAGTCATTGAAGGCTATCATGCGGTTTTTTAGCGATGAAAAATAAATTCCATATATTAACGGAAATTTATACATGAATATTTTGTTTAACATTATTATTAGTAGAATGCTACCTATATAGTCTTATTTCAATTTGTTATAATTATGCATCGTATTAAGAGGCAACCTCGGTTTTGTATAAAATATCGTATATTTTAAAGCTGGGTGCCTAAATAAATCACTTTATTGCAAGGGCATACACTTATCTGATCATGACAAACTTTTACATGTAAATTTGAAATATGCTATGTAATTTAAAAACTTCTAAAATCCTTGTGAAATCCCACAAATTAATTATTTTTTAATGAAATTAATACTGTGACCTTCAAAATTATTCAACATATGCATTAAAAATTATGGTTTTTTCTAACAAATAATATTATCTTACAAAGTTCACAGCATTTTTTAAAATCTACTATATAACATCAAGTTATCTTATAATTCAGTTGTGAATTTTGACATGATTATGCCCTTGCAATATTCACATTTTTAAATGACCTCAAAACCACAAATACATCTGCTTGTACCATGCGACTGCTATATCACGTGACCACTATGAACATAAAATATTGTACTATTATATATATATTTCAGAAATATATTGTATTTGAGCGACTGTTATTGATTTTAAAAAGGACATGTCCAATGAACTAAAGTATACGTGTTTTCATTACAAAAATTCGTCGATATTCTTATTGGCCGCCTTAACTGTACTGCGCGGTAAAACGTGATAAAAAGAATCTCTCATGATTTGCAATGGTAGATAATTTTTATCCAACTCTTTGTGTGTTTTCTATCCATTGCAAATCATGAGAGATCCTGTGTATAATTGTTGTGATTTTATCTAATGAGTGTAAAAATGGTCTTCTCACAATGTAAAATGTTGTTTTGTAACAATCATTTTGTAGAAGAGCTAGAAGATGGCAGAAAGAGTCTAGTGGCATGTGTCGTGATGTTCGACTGAAAAATGATCCGTCAATTGAAGTGGTCAGAGAAAATGCGGCTGACGGCAAAGTTGATGGGGATGATCAAAATGGCGGGGACTCTCGTAGTGACAAGGAGGAGGTCGAGGCCATTTCAGAGGGAGTTAAGGAAGGAAAAGTTGAACTTGGAGGTGCTGAAGAAAGTGAAGAAAAATGTAGTGCTCAGTTGGAAGAACCATCAAATAAGAACAAAAATAGTGAAAGGAATACAGACAGTGCTAAAGAGGATGGTGCTAAACTTCACAAGGAACATAAAATGGGGGATAGTTTCAGTGAGAAAGAAAGAAATGGAAGTGGGGAAAAACCCAAAGAAATTCTTAAAGCAAAAGCCAAAGAAGAGAAATGCAAACAAAGTCATGAGAAGGATGAAAGAGAAGGTGGTGTTTGCGATGAGCAGACAGAGAGTGCAAGGCCCAGGAAGAAGTTGTCTCCATGTAAAAAAGGGAAGATTGTGAAAGCCCGGAGATAGACATTACTGTGGCCAGAAAGGAAGGAGTGGAGATGGACAAAAAGGACTCTGGATCCCATCCTGGAAGAGAGAGAAGAAAGTCAGCCTTGTACGACAAGAGAAAGGATCGGCTAGATGACAGTGTGGCAAGGGATTCCAACAACCCAAAACGGAGCAGGATTCTACTGAAGGGAAGTTGGAGCAGAGGGATGAAGAAAATAAAGTGGAGAGTCAAGTTCTGGCCAAGGAAGTGGAAGAGTATGCCAAAGAAATCATCCAGTCCAGCATCAATGCACTTTCTCTTGAGGAGAGCTCTGTTTCAGCTGAAACGAAGTGAGCTGATCAGAAACATGCAGGTGTAGATGAACCTGTGACTAACACAGTGCCAAACCTTTCAGAATTGTGTAGGAGTTCAAAGGTGTCTTCAGAAGAAGGAAAACTTAGGATTGACAAAGAAACGTCTGATGAATGCTGTGAACCATCCAGTTCTGATTATGTGTCTGCTTCAGTTATACCTGAGACAGAAGTAAATGTCCCACAGGCTTTGTTTGATTGCAAGGCAGAAAACATGGTTTCCAGTCTTTCAACATTTTCAGAAGCAGACGCTGATAGTAGTCCGTTTCTAAGGAAAGATTCAGGAAAGGAAATGCTGACCTCTGCTTTTGAGTCCTCACCAATAGAGGCAAAAATTGCAGACTCAACTACATCATCAGAGAAGGAGAGCTGTGAAGTTTTTGGGGAGAGTTGTGATGACATTAAAACAGAGAATTTAATTGAACCTGAAGTTAGCAGCCTTCCCGGAGCTTTGTTGGTAAGTCCTGACTGTGTGATGTCACCAAAGTTTGAAGTTCCCCCAAACACCCCAGCATCTGGATATGCAGAAAAACTTCAGTCGTTGATGGTAAAGAACATAAATCTGATTCAAAACAAAGCCAAGTTGGAGAAAGAAGTGGCCGATTTGTTGTCCGGACTGACTATGAAGCTTCACCATCCGGTTGGATCTGGTCTAGAGGAATTCCAAGCTGAGGAATCAAAACTTGATGAAGGCAAGAAAGAAGAATCAAGCCCAGAGCAAAAGGACAAAAAGGAGACCTGTGGTGAGAATCCAGATTCATCCACTAGTATCCAGACAGCAGACAGTGCTATCATTTCTGCCAATAGCTCACCTAGTCACGATCTCTGTGTGGAGGAGATGGAGAAGTTGGATCTGTGTATGAAGCAAGACCTCAGTTCAGCAGAGGAAGGGAGATGTAGTCCTGAAGAGTACCTGTCCATGTTACAACAGGTGCTCCCTAATGTTACCTCCATCACCAAGCTGAAACCAGGCCAGCAGGAGGATGGTGTACAGAGTGGAGTGGTGTCATCCAGCACCCACACAGAATGGCCTCCAGAAAACGGGGCGTCATTGAGGGAGGGTACCACCCAGATCATGTGTAGGTCAGCTGCTGAGGTGGTGAATGTGTGTGATTTGTCTGTAGCTGAGAATGTGGAGTTTCCTTGTAAGCTTCCCACAGAGGAGGAGAATGATGTATGTGTGGAACAGTCTGGTGAAGTAGTGGAGGAACTTTGTACAGATCAGGATGAGTCGTGTTTCTCCAAGGATGATCTGGATTTGGAGGACGTGGGTATAAATAGGGCAGAGGATCAACATAACTACTGCCTGAGTCAGAGTGATGGAGCAAGGTTGATCAGAAGTACGCATGATGGGAATTTTTCTCGGGGATATGTGACCAGTGCTACAAAGAAACGCTGTAACTCTGCAAAGTCTTCTGTTTCTAAAAGTCTTGAAAACGAAGCACAATTTACCAAGCTTAAGTTGTCCAAAACATTGTCGAAATCGGAAGAGAAGCTGAAACATCCTGTAAAACCTCCATGGAACAGCAATACCAAAGTGGATCATGGGAAATCTGGAAGTGTTACACCATCCAGAATCCCCAAAGCCTGCAAGAGCAAGACAGGCAGTCAGTCTAGTTTAAAACAGACACAGGATAAGTCCAAGTCTTTGGAAATAAAGCCAGAAAAGATTAACAAAGAAATGGATGGAGAAGTCTGCATGGGTGATTTTCTTCAAGAAAATGGGAATGGTAAGAAACATCACCGTGTCAATAACAAGAGTTCAAGTACAATAGAAGATATCAAATCAAAGGAAATTCATCAGAAACATCAGTCAGTACCTCATAGGTCAGACAGCTCAGAAAAACGAAGAAACCCAGAGCAAGCCCAGAAAGTGTTGTCTGAAATCGAGAAAGGGAGATGTCAAATGGATCCAGTGGAGAAAGCTGAAGGCGCCAAAGCAGACTCCAGTGTGCAATCCATCCCAACAATTGGAGGAGTGGAGAACAAAAAACCTAGCGCTGCAAACTCCGCCAAAGCTCCACCCAAGTGGAAGAGCAAGAACGCCAAAAAGGGCAAAGGTCGACAGAAGAATCGGTGGTAAAATAGTGGAGAAACATACATTTTGGTTGTTATTGTGTATTATTTATGATTTTGAACGACTTTTCAACCATTTTTTAAAATAAGTATTGTGCATAATAGATTCAGGGACAATTTTGTATGAATACAAGTTTTTGTAGAAAGTTTTTTTTTGTTAGTAAAATTAGTTTTTGCAAATATGTTGTTTGATTTTTTATGGTATTTACATGTGGTAATTCATTTGATGTGAGGAAATTTATATGGGTTTATGAGCACAACTACTGTTGAGTTTCAGAACAAATTCTTAAGACTTGGCAATGAAGTAGCATACTGTAATTTTGTAGATTCCTTGTTAAAAATGAGGAATTAATATGCACGTAAAATCGCGAGATGCAACCCTCGGATTTTAAAATCTCGCTGTTATGTACATGAATTTATAACCAAAAATTGGTGCTCATTATTTTACATTCTCGCGATTTGATACAAAATAGCGGAATCACGGAATTCAGTACTTGCGTAAATTAAAGGGGCATGGCAACAAATTTGGTCAAATTCTATTTTTTCTGTTTTTAGCTCACCTGAACCGAAGGTTCAAGTGAGCTTTTCTGATCACCTGTTGTCCGTCGTCCGTCGTCCGTCTGTAAACTTTTTACATATTCGACTTTTTCTCTAAAACCACTGAGCCAAATTTAACCAAACTTGGTACAAAGCATCCTGATGGAAGTGGATTATAAATTGTTAAAACATAGGGCACAACCCTTTTTAAAAGGGAGATAATTGCGTAACAGTGAGTATAGGGTGTGTGTCTTTAAAAAACTTCTTCTCAAGAACCACTGCATCACAAATGCCAATATTTACACAAAGCTTGTATATATAGTGAATATTTAAAATTGTAAAAATCGTGACCCTCGGACTAAAACTGAGGCCCCGGGCGGGGTTCAAAGTTTTACATAGAAATACATAGAAAAATGTTTTAAAAATCTTCTTCTTAAGAACTACTGCACCAAAAATGCCAATATTTACACAAAAGCTTGTATATATAGTGAAAATTCTGAATTGTAAAAATCGTAAACCTCGGACCAAAACTGGGGCCAAAGGCGGGGTTCAAAATTTAACATAGAAATACATAGGAAACATGTTTAAAAATCTTCTTAAGAACTGCATTGCTTAAATTTGTCAGATAACTACGTAAGCATCTTCAAATGGTATAGATTCTAAATTATAAAATCCGTGACCCTCGATCTAATACTGGGGCCCCAAGAGGGGTTCAAAGTTTAACATAGAAATATAGAGGGAAAATGTTTAAAAATCTTCTTCTAGAGAACTACAATGTTTCAAGTGGTGAGATTACTTTGCAAGTATCCTTGAATAATGTAGATTCTTAATAAATAAAGCTGGTACCACTAGACTAATATTGAGGCCCCAAGAGGGGTTCATAGTTAACATAGAAATATATATATTTATGGAAAATGTTTTTAAAAAGTTATTCTCGAGAACTATAACGCTAGAGTTTGTGAGATTACTTTGCAAGTATCTTCAAATAGTGTAAATTCTCAATTGTTTCAGCCAACCATAAACCTCGGACCAATACTGGGGCCCCAGAAAGGGGTTCAAAGTTTAAAATAGAAATAGCATATGCTACGAAATAGAATGGTACAAGGAACTGTTGTTCAGGTGAGCGATGTGGCCCAGTGGCCTCTTGTTATCTCACCTGAGCTGAAAGATCAAGTGAGCTATTCTGATCACATTAATTTTGTCCGTCGTCCGTCCGTCCGTCCGTCTGACCGTCTGTTCGTCTGTAAACTTTTAACATTTTGAACTTCTTCTCTTAAACCGCTTGGCCAATTTCAACCAAATTTGGCACAAAGCATCCTTATAGAAAGGCGAATAATCCCTACCCTGCAATATCCACTTTCACTTCGGAATATTTGTAAACATTGGCCTCTTTACAACCTTCCTATTGCGCCTTTAAAGATAGATTTTCCCATTTTTTTTAGCTGGTATTTTTTTCAAACCTTCTTCTTTCCATCTATACCCTAAAAGGAACCAAATTCGCCCATTTAGCACCCCTGGGAATTTTTGAAAAAAACATACATTTTTAGAAAGGAACTACTTGCGTGGTCAATGAGCACGGGGTAAAAATAGTGGTATGTGACCTAAAGGTATCACACCGGTAATCGACCAATCAAAATGAACTTAGCTTAGTCAATTGTAGTTCCATATATACTTCCGAATTATTTTTTTCCTTGACTGCATTTTTACATTTTCCTTTACTCAGTTTTAAAAATTTTTGTACCACTGAGAAGGATATTTCATATATTTTGTTAGATGATGATCTTTTTTCACAGGGACTACTTCTTTCAGGGCACATGCAGCAGCTTCCTTGGGAGTGTGCAGTCTGTTTACATACAAACAGAAAACACGTGGTTTGTAGGGTAGACCTGTTTGAAGCTAGATACTGTAAACTCCTTATATTACGCGAGTACTTAATTTCGCGATTCTGCTGTTTTGCATCAAAACGCGAGAATATAAAATCGCGAGCACCAATTTGTTATTATGATTTCATATAGCTCAAAACTGTCTGAAAAATAAAAGCGAGATTGTAAAATCCGCGAGGACAGCTTCTCGCGATTTTACGCGGAAATTAATTCCTCGCGTTTAATAAGGAATTTACAGTATTTTGAGAAAATGCCGTATCGTGTGCCCTTTTTATGGTGTTAGCTGATGAGAAATAACATTTCCTTCGAATATTTTGTCATGAGAAATACAAACTGATTTTTAAGAATTTTTTTCTCTCTATAGTGTTATATAGTGAAAACAATTACCGGTGTGATACCTTGAAATGGGTAGACAAACCCGGGCCGGTGTAACCGTGAAACCGGGACAAAATGAAAGCCGGATCAGATCGAGATTTTTCAATTTACGTCGATAATAATTAACCGATGTCATTGAAATTTTCAGGATACGTTACAGACCGGTATATTTGTATTCGCTGTAAATATTGATAGACAACAATGCGTTTTTTGGAATTTTTTGACGATTGTTGATTTCCAAGTTGGTAAAATGGGTAGGCAAACCCGGGTCGACATTTTACGGGTTTGTGGACTTATTTAAGAAGAAACTTAATAATTCATGTTTAATTCCATGCTTCTATAACGAGTTTCTTTGTATAAAGCAGCAATGACGCATGATAAACGGGTCGATCTGACAAAGAATTTGTTGTGCAACAGTTCACATGCAAAGGGAGTCTTTGAAACATGCAGAATACATGTACATTTGTGCCGATTTTGTGAAGTAAAATGAGGTTAAATATTTCAATGCGTTGACAGTTTTCACATATGACGGTGGTGTTAGGTTGTTTTGATTTTCGTTTTGTTTTCATAAGTTATGCTTTGTAACCTGGGAACTATCGCCTGTATTTTGTAATTTTTACGTATCAAATCAAACAGAGACTTCGGTAAATCAGACAGTTGACTGTTTACCTGCGCAAATTAAGTAAAATTTGATGTATTAACAAAGTACATGTACTAAAATACAATTCATTCTATCGGTAATTCGGTATGATCTTTTGCGTAATGGTTGCATGATTAATGCATTGTGTTTTGTTGAGATACTCAGCATTTTCTCGAGTTTATTCAGTTTAAATAAAGTATAATATCGCTGACGGAAATATGAAGGCATATATGTGAATCATTTGGAAAAATAAATTGTGCTCTTTATTTTAGAGCATGTTTCTTCTGTTTAATTGTTTACAATTTCTATTTACTAACCATATTTTAGAGTTAAGCTTCGAATTATAAGCAAGATTCAGAGCTTTGCTCACAATTCTATGTTTGTACACAGATCTGAGGCCATTTTTTTCCCATTTCAAATGCTGAATAGGAAATACCAAGTTAAAAATCTTAAACTGAATGTAATTAACTCATGTGGACGAAATATGACTCAAACTTAGCAGAATTGTGAGCTCTGTATTCTACGATTGACGCTGAAATTTTGGTTGGTCATTAGAAATGTCTCGCTAAACGTTAACTACTTGTGCAAAAAATTAAAGGATGATATGCTGTAACTACTCTCTAGGGGCCCCTCTTTATACAATGAATAATATGAAATCTACATCAATTTTGATAGTTTTTCAGACACGAGTAAATAAAAACGACACCGTTAAAGGTATATGTGGCGTATTTGGAGTAAAATTTTTGACACGAGTTTGAGTAAAAATATACATCATGCTTCTTATAATTAGACGTTTCACAAACTCAAGGCCCATAAAACATGTTCTGTCTTTAGTTATTTGTCTCTAAACTTTGCTACACGTCTGATTAATATTAATGTGATCGGCCATTTATAACGCCACTGCGCATGAGTGCGGGAAAACCTAGCATTGAAAACACGATGGAAGAAATTAGAATCACGTTTTCCATGCCTTAAATTAGATAATTCTTATATCAGATGACACTCGAAGCATTATTATTCCGATATTCATTAATGTAGAACGATATAAATTGTTAATTATGTGTAATAAAGATGAAACGATTTTAGGATCATCGACACGGTAAACTGAGTAGGCTAAATACCCCCTCTCCCTGAGGAATGCATGTACTGAGAGTGTTTATTTATTCTTTATTCAAAAATTCCTCTATATGAAAATCCACTTGTGGTTTATAACTTATAAAGTAAAGACATGGAACACATGGAGCACGAACCTGACTAGCAAAACCCCTACAACTTCATGATGGAAACTTAATTTTAATTCGGCTTTAATTCCTATTACATCAATCTTCATGGTCTCCGATGACAATCTTCCCTTTGTTCATATCCTTGTCAGTCTGTCTCTTTTTTTTCATTGCCAAATATGTAAAACTTAACGGTATACCTATCTTTCTCGTCGTCGCCATTGTTGTTGATAGACCGAGATGGATGTCACGTGACCCATTTAAGGCGGGGTTATTCAAATCTTTTGTATTTTTTACCGTGCCGGTAAAAATTCAAAAATACTTTTTTGATTTCTTGTATCTTTGTTATGCGATTGACTTATAAAGCGTAATTTGTGTGAAAGTCCTATCTTTTAGTAAACAAATGAAGCAAATTATCAGATCTTATAATTGTTATTCACTAAAAATACGCCACATATACCTTTAAAACAGTTTCCATAGTTCTGACACATTTCTGTTACGGGGATTAAGGCATTATCGCTATTCCTAAGAAAATATTACAGCGGAAAATTATCCTAGTTTGTAGCCATTTGTTTAGTGTTTTTTTTTTAATAAAGATGAAAATAATGGGTAGGCCTTAGTAAAATATAGTGATTTGCCTAAAAATACATTGATTTTTATAGCTCTTTAGTCTTTATCATGTCACGCGACAACATTTTTCATTACTAGTGTATTCATCAATCAAGTGTGAGTAAGGTTATAAAAATCACACGAGTTTACGCCAGGTAAACAACAGTCGTTAAATTATAATGGGGAAGACAAATTAAATTTTTGTATGTTTTTAATTTGAGCAATTGATCCCATTGTGGTACAATTTTCTTCTTCACATCTATAGGAATTGTTTTAATAAAATACAATAAATAGTAAGTAGTTAAGGAAGAAAATGTATCTATATGCTCTCA
>WFKH01011925.1:36935377-36963264 GCA_016163765.1 Magallana hongkongensis
GGCCGACACTTAAACTCCTTACCGGGGCCACCAACAAAAAATTTTTTAGGGTATCATATTGTTAAGAACATTATTTTGAGCAACTTTTCTTCTACAATGCTTTTCAAAATATTTCTCCTTTTCTAGATATTAATGATCAAAGTTTTGGACTTGTGGCCCCTTGAAACCCCTAATTACGTAACATATGATTAAGGTATGGTACTGTATAGATAAATAGCTGTACAATGAATATTTTTGCTTCTGTAATATATAACAAATTATTTTTCAGTAAAAAGTTATTATAAATAGACTTAAGAGCCCTCTTGGCCCCTAATTTAAGGGGCCAGCCCTTTTTTCTTGATATCAAATAAAAGGTCTCGTAATAATAAACACATTTTGTTCAACAAGTGTTCAGGAATTGTTGACCGTTTTAAAGATATCTGAACCAATGTGTTTTAGGGGCCGACCCTTAAACTCCTTACTGGGGCCACCAACAAATTTTTTTTAGGTAGCAAATTGTTGAGAACATTATTGTAAGCATTTTTTGTTCTACAATGCTTTTCAAAATATTTCTCCTTTTCTAGATATAAATGATCAAAGTTTTGGACTTGTGGCCCCTTGAAACCCCTAATTACGTAACATATGATTAAGATGTGGTACTGTATAGATAAACAGCTGTACAATGAACATTTTTGCTTCTATAATTTATAACAAATTATTGTTCAGTAAAGAGTTATTGAAAAAATACTTTAGAGCCCTCTTGGCCCCTATTTTGAGGGGTCAGCCCCTTTTTTATGATATCAAAGGAAAGCCCTTGGAAATTGAAACAACTTTTGCATTACATGTTTTAACAAATTATTTACAGGTTAAATGATATTTTACAAAACGTATTAAAATTTTGCCAAAAATTTTGGTGCTAATTTTCGACCTCGGGCGAGCTTCGGCGCCTTGCGCATTTTCCACAATGTCAAATACAGAGGATCATCTACAGACATCCATCTACATATTCCTGAAAGTTTCAAGTTTTTATTACCATTAGTTTCGGAGGAGTTACGTGGACAAAATGATCCTTAAAAATTCACAAAATCTTAAGAATCTCAAACCGGAAGTGACGTCATCAGCTTAAAATTTTATATAAGCAAGCACGTTTAATGCTCTATCAGTCCTGTAAATTTGGTGAAAATCGCCCAAACAGTTTTTGAGTTATAGCGCTCGAAAAATGTCAGAGGAAAAATAATAATATAAAATAATAATAAAAAGAAACCGTAGAATAACAAGAGGGTCTTCCGATGGAAACGGAAGACCCTAATAATAAAGAAAAAGAAACCGTAGAATAACAAGAGGGTCTTCCGTTGGAAACGGAAGACCCTAATAATAATAAAGAAAAAGAAACCGTAGAATAACAAGAGGGTCTTCCGTTGGAAACAGAAGACCCTAATAACAAGAGGGTCTTCCGTTGGAAACGGAAGACCCTAATAATAAAAGTGAAAAAGAAACAATAGAATAATAGAAGGGTCTTCCGCTGAGACGGAAGACCCTAATAATAATAGGGGAAAAGAAACAAAGCAATAACAATAAGGTCTTCCGTTGGAAACGGAAGACCTTAAAAATAAGACTGTTTCATTCCTTGATGTTAATATATGTACGAGAAAGAATATATCAAATCATTTTCAGGTATGTGAATAGGGTAGGATAAGTGAAAAAAAAACAAAAGACACCAAAAATTAAATCACAAAGTCCGTTATTCTCTAAATTCTTACGGAATGCCACAGGCAGTCTGCAAGAACGAGTAAACAAGTGAATTTTTGACAAATTAAAGAATGATGTAGCAACAATATATTAACATACTTCAGTAGGTTTTAGGCAAGTCTTAAGATTTTACCCAAGTCGTACTTAAACTCTACTTAAGGCAAAATCTAGCATGCATTATGTTACGGGCCGCTGGTCATCTACATGAAGAGACGCCTTTGTCATAACTGATGTTCACAAGACAAAACATAAACGAAAAAAATGTATCTTCTAAAACAGTGTGCTTTATAAAAATGTTTTCCTAATCAATCAGCTTTATGTTGACATGATATTTGTGATCAGCTTTGGTCGATTACAGTTGGCATTGTATGATCTTATGAATGTTTTACTTTTGGCATAACACAAAACAGTTCATGTTGACAACTGATATTACATGCCGGTCATTCCTGTAAAAGGAATACTTGTTTCAACAAGGTTTACGGTGTTATCGCTCTTAGTCGAAAGGTTGCGCAATCGTCGGCAAACATTACAGTACTGATGTTAAACTGTATGTGTTACGAAATAGGAGGTAGTAGCCACTATGTCGTTTTTGATTACAACGAAACACGAAGGAACTGTATTACTGAATATCGGAATGATTTAGCGAAAGTTTATGTTTGTAATGTAGATCCTATTTTTTTTGTCCGGTTGCTAGTTTCATGTTAGAACATTGATATTGTCTAAGTGTTTGTTGGTGTAACTAAAAGGTAGCCTGGAGGTTCCCTGAGATCTGTTGTGCCCGGAGATGTTTCTGTAAATAAAGATAATCACCCTCTGATCAATCTTAAGATGATCTTCAGGATATAGTCCACCATGATTCATGGTGGACTATATCCCGAAGATCATCTTAAGCTGTTTCTGCCCTTGTTATGACGACATGTCTAGAACTAATAACCTCTAGCATATTTATCAATGTGAAGGGTCAGATATACAAAACTACTTTTTTGGCATATCCCTTAATATTGAATATTTTATTGTCAAGTAATTGGATGATATTGCCACCTGTGTCATCTTTTTAGACAATGATTTTAAAAGATTTTATGGCTAATTATGGCGTAGAGAAAAATTGTAATAAGCACTTTCTCATTGCGTTTCATATGAAAACGGAACCTCCAGACCGCCTTTAAGTTACACCAACAAACACTCAGATAACATCCATGTTATAACATTAAACTTGCAACTACACAAAGAATTACAGGATCGACATTACTAGCCGAAAATTTCACTCAATCATTTCAATATTGAGTATTAAAGTTTCTTACTTAAAGTTACATAGTCACTACCACCTCCTTTTCCGTAATGCAAACAGTTTAAGTTCAGCATTGTAGTGGTGGCCGACGATTGCGCAATCTTCCGACTAAGAGCGATAACACCGTAAACCTTGTGAAAACAAGATTTCCTTTTAAAGGAATGATCGGCATGTGTTATCAGTTGTTTTGTGTTATGCTAAAAGTACAAATGCATTAGATAAGTTAAATGGCTGCTTCTCAAAATAGCAATGAATGGATTAACTTTACGTTTAGCAGGCAAGATGTACTTCCGGATGAAATTCTTACACATGTTAAGAAAAAGAACGTGATTTGAATCATTATGTTACTGTATAAATGTTTAAATCTTTAAAAATGCATCCAAATACTGTTTCTTAGTTATAAAACTGTAAATAAAAGATTTTCAATGCAAAGGATTAAAGTAGCATATTGTGAAGTTTGCCGGTTGCCTCATACGTACACAACTGTGATCGGTCGAAGCCGATCACAAAAATCATGTCATATGGACACACAGCTGTTTTATTAGGAGAAAAATATTAAGTTCACCGTGTTTTGATGACACAATTTTTCAGTAATGTTTTTTTCTTGAAAACATCGGTTATGACGAAGGGGTCCAGTTCTTATAATGTAGATTACAAGCGGCCCTTAACATAATGCATGCTACAATAAGGTTTAGTAGTTTTTAACATAAAGCAAACTAAGCAGTGTCCTAGCCGAGTCACGCTTATGTTTAAAAGTCATTTCAAAATGTTTAATTTATTTATCGAATTTGAGTGTGTTTATTTCAAATCATTATGGATAGGTTAATATCTACTCATATATTCTAATAATTGCTTGATATCGTTAATATTAAATAGTTGAGACACGATTTTATTTGTAAATGTATTTAACATTTGTATAGAATATACGGCAATGTATTCAAAATATTGCTTGGATCTCTTCATTTTGACAAATATTCACTTTTTAGATGTTCATGTAGAATGTAAGAGACACTTCTTAAGAACTTAAAGAGAATAAATAGACTGCGTGATTTAATTTTTTGTTTGTTTTTGTTTTTTAACCTTACCTCCAAAGTTCACATCTTCAAATCTTTATCATTTCAATATCTTGAAAATTTGTCTTTCAAAGTACTTTTCCTTTCTAAAATTCCGCATGTGTTTATCTATAGTTACTGTATTTAAACTGAACAGTGCATGTCTGTAACCTATACTGTATTCAGTAGCCCACTTGCATAATATTAAAAAAATTGCATACCTCATTACGGTCACTAAAAGTATTTACCTCAATTAATCCAACACATTTATAGAGGTAAATATGTAGATATTGATTTGTTTGTGATTTGTGTAATTGCGCAATGTGTTCAATACTGAACTGCAATGAATTAACTATATAATGGCTAAATATGTATATACAAAAGTTGAAAAACCATCTTTTGTATGTTATAGGCCTTTGATTGTGGTGTTATTTTTCACTTTCAAAGAAGTATGTAAATGACCTAAATTTTGATTTAATGGCCATTACTATTTTTTAAAACATTAAAAAAATCATTAAAATTTTACAATAGCATTAAAATTTTCTTCATTGGGAAACTATTACAAATAATTAAACTCTTTAAAAAATAAAATAGATTTGATGAATGGCAGTGGCACTAAACAGGTACAAAAATTAAGTTTTCAGTTTAAATTAAAAAAAAATATATTTCAGATCTCTAGCAGTTTTCAAATTCCTACCCAATTTTGATTCAATTTAACAAACCAAAAAATGAATGATAATACAAAAACATTCATAGTATTAAACTGCTTATATTGACCTTATTTTGCTGGCATAAAATTTATATGAGGTCAATGATCAACTTGTTGAGATATGGCGTCTTTTATCGTTTTAAAGCATTTTCAAATATTTTTGCATTGCGTGCAATACGATCATCTTATATTAATGATTAAGTGAGATAAACCAAAATAAAATATGCAAAATTATATTAAATAATATAAAGAATCTTAACTTTAAAATTTACATTACAGTCAAAAATATTTAAGCGGAAAGCAAACACACACACACACACACACACACACACACACACACACACACAGCCTAATACACAACATTTTTTTACCCTACCCGGCATGTTAATAATTGTTTTGCGGATTACGATATGATTAATGATGAATTGCTTATGGTAATTTTGAGTGGGGTTGAACTATTATTTAAAAAGTTATAGACATTCTAAATGTTATAAACTCTATTTTTTCAAAGCTAAAAATTTGAATCAAAATGCATTGTAAATCTTATAATATACATAATTGCAAGTTCAAATGGCCTTAAATTGTTAAGAAAATATAATAGAAAGGAGAGTATTTAATTTCTGTAAAGAATACTTTTATATATGGAAGTCAGTAAATGATTTATATGATATTTGACTGGGAAGCAGTCGTCGCTGTAAACACATGACAAAGATTAACTACATATCAATAGTTTAATTCAATTTGATTGTTAACATATTGTTTCTCAAATTCAAACAACAATTACATAGATTAACCATTAAAACATCAAGGGTGGAGAAACCCTATTACATACTTAGGTCTACCGGCCAGCTTAGTTTTAGGTAAATTTTAAGTATTTTTCTAGTTACAGATTTAAGTCTATGAAAGTACATAAGCTTACTTGAGCACTGTCTTAAACTTATGTGCCGTTATCTATGTCTTTTATTATGTCTGGTTCACGAAACATTCCTGAGATATGACGGAAGTGTGTTCCTAAGATAGGACTTAATATGATATCGAAAATACATAAATACAGTTTATTCAACATTACAAATGATTTAAAATTGAGCATGCATGGCTTATAATATAAACCGATGTAGATCTACTCTTTAGCCAAGGACATTTGAATACTTTGGCCAATACCAGTAATTAAAAGAATGAATGTAACCGTCTTAGTGTAGATGAATAATATTCTTTTTCCAAATAGACAATATTTGCAAAAAAAACCCAAAACAAAACAAAACTATTTAAGCTCCAAGGCTGGCATGTACCAGCGGATAAGAAGGGGGGGGGGAAGGTAGGGGTCCCTCTCCACGCAATTATGTTAAAATAATTGTATAATTTTTCTAAAACATTCAATTGTTGGGATACAAAATGATACTTTTAATGTATAGTGAGTTATCTCTCCACATTTTTGTTGATTGAAATCGGTTTCTTTTCCATTCGACCATATTTAGATTATGACAGAGATATAGAGCACAGACTCACTCTATAAAAGAAAAGGCATTAAGTTTCTTAAAAAAATACATTATTTGGAGATCTTGATACGTACACGCCAGTTTGAATCAACATATTCCAAATATTGAAAATATTTAAGGACTACAAATCGAAGACATGTTAAATATAATATATCGTTTTGAATTATTTTTGGTAAAATTAACAGATTTGTTGATATTTTAATTTTATAGTATCTTTTCCGTCCTTGTATAGGCATTTTACACGCCTTATCCACCTTTTTCTTTAAACATTTAATAATATCAAAGTTTTTATATCCTTACACTGCAGAGCTGTATAATATTTCAGGTTTAAATTTAATGGAAGCGAGGTCACGGACAATTTAACTGGTAGTAAAATTTGTTATTTTTCTTTTAATAATGCAGCACATGGCTTTTTAAGCTTGTTCATGCAAGCGTTCTTTGGTTTTACAAAAATAACCGGTGCGAAAAAATACAACTTAAAGGACATTGATTTCAAGATATCGACTTTATTAAGAAACTGTATTCAGAGCATATGAATTGGTATTGTTAGGTTTAGGATGCAAGACAAAAGGAGATCACACAATCTTTGTTTTATATGTTTAATATGCAACGGTATAATGGGGCAACAGGCAGTCTGCGAGAACGACTTAACTAGTAAACATTTGTCAAAATAAGGATGTAACAACCACAGACGCTTGTTTCATACAGGAGGTCTATTAACTATACACAATGACACAAGGTCTCCATTTTTTATATGATCAAAATGTAGGTCACCGATTACCCTGATATCATTACTTATAGTCCGTATATGGCGACAGTTTAGCGATCTCATTGGCTCACGGTTCTATCGGGTGTTTTCCATTAATTAGATTGAAATAGAAGGGGGTTTCTGCTAAGCATTCCATGTGGTACTATCGCGATATACGGACTATGAATAAAGATATTCGGGTTTGAATCGGTGACCTACATTTTTGATCTTAAAAAAGATCTTGTGTTATTGATTGAACGTTGTAGAGCGCAGGTTCTCAAGTTTTAAGAAAGATCCCTTTCATAACTTTAAATACTTTTGTCCTCCGTTTCCAGATGTTTGACAATTTTTATGAATTCTTTTAGCCATTGAATTATATTTTATATATCAATCCCAAATTTAATATAGACGCTTTGAAACACTACAACGCATTCCTAATATGAGCCTGGCTAAGGTTTTCTCCAACCGTGGGCAGTTCATGTAGTTAGATATCACAACAAAAGCGTGTCAGCAAAGCGAATGATCGTAATTGCTTTCCAAAATTTGTGTTACATGAATGTAAAGTTGACAAAATTATGTTACAGGTGTAACAGGTATAGGAAATTTTTGCAAGCGTACGACATGCTAAACACGTCTTTTATTCATCAATATCACTACAAATTCTAACGACTTTACCCGGAGTCAAAAATTTACACGTGACTAGTATTCATCTGTTGGTATCTTGTTCCAAAATAAAAATAAAAAGGATATAGAGCTGTCCATATTCGAATTTAAAACTGTCATTAAAGTCAATATCAAAATCCTGCAAAAAATATTCGAATACTATTGTAGAAGCTAGGATGTTGTCCACGGTATTACAGTGTTTAGTTGTCGTCCCTAATTTACGGACTGCCTAGTATTAAAACATGTATATAAACGCTCAATATAAACGCTCAATGGCAATTGCAAATAGAAAAATATACATGTACATCAGAACAAGGCTACAGGCCTTGATGGTCACCTGAGTACCTTGGATGGAACTGTCAGGAAGTCTAGTCTTATGTTTGCATATTATTAGACTTTTGCAAACTCCATTCAGAAATGAGAAAGGGGGAAGGCAAGAGTCAAAAGAATATCGGATTATCTATAACTTAGGTATAAGGCTAGAGAATACGTCCTTGGGAAAGTTTTTGTCGTGAATACCTTGGGAAATAGTACCCAGAATATGAAATACTTATACATTTTAAAAACAGTCGATGCATAACATGCGGGTTAAATAAAACCAGCCATTTGGGGGACGAAACCAAACGGTACCCTTTTCTAAGCATTCTTATAATGCATTTTGGTTTGTTTTTTTATTGTTCCTATATAGGAATTATTTTTGATTTACTTTAAGCATTTATATCTTTGAACGGAGACCGATTCTGCTGGTGTAAATAGGCGAAAGTCCATAATTTTCTAAGATAACTAGATGATAACCCGCGCAAGCGCGGGAATTAACATTTTACACATTATTATGATATAATGCTTAATATATTGAAACATATTTTTTTGTTCATTTTTGTATATACTTTGTCCGATTTTTTCTTATCTTATTTTTTAAAATTGAAATAAAAAAAACAAACTGCTTTTTTATTGAACTTATTTCACACCAGTGAATGGGTATTTAGTGTATCTCTCTCTAAATTTGGTTCTTTAGGTCAATTTTCAGTATAATTTATATTACTGTCCCAAATAAGAATTTCAGACAATCTGGAGGGGGGATCCCCATTGAACTTCCCCGTTTAATGCATACATCATTTATCCATAGAGACAAAGAATACAATAATCTGTTCATTAATGTTTACAAATTAATGTCTAAGGTTTACAACCAATCTGCCGTGGTATGAAAATGTATGAAATTAAAACACGGTAGGTTATTTATTATTATCCATTTGCATGCATATTTTAAACCAAAGTTGTCAGATTCAAAGTATCTGCCCGATAGTTAACTCGCCCTACACTTTCCGCCATAATGTCAATTAGTCAACCCCCCTTTCTAGGTACCCCGCTCTAGAAAGTTCTTTCCATTAATACTTACGTCGCAATAATTGTTCCATTTTATTTATTAACTTGTTGTATTAATCGTAGTCCGATTCAAGGTATCTGTCCGCGATGCATGATGAACTCTTCCTACACCTTTCGTTAATTAGTCAATCCGCGTTCTTGGTTACCCCGTTCTGGAAAGTTCTATCCCATTCTCTCACCAGAGGTCGTGCTTCGCAAGCGAATGAGTATCAAAACAAAAATCGCCCACTAAAGAAACGAATTGACTCATTTTATTTATTCAACGTTTGTCGAATCTTAACTTCTATGTATTCTCTAAATAGGCTCACAGTAAATATATTTACTTTTTACGTAATCAATTAATATTATTTCATTGCAAGTATATATTTTGATCAAGACTATCCATGACTTGGATCCGCCAAAGCGTGTCCACCACCTTACTCTCATTTTTGCTGTTTTGGGCTTGTTTATCGAAAATGAAAGTAGGTTTTTGATTAATTTCACAATAATAACTTACTAGTTAAAATTCAGTTATACCTTACGGACATCATCACACATGTGTTGAAATACCAAAGGTGTAAGCAAGTACTCTGGTGCAGGCATTTTGTAGTTTATTTGCAAAATGCCTTATTTTATAAGTAAAGATTGGTTTGTTTGGAAAATTATTTATTGCTGTTATGACTAAAAAATCGAACAAGCAGCTTTAAGATGTCGCACACATTGAGGGAGTTTTGTTGGTCTACTCTTCAGCGAGTCACTATGATGTTGGATCAGTCAGTAGTTTAGCTGTAGGTAGAAAAAATGATTGGAAACAATGATTTGTCGAACTCTCATGAAGATATTTACCAGCTAATGCCTGAAGTTCATGTCGTGACAATTCATTCAACAATTAGCCATCCGGTGATGGATGGTAAGATATGATGCTTGTTTGTATTGAACGCCAAAGCGCCTCAAGGTCAATATCATATTTTAAAAATAACAATCGGTATATCTTTTATATACAATTGGTTTCAATATTATAGAGAGTGATGACATTATTATATACACTGCTAACGTCATTATATACTGTGATTATATCATTTTCTTCTATTCAGGGGTAAATCTTTATATAGATATTTACATTTTCAGCTGTCTTTGTCTGTGATAACATTACGAATCAATTTGAATCCTAAAACCCAGTAACTTCATAAAACTTGAGTGACACAAAATGGGCGTGTCTTATAGCATAACCGAGAGACGGTATTGGCTGCGCCGCAAGGTAATACAAAGCATGTGCTACATATAAAAAATAGTGGTTTTAAATAATGTTGTTTTAAAGTGTACAAATTGGAAATAATGTAAATATAAGTAATAAGGAATCATTCTTTGAATATTATGAGGTGATAATTTCCGTCGGAGCGTGGTCAAATCTATCATAAAGCCCTTCCGGCTTTACTGGATTTGACCACTTCCCGACCGAAATTATCACCTCATAATACTAAAAGAATGATTCCTTATTACTTTGATAAAGTGGTAATAACATTACGTTATGTCGTAGTAGTTTATTCATTATAGGCTAAAAATAATTCTTTATATGATTTGATAAACTAATTTTATACTTATATAAACTCATCAGGTATTGTTCTTCAATCGTTACGTTACTAATTTCATTTTATGGTGTGTTACAATCATTATGTATATTGTATTATTATAAATATATATTACCTTGTCAGCAAATACAATCTTCCACTGGGTCGCATGCTGACTGACGTTTTTCATACTAATTGTTAGACCATAATTAAATACTCAATTGTCTACGGACTTTGCCGGGTTTTTTTTCCCCGATTACGACAAGGAGCACACGACGGGTTTGACCGGTCAGCAGAAGATGCACACTGCTCCTAGGCACCTGATCCTGCCTCTGAGATTTTCCAGAGGTCCGTGATTGCTCTGCTCTGGACTGTTAATTGAATACTGATTTGTCCACGAATTTTCTCCGTTTTTTCCGATCATTATATTTTCCCCATATAGCGTCATTTTTCCCGTAAATGACATTTTTTACTGATATGACATTGGGCGCACGGTTGGTGTGACCGGTCAGAAGAGGATGCTTACTCCTCCTAGGCACCTGATCCTACCTCTATCTTTTTGGAGGTCCCTGTTGCTCTGCTTTGAATTTGTAGTTCGTTTTATGGATTTTTGAGTTAGTTGACGGTTTGTTATTGTCATTGTTTCATATACTGCGGTAGAAGCGTTTCATGTAATGGTAAATCCTTTATATGATGTGACAAGTTTATTGAATGCCGTTGTCGAGTCATTATTCAGCTCTTTACATCATGTGATTATTTTATTTAAAGATATGGTGTAGTAACTTCTTTATATGCTGTGGTAACTTTATGATGAGGTTGTAAACTGGCTCTCGCTGAAAAGTCTTAATGGGAAATAGCTCTAGTTGGGTTTTTTTAAAGCTTTACACCACGCGATTAGCTATGAAAGGGTCAGTTTCGGTCTAAACAATCGAACTATATACAAATAATCGCCATTATCAAATTTATATAAATTATCAATTAAAAGTCACCTGGTTGTTTGACCAAATTCAATTAGCATTTAATGATCTCAAGTTTGCTTCATTAAAAGAGAATTATTATGATGCATGACTATAATTGGACACGTTATATTAGAGACAGAGGGTTTAGGCCTTCTGTAAGATAACCCCTAAGTGGTAATGCAGTATAATGCTGAATAAAGTTCAATTATAAATCCCATTGAAAACAGCAATAAATCGACCTAGAGAGTTGACTCTTTTATTCATAATATTGATAAATCTACCTAAGCCATTAATAACGGCTAATCTTTTAAATGAAAATAATTAAAACAATTTTGAAAGCATTTGGTCATCTGAAATACATTGATAGTGAAAGGCTTTTCTGTATTCTTTCAAATTTGTACATATCATAGTACAGTGATATTCATCGCCAATATTAGTTTTACATAAATTACAAATCGCTCATTTCTAAGTACATTGTTCCATCTGCCTGCCTCATTTGGTAGTTTATGTCTCGTTGTTTTAAATCTAAGTAATATAGTAATATGTAGTATTCATAGAAACACTAGAGTTTAAGTAATATTCTGGTAAAAAATATTATTAGTAAATAAAGAAGATGGGGGAACAAGATAGCGCAAATGCTCATTTGGTTTAGTAGTAAAATACAATTTTCCAACCAAATATACTTGATAATGTTATAATACAAGTTTACAAAAGCACAATTTCTAACTAAATTTAGTTTTAAATATTCTAACAAACGATAAGAAAAAAAATAAATTCTAAAGTTTTGGTCGTATCGAACCCACAACCTAAAAACCCTAGCACTATATTGTTACCCACTGTCTGGTGCTCTAACCACTGAGCCATTTCAGTCACAACAAACTCAATTGTTAAATGCTATATGCGACTTCAACCAAGAATTTACGGACTTGTATTATTTTTCTAAAACGTTCAATTGTTGCGATACAAAATGACATTTTTAAAGTATTGTGGGTCTTCTCCCCACGTTTTCGTTGATTGAAATCGGTTTGACTTCCTTTAAACCTTATATAGACTATGACCAAAATATGGAACTCAGACCCACTTTATAAAAGAAAAGGCACTAAAGTTCTAAAAATGACACTATTTGGAGGTTTTGACACGCATACTCCAGTTTAAATCAACCTATTCCAAATATTTAACATATTTAAGGGTTATAAATCGATGTTATGGTAAATATATCTTGTTTTCAATAATCTAAAAAGAAATTATGATATTTGTTGATATTTTAATTCTATAGTATCTACTCTATCCTCAAATAGGCGGTTTACACGCCTTATTCACCCACCTTCTTATAGATCAATCCTTTACTAGATGCGTTACAATCAAAAACCCATTTTTGTTTAAATTGCCAAATTACAAATTTTTTTCGACTAATACCTCATTGTCTGACAGTGTTACATTGTACAGTTGTTTAATAAAACATTCCAATCATTTCACTACTGCTTTGATTTTGTCACTTTGATTTCTCGCTCTTTGAAAAAAGTACGCACTTTGAAAAAAAATTCAAAGTGCGTTAGTTTTGAAACCAAGTCAGCGCACTTTTATAAAAATTAATATATTTTCTGAGTGCGTTGATATCGTCGATATTAACGCTCTTTGAAAAAAATGTTCAGTGTTCAGTTGAAAAAATATATCATTTTATATACGATAAATGATTGCTTAATGGAATATATTTAAAGAAACCCGATGCATTTTCAGCTATCTTTGATAAACAGTTTCTCGATTAGATTTTTTTCTTTTTACATAAGCTTTTCTTTTCTCAAGAATTGTTTTAACATTGTTTATCTTAATGGAATATATTTAAAGAAACCAAATGCATTCTCAGTTAACTTGGTAAACAGTTTCTCGATTAGATTTTTTTCTTTTTACATAAGCTTACATAGTTTGACAATTAACATTAATTATAACTCGGGATATCTGAATTATCCAAATATGACATAAACTGCATCGCTTAGCAACTGCATTGTCCTTTTTTGTGCATGCAGCAAATTTACTTCTTATCTGGTACGATGTGATATGCCAGAAACGAAAATGATTTTATTTATTTTTTGATAATTGAGATAAAGTATAACATATTTCAACTAACTTCAATTGCATGTGCTTATAAACAAACATGATGTGATAAAAAGATACGTTAGTTATGTTTATCAAACACAATATGATCTTTTACAGGATAAGTGCAAAATAAAACCCTACACTCTAATGCCTAGTTTGTTTTAAGTTTATAATAATTTAATATTTGTCAATATACATGTATTTTATTTTTATAACGAAGTGATTTACTTGATTAGAATTCAAAATGAGGGTTGCCTTAAAAAAAAAGATTCTTTATCATACCATTGGATAGATTATTGTTTTTTTTTTATTTTATATCACTGTACTTAAATTACAACAAAGTGTATTTCTTTTTCCGGTCTTAAACATTTACTCAAAGTTGCTGAATATCATATAATTTATTATGTTTTGGTAGGAAGAATGGGGTAGGGGACCTTCTTCCTGTAATCACTTCAATGATAAGCTGGTAATTGACCTGTATCTTTGGTAAACCCCCATCCCCATCGCCATCCCTGTTCTCAAAGAAGGTAAATTAGATTCATTAGTGTTAACAAATCATCCTACTATCAACAAAGTAAAATTCCAGTATTGGTGATTTATACATACTTTTTCAAAGCGCGTTTAGTGTCTCGATACTAAAAAATGTTAATGTACCCTCATAACGCACTTTGAAAAATGTTTTCAAAGTGCTTAACTTTTAAAGTGCGTTGTCACATAGCTCATTAAATCAACCTTAAAGGGAAAGCTGAGATCTTAGATTTAGCTGTTTCAATGTATTTGGAAGAGGGGATGTGGATAGCCGTACACATTTTCTTCGATTTCGCCAAAAAAAAAAAAAAAAAAAAAAAGCAATGCACGAGCCTAGTTGACATGATAAAAATAAATAGTAACTACTGTATCTGCTTATAAATCTACGACTGACACTCAAATTGCGGTTGATCATTAAAAATGCATCACTAAAGCATTGCAAACAATAAAAGTAGAAAAATTATTGTTGACCAAAATCGTGACCATGCCCCTTTAACTGTGCATTGTTAAATCTGAAAGAGTTTTTGAATGCTACTGCTCAGGTTTGTTTTTACGGATTGAAACACTTAGTCCTGAGGTTTTAAATAAAAATTAAATCATTGATTGATTGATTCACTCATTCATTATGAATTTGTCTATTTTTGGGAAAAAGGTGGGAAAAATGGGCAAAACTTCTCCCCTTGCGCCCAGTGCGACGCCTAATATGTGAAATGCAAACTATAATATAACTATATGCGTCATTCAAACAATAAAATGCTTTTTTGGTGATTTATGCAGGATACTAAGGTAGCGACATTGTAGAAAAATTACATAACCTGTTTTTTTTATACTGTGTTTTAATAATAAGCAATAATTAAAAAAAAAAATCAAGCATAAACTCTGACGTTTTTATGAGGAAGAATAACATTTAATAATTTAGCTTCGAAGAATCATATTTTTAAACATGATTGCAATTAGAAATCAAATTGTATATGGTAAAATCAAAATACAGAAATTATAATCATTTTCCTAAATGTGTCTATACATAGAGGTCGATTGGCGGTCGAGAGAAAAAAACCGCTTTTTGCATTCATACCGGGTATACCTAAAATAATGAAATACAGTCGTCTACGTAGCTGTGCCATTTTTCATATGTTGTATTTAAATATGAATTATTGAAGCCGAGCAAAGTCTGACGCCGAATGGAGAAAGGTCGGTTTTTAGGGTATTTGTCACGGTGTGTTTATGGATTTTGACACTTTATCTTTGTCTTATTAATTCTTTAATGTACATGATGCTGAAATGTCATGATTTACTCAATAGCAGTTTGATAATTGATTTCCTTACATATGTACATATTATGTTATTCTTTCATTGTGTTTTTCCATTATTTACTATATATGATTCTAAATTGCAAACTATCGTCAGTTGGATTAAGACCCTGATACATCCCAAACTCATATAAAAGTTTATTCCATGAAAATTCTAGACAAAAATCCGAAAAACTGAATCACGTTTGGCTTCTTGGAATTTTTTATGAGGCATTTCAAACAACAAGAGAATAATCACAGGGTTGGACCAGTTTAAGTTCTACACGGGCACATATATGACACATTGTATCCTACAGGAAGATCCAAGTAATTGCTATGCCTGCATGTCCCTAGTATTCGTTGTAAAAGTTAAAGACTTAGTGGAAAACAAATAAAATGCCATAGGTTTAATAGATTTGAATCAAAATTAAAAAATAGATCACTTGTTAAACGCGCTATTTGTAAATTGGAAACAAATATTTTTATATGGCGGTATCAAGAAATATAACTGTCGTTTGTTGTAGATATTGTTGCAGGGTCCTTTTGTTGACAATAACATTTCTGACCTAAAAACATGCACTTTAACTCCAAAAAGAGTTATCAAAAACATACACATTCTCAAAAACATTGCAATTTTCGTAAAAGTTTTCAATAATGATGAAACTAGCATTTTTACCCACTTAATACAGTTAATATATCTGCAGTAATGTAGCCCTCTCTGATTTTTCATCGAATGTTTACTTGATGATCAAAATCAATTGTTTAACCCAGGTGACATCGATTAAAATCAATAGTTTTTATGTTTTGTACTTCTTGGAGATTAAATAAATTTTTAAGGAGGTTGGATGGTCAACAAATTAAACATAAGATCTACTTAATACATCAACATATAATTATTTGTTAGCTATAAATTGTTGTTTATTAAAAAATAAGTCTGTAGTAATAATCGATATACTTTATTTACATCGAGTTCGGGGTTTGATAAATTAGTCAGCTGATCAGGTGCGCGGAATTAACAGTTGTATAGTTACTTCGATTACAGACGGACGTTCCAGCCGATCCTGTGATATTATTATTATTATAACTCAGCCCAGTGAGTAATACAGTGATTCATCACTTATTAGAGACGTTGCATGTTATAAATATTTACCATCACAATAATCGTGTCAGAAGTGTTAGTATAGATCTGTTATTTTTATCAGATTAAATACCCCGCACAATAGTTCGTGTATTTTGGCGCCATATTTGAATTTATCTGTCTTCCAAATTCGATCTATGAAGATATTTATTCGTTTCAATTAAAGTATTGGTATATTTTTGAAAGATCCGTGTTGTTTTACTTGATGTTTTGATTTTTTTTCCTATGGCGTTTTCCGCACAATTTTTTTTCTAGTATGTTTTTTAGCTCAAACATAAATAGGTTGGCCCCACATAGTGTCTATCACAACACAACCAGTGAAAAAGTTGAGGACAAAAAAGGTTGTTCAAAAATACAAAACAGTCCCACACCACCCAAATTGTGAACGTACGATACAAAAACAGAGTGGAAACCTTACTACATTCAGTTCAACTAAATTGCTAAAAATACACATGGAATGAGAGAGAAAAGCTAGACAAGTTGATTGAATGATTCACAGAAAAAGCGTTAAAATATTTTAGTGCAAGATCGGAAAATGTGCAAAAGGATTTTAAATTCCTATGCCAGAAATTTAAAGAAAGGTTTGACAGAAGACCAGCCTCATATAATTCGTCGCCAACTGCACGAGATCAAACAGAAGGCAGATGAAACCTTGGAAGAATTTGCCGAAAGGATAGAAGATTTATCCACTGAGGCCTATCCAGACAGTCCGGAATTTTTCAGTACTATCACTAACACCTAACATAGATTAAGATTTGTCAGAATTTTCCCTTGTTATTAGGAAATTTCAAAACCATGTGGAATTTTGCTATAGCAAATATAGATGATTCTGTCATATTAGGCCTTGATTTTTTAGAACATAACAAGGTAGATATCAGTTTACATAATTTCTCTTTGTCTATTGCACAAAATACCATTTCTGCCAAATGTGTTGCTAACAAAAGCTAAGAAAGAATTGATATCTTGAGAATTAATAAAAAGAAGAGTTATACCACGAAAATCTAGTACTTATGCAGAAACCATGTTTGACAAATCACCGAATTGTGATGTTGTTATTAACTCATGTAGAGACCTAAATGGTCTATTATCACCTAATTGTGTCCTTTGTTGTGATCAAAGATTCATTTTTTGAAGAACCTTACAGATAGATTCATAACTGTCAAACGAAACTCGGATTTGGGTATTGGAATGCAATTAGATCAAGTTACTGAATTAGAAAACTCAAAATTAGGAGTTGCAAATGAACAAGTATATGTCAAATCTTTAGAAATTGACAATATAAGATAAGATCAGATTTAAAGAAAAATTCCAACTTATTTAACAACTATGTTTGAAAGATTTTTTTAAAAATCTTACAGAAAAGCCATTTATTGCATTTGCAAAATTCATCATTTTTTATCAAGAAGTTTTTGCAAAGAATGTTTTTGACATGGGTTCATTTAATGGTGAAATACAGCATTAAATTGACACTGGTAATGCAAAACCTATTAGACAAAAGTTACGGAGAACGCCCTTATGTTTTTAAAAAGAAGAAAAAGAACATTTAGATAAAATGCTAGAAAAGGGTATCATAGACCCACACTCATCAGACTGGGCCAATCTCCAGTACTTGTCAGGAAAAAAGATGGTAGTTTAAGATATTGCATTGATTTAGGAGGTTTAAACAAAGTAATTACCAAAGATGCTTTTCCCGTCCCGAATATGAATGATTGCATTGAATCATTAAGGGGGAGTTTTTTTGAGTACCCTTGACATGCAAGCGGCATATTGGAATATTACCGTACAAAAAGATGACAAACATAAGACAGCATTCATTGCAAAATATAGTTTGTTTGAACACAATACGCTACCTTTTGGTCTGTGTAATAGCCCAGCAACTTTTAGTAAGGACATTCAGCTGGTATTACAAGGTTTAACATGGACTGAATGTTTAGCTTATTTGGATGACATTTTAGTCTTAGGTTTTGATTTTGAAGATCATTTGAAGAAACTGGGACATGTACTGGCACGTTTCAAACAATACAACCTAATATTTTAACCAAAGAAATGTCTTTTTTTTAATAAGAGGTCAATGTTTTGGGTAAAACTGTCAATGGCAATTGAGTTATGATTACACCCGAGAATATTAAACCATGAAAAATTGGCCTGAACCTAAGAATGTAAAAGAATTTGTCATTTTTAGGATTTATGAATTAACATAGAGATCATGTAAAGAATTTTGCTGAATATGTGGAACCAGTACACAAGTTAGTCAGTAAAAAATCAGAGTACATATGGACTGACAAACATTATGATGCATTTTTAAACTTGAAAGATTCTCTTTTATATGCTACACTTTTAGATCATCCAGATCCTGATGAAATGTTCATATTAGATACAGTTGCTTCAGGCAAGTATTGGGGCAGAATTGAGTCAAGTTCATGATGGTATAGAAAAAAATTGTTTTGCCTGAAAAGTTCTTACACCATAACAAAGAAAATATTGTACAACGAGGAAGGAACTTTTGTCTGTTGCTGTTTTTGCAAGACAGTTTAGACATTTTTATTAGGAAGACCTTTTATAGTTAGAACAAAGCATAATGGTTTTGTTTGGTTGACCAATTTTAAAAACATTCAAGGTCAATTAGCTAGATGGTTAGAAGAATTATCACAATACAACATGATCATTCAACATAGACTGGTATTAAACATCAGAATGCAGATGCATTGTCTAAAATTCCAGATTCAATACCATCATGTAATGACTAGACCAAATGTCTCATTAAGTGCTCTTCTTTGTGGAGGTTGCCCATTTTGTACAAGAGCTAGAAAACAATGGGAAACTTTTGAAGATGATGTAGATTATGTAATTCCTTTATCAATCAAATCAACTACAATAGATTCAAGTCCATATTTAGACCAGTCTAGTGAGTCTTCAGGTGTACAAGGGGATAAACTTAAACTCAAACATGCTCAAGAACAAGATCCAGACATTAAACAAATTGTGTCATGGTTAAAAAATAATTATGAACCATCAAGTCAATAACTTCAATTATCCAGTAAGACTGTTAGACATTTTTGGTTTTGCAAATCCGAATTACAAATAAATAATGACATTCTATTCTATCTATGGGATGATCCTATAACACCAAAAGTCCTTTATGTTGCACATCAATATTTGCAACAAAACGTTTTTGAACTCTGTCATGACATAACACTCTTAGGACATTTAGGACAAGCAAACACATTTGAAAAATTGAGAAAAAATGCAATCTGGTATCACATGCGTTCAGATTGCAAAGAATATTTAAGATAATGTGAAGTGTTTAACAAAAACAGTTAATTTGATACGCAAATGCATGCTCGTCGTATGAACAGTTTCTAACTCGAGGCAAGCTACTGACAAACAAGTTGATAAAACAGGACTATCAACAGTCTCGTTTAAAGTCATCTTTTCGTAAGTTCTATGGTCAATACAACGGCCATTTCCGGTAATGTACAATCACAACGATGTTTGGCGCCCAGACATACAAGGGCAAATTTGTTAAAAGTTCTTTGTTAAAACAAATTGAAGGTTTAAAAAACGGAAGATTGAATCGCGCAACGAAAGAAAAAGAAAAGTCTTCACCACCCCAGGACAAACATATAATTCCGGTTACCGCTTGTGAACTAGACCACAGTTATGTGATTGATGTCGATGGAGATAAAGTTCAGAGAGTCGTGAGAGAAGAACAGACGTTGTCGGTCGAAGAAGAAAGTGCAAGAAATCAATGGCGTGTGGAAAGACGTGTTGTCGAGCTTGGGACACTCGCTGATGGACTAAAGGGCTGCAAATTATGCGGACAGCCACTCCAATTGTCGAGTTGTGAGGGGGAGCAGAAATATGGCATCGCACGTGTGTTGCTCATCAGGTGCAATTTTAGTGACTGTGGGGTGCTAAACGAAGTGCCAACAGGCAGTAAACACAAAGCAGGAAATGGTAGAACTGTGTGGGATGTCAATACAAAATTAGCAGTAGGTAATGTGTATATTTTGTTTACATTTTTATTCACATATGAACAGATATATAAATACCATGTTTTATACAGTATTAGTTTCTATTCTCTTAAAGATGTGGACAGGCATTAGTCTTCATGGATCTATTAATAAAACATGTAAACATTTTTATCAAAATTAACAACATATATGTAAATTGAGGGGCGTTTGTTTTTGTTTGTTTGGTTTTTTTATGAGAAGGCATAAATAAACAAAAGTTATCAAATTTTATGAAAAGGTCCTTCCCTTCACAACACCACAACCCTTACACCTAACCCACTACACATACACACACTGAATCAATTTTTAATCTTCAGACTTTATTTCTAATTTGGATTATCACTGTTCATTGTATATGTATCAATTTGAAAGAAATTATACAAGGACTAAAAATTTGTCTTAGATACTTTTAAATTTTGGTTGTAATGTTAATATAAATTATTTCTAATTAATAGGTATGGTAAATGGAGGATATGGTGAATATTTTTTTTTTTTTTTTTTTTTTTTTTTTTTTTTTTTTTTTGGATATGGTGAATATGTGTGAATACCCTCCTGGCTGCCTTGAATATACCATGTGTGTCACAGAAGACTCTAAAGAATATAGAGAGGGAGGTTGGACAACAACTTAGAGAAATGGCGGAAGAAACATGCCAAAAAAGTCTGCAAGAGGAAATTAGATTGTAATTTATTATTAATTTTTTTTTACCAAAAAATGAATAATTTCATTTAGTTTATTCACAACTTAAAATTTTAAAATTAAAATTGAAAATGCTATTAATTTAGGAGTGAAGGGAGTCTATCAGCCAGCTTTGATGGTGCCTGGCAAAAAAGGGGTACTGGACGAGCCTATTAATAGTCTTACCGGTAAGTTCTGCATCATGCATGAAGATATATGAATATAATTTATGGTATATAAATACAATAACGTTTATCTTATTCAAAGTGTTCTTGTGTGTGATGTACATTGCCTATGTTTGTTTCATGTGTAGGGGATGCATCTCAGGTTGGAGAAAAATCAAAGAAAATCATAAGTTTCTCTGTAAAAGGAAAAAAATGCAGGATATGTGCTGCTGCCAAATCCAAAGGTAATCCTCCCCGTGTACATCAGTGCTGTAAAAATTGGACCGGATCAGCGAAGGCAATGGAGCCGGCCATGGCATGTGAGATGCTCGAGAAGGTAGAGACGTCAGGGGGAAAGGTAATTGCAAATGTATTTTTAAATTTGAAAACAACTTAAAACAAAATATTACTATCAATTTATTAAAAGCAGACATAAAATAAACATAATGAAAACAGAGAATTTTATTTTACAGTTTTATTAACATTTTTCTTCATGTGTAGGGCATATTGCATCTCTTTTTAGGTAGATACTTTGATAATGGATAATGACTCTACAACAATTGCCAGAGTAAGGCTCAAGTCAATCCAAACATATACAAACGTTCCGATAGTAATCACACTAAGAAAGGATTCACTGGTGCTTTGGTGGAGCTAAGTAGTGCCCACAAAGTTTTAAGAAATGTTAAAGTCAGGGGGCACATGGAACGATGCTTCATGTACTGCATTAAGCAGAATAAGGACAACCCTTCTCAGCTTGAGACTGATCTTAGAAATATTGTTCCACACTTATATGGTTAGAGAATTTTACTACAAATGTAACTTTTATACATTGATTAATTTCTTTCATTTGAATTCTTAACAATTCTACAATATATGTATTTTTTATAGGAGAGCATCAGTCTTGTGGTCAATGGTGCAAGAGTCAAAAAACTGGTTACAAACCCAAACACTTGCCATATGGTAAACCTTTGTCCTGTACTGTTCTCCGTACTGCTTTAGAGGACATGTTTGAGAAGTATTCAAAGAAAGCCGGTGAACTTTCACACATAGGATCCACACAGCTAAATGAGAATTTTAACTTAATGGTCTCCAGTAAAGCACCAAAGCGGTTGTAAGTAAACTTTGTCAGTTTTTATTTACTTAGTGAACAAGTCTAACTATTTATATTCTTGAGATTTCTGAATATCCAATTTTAAAAGCTGACTTGAAAAGTTGCTTGGGTACGATGTGCATGCAGTATCATAATTCATAATACAGGTATTTCGGAGGCTCAGAGAGCTTGCACTCACGTGTTTCGGCAACTGTGTGCCAAAAGAATGATGGTTATAGTTATGTAACAGAGGTAGAAACATGTTTGTAGTTGAAGTTGAATTCTTTTTATTATTGTTACTTTTTTTAACATTTACGTTGTTTTGTTATACATTTTTATTTACATATTTATGTTGATATGTTTTTCCATATTTTCTTTGCATTCCTGATAATTTCTTTTTTCAGTTTGACTAACACTTCTAATTTGATTGATATATGTATTTGCATCTATCAAAATAATGTGTATGTGATGATTTGTAAATAAAAATACTTTCTTCAAACAGCTCAATAAGAAGTTGGCTCTCTCACCAGGACTCTTCACAACAAAGCACACAGTCAGATTAGCCAACAAGTTGAAACGGAAGTGATTACAACAAAGCCAGCAATCCATGAAAAGAAGACGCTTGGAGCTTAAGGCAGAAAGACTTTCAAAAGATGCTTCTCAGTCAGTTTTAGAGGGTATGTTAAACATATAGTATTACTGCTTATTATTGGATAAGCTGTGAATAAAATGAAAACGTTCACAATGCCATTTCTGAGTGATTATTCTCAAATTATTTTACAGGTGATACATACAGGTCCAAAATAGGCATGGATGATGATGCTGCTGATTTGGAGGATATCACCATTGTACTATTAAAACCATCACCCGAGAGCAGTTCTTTGATGTACTTTGACTCGGAAACAACAGGATTCCGTAGGTGTTAATAAACCCATTAAAACATTAAAATGACGTGAAGTGTTAGTTTGAAATTACTTTTTCTACTCATAGTCTAACTTTTTATGTCTTTTATAATATTGGAACACTGAATTCACACAAAGTTCATTTCTTTCACTTTCATTTTAGAGCGAACCTAAGATATTGTGCAGATTGCTGCTGTTTGTGGGGAAAAGTCGCTCAACATCCATTTGAAGCCAAACGGTAGAATCAGTGAGGGTGCATCCAAGGTAACAGGACTGACATATGAGAATGGCATTCTGAAGTGGCTTGGGCAGCCTTTGGTGTCGCTTAGTGCTGATGAAGGACTAAAGCAGTTTGTCATGTTCCTTGCATCATCCTCCAAACCATTTTTGATTGGACATAACATTCAAAACTTTGATGTTCCAATTTTGATACACAATTTACAAAAATATAATCTTGTAAACAGTTTTAAGAATGAGGTTTCCGGTTTTATTGACACATACAAACTATCAAAGAAAGTGTTTGAAAAGTCAAGTGTAGCCAATTTTAAGCAAGAAACACTAGTAAAAACCTTTATTGGCATAGATTACGAAGCACACAATGCAATGTCTGACGTTACTAGTTTGAGGCTTCTTTATGAAAAAAAGTTAGCCGTACATTGTGGAGATACTGATGTTTTTAGCTTGGCTTACTACAGTGATAAATCATCACTTGAACCACTTGTTCGCAAGAAAGTTATTTCATCTGTTATATGCCAGAGACTTGTTTCATGTTCGCTCAGTTTGAATAAGTTGAAACTTATTCATACACGAGACCCCCATAATGGCATTCGCAATGTTTTCACTGAGTCAGTATCAGACTCCAAGAGGGCACGTATTTCTAAGTCAAAAAATGTTATTGACAAAGTTGTAGAATTTTTGAATTCTTTGTAAATGTATATACATGTAAACAGGCTATATGATCTTCAGTACTGGTATATCTACATCTTGTAATTTTGAAGAACAGTACACTGTACTGCATTGACTGTACTGCATTATACATGTCCATGTACAATGATCATTTTAGATAATACAATTATTTTTATGTCTTGTTTAATTGGTAATTCTGAATTTGATAGAAGCAGTCAAGTGTAAATAATGTCTACCAGTATATAAAGGTTTTGATCTTCAATGAGTCTAATAGTTGGAAATCGTGAATTTTTGTACTGAGATTTTAGTACGTTTGTGTTTATATATGCAGAGGAAAGGTACTGTTTATCCAAAAAATTAATTTGTACTCAATACATGTAGTTTTGAAAGAAGTCTTTTAGTGTTAATCAAAGCAAACAAATGAAATAAATGTGCTGTTTTATGATATAATGTTAAATTGTGTTTGTGACACTTTTTTTTTTAGCTGCATTTGATAAGGGGGTTTATGTGTTCTAAAGGTCGTAGAAAAAAAAGAAGCTTGTGAAGTACTATATTTTTTTGCTTTTTAGTTGCAGTAGACATAAATCTAATATTTTAAAGTTTAAAAAATGGTGTTTAACCATAAAATTTATAAGATAAGTTAAAAAATGTGAAATTATGTAAAAATTTTGAAATAGCATTTTTGTAACATTTCATTATAAAATTTCATTTTAATCAATCAAATGATGATAATCACACTTGTTATTACTTTCCTACATATTTAATGATAAATTAAAACATTTGAAACTTTGTTTTGCTTTGATATTTTTATAATATGAGCCAAATAATTATTTTGGTTGAAATCATGTGAAATCATGTGATCGAAGAAGGGGGTATGCATCTTCTGGAGAATCTAGTGATAAAAGTAAATAGTTAAGACATGTATTTTTGGGGCTTTTTTATTACATAAGGTATTATTCTACTTGATAAATGAAAAAAAACCTTACTTTAATCACAAAAATCCTGAGTAGGGACCTACCTTAATTGTCTACGGACTTTTGCGGGTTTTATTTTCCCGATTACGACAAAGAGCACACGGCGGGTGTGACCGGTCAGCAGAGAATACCCACTCCTTCATGGCACGTGATCCTACCTCTATCTTGGAGGTCCGTGTTGCTTTGCTTTGAATTTGTATTTCATTTTATGGATTTTTGAGATGTTGGCGGTTTGTTATTGTCATTTATTCATACTGACCATGGGAAAAATATGGATGGTACTATTATGCCTCAAATATGTGAACTTCTACAAATTGCTAAAACAAGAACAACACCATATCATCCTGCATCCAATGGACAAGTAGAAAGATGCAATAGAACACTTCTACAAGCTTTAAGGTGTTACTTTAAAAACAAACAGGATATATGGGTAGAGTATTTAAAACAATTTGCGGACGCATTAAGGGCTCCCAAGAATAGACAAACAGGGTTTACACCTAACAAAATGATGTTATGTAGGGATGTTATTCAGCCATTAGATATCTTCCTAGGTACTGTCCATTATGAAGAAGAGAAAGATTTAAACACATATGTGAAGGATCTTAAATCAAAGTTAGAATCTATTCACAGAGAAGCTAGAGAAAATCCCAAAACTTCTAAATGTACACAAAAGAGATACTATGACTTAAAATCAGTTCAAAAACATATGAGATCTTTTCGTAAGTTTTATGGTCGATACAACGACCTTGTCAGCAAATACAATCTTCCACTGGGTCACATGCTGACTGACGTTTTTCATACTCATTGTTAGACCATAATTAATTACCTAATTGTCTAAGGACTTTTGCGGTTTTTATTTTCCCGATTACGACAAAAAGGCACACGGCGGGTGTGACCGGTCAGCAGAAGCTGCTCACTCCTCCATGGCACCTGATTCTACCTCTATCTTGGAGGTCCGTGTTGCTCTGCTTTGAATTTGTATTTCGTTTTATGGATTTTTGAGATGGTTGAAGGTTTGTTATTGTCATTTTTTCATAGGAGACATTGTCTACAAGACAAATCCTGCTACAATTGTGGGTACAAGTCCAAAGTTACAATCCTTATGAAAAGGTCCATATGTAATAACAGAAATAAAATCTCCAGTATTATACAAAATTCGAGATCGAAAGAAAGAAGAAGTGATACATCATTGCAGAATTAAATTGTGTCGAGATAGAAATAACCCTTTGTGAAATCAGATACTGAAAGATCATTACAGTACAGATACATGTAATGAGAAATTGATGAGTACAATCTTGATACATTATTCAGATTACCAAAAAATGGTGTACTATCTGTGGCTCCACAGTCAATGACGTCGGATAGTCTGATGTTTAGTTTAGATCTTGGAGTCTCATCTAGTCCACCAACTGATAACAACAACTCAGGAACTTTAAATAAAACGGTTGGAAGAAAGCCAGAATATTTGAAAGATTATGATCTTGATATCTAAATCATTCTGGTGATATAAAAAAATTAAAAAAAATTAATAAAAAATATACTCTTTTCTAGGACAGATTATACTCAATGACTTGATTATCACTTGTGTACATATAATGGTGTATTGGTTTTATGATTATTCCCATCTCTTTTTGGTTACTTGATAACAATAGTCAGAGTGTGTTTATGTATTTAAAGCATATATTTTTTTTAAATAACACTTTAAATATCAAATATCATTACCAGTATTTACTATATGATATATTTTATAATATTTTGTAGTTCATGATGGAGGATGAATTCGTACCCGACTATGAATTTGTATCAAACATCGAGCCACCAAGTCCGCCTAAAATTGAAGGAGCCACCAAAAGTAAAAAAAGGCAAACCATGTCCTGTAAGCTTGGCAAAGTTTACACATGTTAAACGGCATATTATTAGAAATCATTTACCTTGATATGCTTCAGCATCTACATGTTGTTCAGTTTGCCATATTAACTTTGAACAAGAACATTTTTTGGAATTACACAATCAGAAAAATCACAACAACAATTACACTTCTCAACATTTGGATATTTTTGGGGTTGATTTCATGATTGGTCTTTTGTTACGTGTAATTCAGATTCTAAAATTAGAAAACTTTGAAAACTTGTTCAAATTTATCAACAGTGATGAGCGCTTTGAATGTTGTCAGGGATCAGTATTTAGTGTTGACGATGCAGTAGTTGGAGAAAAAATTTCTTAATCATAAGTTCTCTGGTGAAAAATTACCACTGGTTCCATATCCTATTACAAATGCAGCTTGTTTCTTGCATTGGAAAATTTCAAGTATCTTAATTAATTTATCAGGTAGTGCTGAATTACTTACAAAAGTGTTTAAAATATTTTGTTTGATTTTAGGTTCTTTATTTGTATATTGGATTGAAAATAGAGCAACTGAATTAGGAATCAGAAACTTAGAGTTTGATAAAGATGTTCTTGGGATTTTTTGGAAAGGTGTTAGAGGAATGAAGAGGGAGAGTTTAATAGATATTGTTGAATTTTGTAAATCAAAATTTCCA
>WFKH01011925.1:36963664-36989549 GCA_016163765.1 Magallana hongkongensis
GGGGGGGGGGGGGGGGTTTAAATATATAGGAATATATAGAGAAAAATCTTTAAAAATCTGATTAAAAACCATTTGCTTAGAAAAGCTGTAACTTTAGTTTAAGCAAATTCAGATAGTGTAGATTCAAATTCGTTAAAATCAAAATTTTGAGGAGTTGGGTGGGGCCACAATGGGGATTCAATTGTACAAAGGAAAACATTTTAATTATTCACAAAAATTGAAATGTTATCACATAAGGTTTTACTAAACTTATATGCAAGCATTTTGACATATTGCTGATTCTTTAAAGTAGTTTAGACTCTGGCACCTGGACGATTCTTGGGTCTCGCACGGGCTAAGAGTTTGATGTAGGTTTATATCCTATATAAAACAATTGTTGAGAATTTTTTTGAGAATTGCAATGCTAAACATTTGATATAACTATGAAATCATCCTGTTAGACAAGGGACTTTATTATAAACATAAGAATATCCAGGGAGAAAATGGATTTCTATTTATACAGGTTCGACATGTATTATATCACATTGTCCAGATATTTTGTATTATGACTCAATTAAGCTGATTTTATCATGCCTATTGTTGCTCAGGTGAGCGATGTGGCCCATGGGCCTCTTGTTAAGAAACACATTGCTATGACACACTTATATACTGCTTTGTATACAGTGGGAATGTCTGATTGTTGACAGCTAAGTGTAATTTGTGTCATTTGGCAAACTAGATTGTTTCAATATGATTTATTACTTTTACATACCAGCACTTTTAAATAAGACGGGGAGGAATGTAGTAATAATCGATATACTTTATTTACATCGGGTTCGGGATTTGATAAATAAGTCAGCTGATCAGGTGCGCGAAATCAACAGTTGTATAGTTACTTCGATAACAGACGGACGTCCCAGACGATCCTGTGATATTGCCATTAATACAACTCAGCCCTGTGAGTGATACATTGATTCATCACTAACTGGGCACTTTGCATGTTAGAAATATATCTCATCACAATAAGTCCATCATATGTACTGTTTAAATTCGAACATATTCCTATATTTCTATATAGAGCTTTTCTTTTTAAAAAAAATTAATTCAGTCTAATAATGGTCACGACCATCGAATCCTCTCATTTCATTGAACAATCTCTTTGTAAGTCAAAAGCAATTATTAAAATACACAAGCGGTCGTCTTTTTCAGCAGCCCTGACTGTTCACACGTGAATTTTTGATCTTGAGAACGTAAATATCAGTAAAAATTTGCGATCTTACCTTAATCTATTGTTAGTCAGTATTTAAGAAAAGACAATATCATTGAAATTTCAAATTAAATATTATATTTCCAGCGTTGTTTATATAAAACTTAGGTAATTCCAAATATTTCAATTCCAGATCTGCCCCAGATTTTTCATTCACTGACCCAAAATAAAATCGATCAAGGTCTGTAAATTCAATAGTGATGTTAATAACCAATATATAGACTCTTTTTAACATTTTAACTAGATTAAGTCGTACACAACTACAATGATTGCGTTCAGTTAAGAATTGCAAACATTATTTTCATTTACTTTCAATTTGAGACGATTTTTTGCGGGAGTGAACCACCCATTTATCATTATTGAGATCTTAAGTTGAAGTCCCCCTCCCCCCACCCCCCTAAAAAAACAAACAAAAAACATGGAGACTGCTACATTATTGAAGCTAAGTGAATAACGCATGATCTATTTTTTTTTTATGTTTAACTGCGAAAATATTAGACATATAAGATAATAAAGAAAATATCTGCAGACTGAACAGGTTTTGATGGATATTCTAAGCGACCATTGCATTATGCGCATGCGTAAAACCATTACAAACGGAATAAGAGTTTACGTATTTCCATATAAGGAAGTGACTGTTTAACCGTGGGGAATGTTACTTACGAGTGACTTCGACTAAATTTTTAGAAAGGTAACTTTTATTACATTGCATAATATTACTACGCTATTGAAGTAAGTTATAATATTTTTGTATAATGAGTGCATATTAAGGATATTCAGTAGCAAAAATGCTACTAGGGACGATACATTTGAAATCAGTGCGTATTAAATATAATTCAATATAGATTGAAATACTGTCTTGATCACACTCCCTATAACTTGCTTACAAATGTTTTGTCACTGATATATCGAAAAGTGTAATAGTTTCAAGAACAAGTTCGGGATGCTTTGGGAAAAGTTCCGGCACAAACACAAAAAGTTGTTGGGATTTCCTATTAACACATTAAAATACCCAATGATTTTAAAAAGTGCGATCCTATAAAAAATTGCAAGCATGTGCTCACTGTGCTTCTATGAAGCTTTGCCAATGAATCAAATAATTATGATTTAGAATAAATTGATTAACCTTTCAATATTGGTAATTAAAAAATTAACTTTTTTCCAGTTATGATATCCTATTTTTCGATATTCTATGTGCTGAACTTGATGCCATGGAGCACAGAGGTAACGTATAAATTTACATAATTATCTATTATTTCTTTTGCAGTCATAATATTTCCTCATTTTTTATTCATTCCGGACATTACATTTTCTGTCATTCAGGGAAGGCTTTAGGTATATATATGCAATATTGATTTCATTTAAATAAAAAAAGACGAATAGTATATTTTTGTAAGCATCAACAGTCAGTTTTTGTTTTATTCTATTTCGGTAAAAGTAAATAAACTTAAGGTGAAGGACGTACCTGTGAGGTTTTAGGTTCATTTTCCTACGAACGCAATATATCTATTAGGATATCCTCAAACTCAAACATTTGCTTTTAAAATCCGAGTAACTGTAACCGTGAATAGACAAAACCACTTATACTCAATATCTCAAGAAATAGAAACTATATTCAAAGAGAAAATGGAGGTAGTGCGACCATTTCGTTCTTGGGCCGATTTACTCTTTTTTGTTATTGCGCGATAGCTGTTTTTATAAGTCTTACTTCATTTTAAGTTTATTTAAAATATAATAATTCAGAATTCTTTCCATGTTTGCAGAAAAGTCAAATTTGAAAAAAAGGCTTTTGTTTTGAAAATACAATCATACATATATAAACATTGAAGAAGTACATGTACTCGCGGAATACTATTTGGGACAAGTTAAAACTAGTCAACTTTTCACCAGACGGCGCATTACGCTTCGCTACAGTAAGTGGAGTGTATCGGGAACGATAACTCTCGGTAGATGTAGTGTCCTGTGTTATTGATTACGAGTTCGAGCAACTTGAAATTTCTTTGGATTAAGGGCAAGCAATCTAGTAAAATCCTACATTGTTTCTGAGACATAAAATCAGTGTAAATGAACAGCTTGGATCCGAGAAAGTTTTTTTGCTCTAGAAAGATTTTGAAATTATGCAATAAAGTCATTAAAGAAACAATCCAACATACAATAATTTTTTTAATAAAAAAATCCTTATCTAAAAAGACAGTTTTATCCCTTTGACCTTTGTAAATAAAATAAAACACAGAAAAAACAACAAAAAGATGGTGGTGTTATATAGTGCCTTTTCCCCTAGCCATCTTTCCCCCCGGAAAAATGGCTAAATAGCAGTTTTTTCCCCTGGAAAAATGGCTATATAGCAGTTTTTTCCCCTGGAAAAATGGCTATATAGCAGTTTTTTTCCCACGAAAAGCTGACTATATAGTGGGTTTTCCCCCTTTTTATAACCTGATTACCCCCACGGAAAACCTACTATATAGTAGATTTCCCCCCTTTTTTACATTCCGGTCATGTTTATGGCGGACCACTCGTGGCAAAAATTTACAATAAATGATATGATATTAATTTCTTATAATAAAGAATAATTATGGCATTTATTAATACATAGAATTAAATACATATTACCCCTGAAATGAACAAAGGCTCGTGCCTTCGTAACATTCCTGTGTCATCGCCATTAATTTTACCTTATGTTACACCTTTTGGAACACCTTTTACACGGATTTCGGAATACCTCGAATATGTTTCATGTAATCAATACCTATCTACAGTTTTGACTTTGACGTTATGATATTGACATTTTCCACATTTTTTCATACATTTGAGTAAAAATGCGACGGCTTGGAACTTAAATTTTGCCATCTATTTTAATCTATGTATAAGCTCCTCCAAGGAAACTAACTTACCAATCTTGATTTAATTTTGTAGAGGAAGGGAATAAGAAGTGAAGATGTTTCACTCCCTTCGTCCAAAAGGCTATTAATTTTAAATAAATACCGTTAGAATTGACGATCTTAAATATAATCATATACTTTTAAATATCAAACGATAGACAGGGTGCAATGATATGATGAGAAACTGAAATGTTTTACTTCGATTGATGGTGTTCTAAATCATGGGAAAGGGGTATTATAATTGAATATGTATTAAAGGCATGTGTAAAGTTAGTATTTACAATTTTCTTTTAAAGTCACGGATATTCATATTCATGTTTTAAGCACATTTTTTTAACGAAACGCGAGGTTTTATGATGTAAACATTCTCTTTTAAAATATGAAATGGCTTCACAACCAGAAAAAAAATCGGTATCTTTGCTAATTACTTTGGAAAATGTGAAATGATGCCAAAACTAACCTTATGTATATGTTATCATTCACTGCATGATTTTCCCACTTGTTTTTTCAACGTGATTTATAAATATACAATGGTCCAGTTTATAGCTTTAATGTTTTGTCGTGAATACCAGAAGGTATGATCATAGTACTTCTGGTGATATGGTCCTAAAGATACACAATAAACATTTAAAAGTGATGGCTATAAAAACTTTAGTACTTTAAGAAGACATTAAACATGGTTACAGTTTACAACAACTTTCTAATAAAATTATACCACATGACCTTTGACATTAAATATACTCTGATACAAAACTATTGTTGTAGGGTTTTCTTTATGTTAGAAATAATAACTCCTGTGGCTCACGTTTGATGTTCGATTCTATTTGTTGGATTCTGGTATAATTATTAACCTGAAACAGATCAACAATAATTATAAGCATACATTATCATAATGGGATTGATATCTTTTAAAAGTTAACCAAATACACTGAGTAAATATAAAAACAAAACAAACAAAAGACTGAGTTATTCCTATATATGAAAGTGATTATAAGAACATGATCAATGATAAACAGTTCATGTACACAATTATAGGTAATGCATTAACTTATATGACTTACAACATAAACAGAATCTAATAAATACATGTACATGAATACCTGATTATAAATAGAGTTCCAACTAAAATATCTACAGTCGTTTCTTAGTACTGATATTTGTTTACAAATCTCCTAAAATGATTTGTCCGGTCAACAGGAATAAAGACGGTATTAGTTAATTAGAAATAGCATACAATCAAATGACACAAGCTTTAAAAACCATTGTCAACCTCCGCTTCGCGTCGGTTGACAATAGTTTTTTCGGGGTGTCAATTTCAACTGTTACCCTCCCAAATAGGCACTATTTATATAAAGTGCTCTATATAACGCAGAATTATCATAGTTACATCCAAAGATAACTGTTTGATCATTAAAACATACATCAATATTGCACACTTTCCTAAGTTTTTCCTGTATTGTTATCCAAATGTTTCGTGCATGCCGACAACCATAAAAAAGATGACTTATTGACTTCTTAGTTTCATGGCAAAATGAACACATTTCAGTATCTAATATTTTAGATATAAATAGACGAGAGTTTGTGCACATAATTCTATGTAAAATTTGGAATTGGAAACTTATAAATTTTGTGTTCATTGTGACATTAAAATATTGCTCCCATTCCTTTTTTTACAATTTCTATAGACATCCACTCTTCCCATTTATGTTTAACGTTTACAGGGGTTTTGGCAACAGATGATAAACATATAGAATAAACAGTTTTGATACCTTTTGCGCCTTTTTTAATTTTCAATATTACCATCACATATTTCCTCTCTTGGGACATTCTTTATCAATTCTTTCCAGTACTTTGGGATGGCTGATATTAACCCATTGTATGTTAAAAAAAATTGTATGAACATTACACTTGTCTTGAAAGTTTTCAAAAGAAAGAAAATTCACGTCGTCTTTGATAAGATCATTGATAAAGAATATCCCCTTTTTGATCCAAATGAATAAGATTTACAAACACGTTGTTTATTAATTAATATTTGATTATTGTGCCATAGTGGCTGGTGTAGAATTTCTGATGTGGCCGTCGTAGGATGTTGCATAATTTCGCTCCAAGCGTGCATTACGCTTTGCCAAAAAAAAAACCGTTAAAATCTTGCATGGCAGTCGACAAGCCTTCTTTCCGAAGTTGCTATATATTTGAGTTTATCCGCTATAAAAATTATCCATGAGGATTTACATTGTGGATCCAAGCAGTTACAGACTTTTTGCAAAAGAAAGAATATGCGGAACTTTTAACCCCCCTTTATGCATAGATTGTCAATAATCAAAATATTTCAGCGGATTTTATCAATTATTTTGTTTTGAATTTCTTCAAATTGTTTTGTTTTTGGATCTGGTAGGACAGACACTGTTCTAGTATTGGTAAGGCCAGTGTTTTGATAACGGTTACCTTGCCAAAAATTGTAAGATTTCTAAAATCCCAGTCATGCAGCAAGTTTTTCATAGACCTAATTTTTCTGTTAGATTATCTTCAGTAAAATCAAATTTTTGTAAATCATATATGATATCTAGCAGCTTGAACCTCCTTCGTGATTCCAATATAGCTGTTGATCTGTTTGGTATTACTCACCACAACCACTTTTTACCCCAATCCAGACTGCTTGTTTTTTAACAAAGAGCAATATCTATACTGTCAAGAGTAGCATTTTAACTATCGAGAACATCAGCTAAAGTTAGCGCTGAGTCATCTGCGTATTGGCTGATTTAATATTCGGTGTTATTTATTTTTAGCCCTTCTATATTAAGGTTATTTCTAATTGAAGCACTGAGGAGTTCCATCATGAAATAGAAATGTAAGGTGAGAGTGGGTCCCCTTGGCGAACATCTTTGCTAATCTTAAAAGAAATCAGTAAAAACATCCACTGTTCAAGACTGTCATGTTTACTGAATGTTTTTTTCTAAAAATATCATTTTTTATCCAAAATTGAACATGTTTCGCCTATTTGACATCAAAACTTCTTATACATCATGATTTCTATCATAATCAAGTAATTTTCTGTTGATTTGAGAAACTATATCAAGGTGTAGTGAGGTACCTTAAAGCCTTTATTACCTTTATGCAACTTATATACCTTGAAGATACATATATTGTTTTTAAGGTGTATATCTAAGTAAAAATAAAAAACCCCAAAATTTCAAAAACCATTAACAAAACAAAAGAACACATGTATAAATCACTGAGTCTCAGTAAACACATATTTATGTTGAATATGGATATTTATCTGAAGAGAGGCAACATCAATTTTTCCGAAATATCAAGTAACCTGTACATGTTGTAGTTGCTTTACAGACAGTACAGTATTACTGACGTAACAATACTATTGACTGCGACTTTGGAGACAGAATATAGCTAACAAACATTTGGTGTTCTACCATTGTCTCTTACATTTAGAGACAGTCTGATTAACACATATCTTTGAGAACTTTGGGATCCCTCCCAATTTCGAATATCGGGGAAGTTTTCCTCTCTATGTCCTTTTATATTATACATTGTTCTGTCTAAGAGAGAGAGAGAGAGAAAGAGATAGAGAGATAGAGAGAAAAGAGTTTTCCTCTCTATGTCCGTTTATATTATACATCGTTCTGTATGAGAGAGAGAGAGAGAGAGAGAGAGAGAGAGAGAGAAATGTCACCCCAGTTTTTTTACATGACAACCAAGAGAAGACCTTTATAAATGAAATGATATATTCCCACGGGCCCGGTTTTACGTTAGAATTTATTCAAAAGCTAAAGGGCCAAAGGCATATAAATCGAAAGGGGCAGGGGTTGCTGTCCTCAAGCACCTGTATCTTAAATATCTCATATATATATTTTTTGGCTTATAGCACCTAAAGTTATGCAAACCCACCTTATTTTTTTTTTTTTTATAAATTATCTTAAGAATTGTGTAGAACTGTGCATATTTTCACCACTATTAAACATAATCATAATATTATGTAAACATATTGAAGAAAAATAATCAAAGCATCAATTTTGAATAAACCTTAATATATAGTTGCTTACTTTTATTGATCAAATAAACAAATTTTGTCAATTTATGTATTTAACAATAACACACTCTCTGAAAATTACAGGTTTTCATTTGAAAGGTGCTGTACATAATACTTTTATTACCAAAAGCTAAGAATCATAAAATCTTGTTAAGCCCAATCCCTCTCACGCTTCTAAGTTTTCTTCTTCGTTAAAATCCAACTACTACCTACTTTTTCTCACTACATTTGCAACCTGATTAACTGAACAGTATTTCGTTATACTTAAAAAAAAACCCTTTCCCCTTTTTTGCAATACTAGTTTTCCTGTGCATTTCTAACTCATGCTCTACAAAATGTTTAGATGCTTTCTGCACAACTTAACTTTAACATTCACACCAGTCGAAAAGGGCAAAAAAGATCTTTGGTTATTCATCCGGAAAATGAAGGTAGTGTCACTGCGGAGGAAAAATCTGCAATGATCGCTAACTTTAAAGCCCGCATCAATTGTCAAAAAAAACATTTTCATGTTTATTTTTTATCTTTTTTCAACAAAACATTGAACTAATTACAAAAAGTAGGTAAAAGTACCTAAAGTATTGTTAATGTACATCTGTACGTTAAATAAAGAATCGAAACAGCCAAATCGTCATTTAATGGAAATTTATTTGAGTCTAACATCATCCAGATTTTTTCGTACAGTTGTGGATTTTTCCTAAGTTGCTGAAGGTTTCTACTGATCGATAAATTGGTAAGAATTGGATCGTGTAGGTTTAAGCCCTATCAGATTATGCAAAGCTAAAAATCACATTATATTTTCCTAAGAAATCGAAGAAAAATACTCAATAGACGTGAATATGTAATGTTTGAGAGAAACCCGATTGAAATAAAACTGATTAATACTCTAAAAATAGAAATACTCTATATTCAGCCATTATATCAATATGCATTGTATTATTAATTGATTAAAAAAACCGTTTTAATATGTCAACAACGTTCATTTTCAGCAAAATTATTAAACGTTGAAATTTACACATTGTATTGATGATTTTGTTTGGATTTAGTTTATTATAACAATCTGATTAATTAGACTTACATTCATAAACATGCAAGTTTATATTATTCACAAATGCTGTTAGTTTTGTTTTGTTTAATAACCCTTAACACAGAATTTAATTAATTTTTTTTTGTTTCCTTAAGGCTTCAGCATTCGCTGAATGTCAGAAATCAATTCTTACTGTGAGATATGGAAATCATTGCCCAAAAGATGCTGCGTCATGGCAGATGGCGGCTGACAGGATGAACTGCAACTCCATACGTCAGCAGTGTTCAGATTCTCTGAACTTAGATCCTAAGAAATATATTTTTCAGTACCACTGTCTGATTAATTCCTGGATGAATGCCACTGTTGAAGTTTGTGCTCTTAACCAGTCGATTCTTGGTAAATTAATTAATTTTTTTCATTTTGAAAAATTGAGGACGCAAATTGTTGGAAACATTTGTTAAAAAAAATCTTTTCCAATTGCACTAGAATTTCTTCGTATGAGGGCTATAGTCTTTTCCAGATTCCCGTTTTCATAATTTTTGCTGATTTTCTTTATACAAACACATATCTAAAAGCAAAGAACATGTGAAATGTTGTAAGACAAATAAAAATAGTCATTGATTTTACCTTTCACATGCTACCTCATTTTACATTAAGAGAAAGTGATATGAATGCACACATTAAAAGTTTTTAAAACGCATTGTTCAGTAGTTTAACATTATTAAGTAATTTCATATCGTTTGTAATATATTATCCCAGTACAGTTTTTAACAAACAGGGCATGACCAAGTGTTTTATTATATTTTACCTTTCATTTTTTTCACAATTTAAATACCAAGGTAAGGTTTTTTCAATAGTCAGTGAAAATTTTACCATCAATTATCAAAAATTAAACGAGATACAAAGCGCACATTTTTATGTTTTACCAAAAAAGGCTCATGCAATAATTGTTAAGCAAAGGCATAACTTTCTATCTTTTAAGGCCTTTTTTTTTTTACATAACTGACATCATTCGGAATCTCTTGGAATTTAGAAATTATGCTCACGTCAGTTTCCCAGTATTGTAAATTATGCATACAGCCGAAGAAAAGGTATGTTTTCTTGATTTATTAATCGAAACGGCAAGGGATTTTAAACAAGAAATTATTGACATGGCATTAAAAGAAACATATAATCATTTTTAATAGCGTTATTTCTTTAAAAACAATCTTAATTTTTTATACGCCAATCTATACTGCAATATGTCAAATTAAGACAGATGTAGCATTGAAAAATATCTACTTTGATAAAATCTATATTTTTATTAAAACTACACCGAAAACTGAAATTTAGCAAATTATAAATCTTATAAAATAATATAAAATAATATAATAATAATAATAATAATAATAATAATAATATAATTTAGAAAATTATATCTGCAGCCTCGTCCAAGATAACTTCTAACAATTTTGCTTAGTTATGCATTTTTCAACACGATATACTAATGTCATCTATTCGAAGAACTGTATAAAAATCTGTCATTTTTCGTAATATGTTTTTAAATATTACAAATGGTGGTCATTTTTACTCAATAAAGCAAAATAAAAAAATATAAGTGCTTGACTTGGTATCAATTACGTACAATTGTTTAATATGCCATATGCATACATAAAGGAATTTTTAACATCTACCGAATTTTGTGGCTTATATTTTTTAATCGATCTAAACATTAGTGCATTTATACGTGTGTTTTTCCCATTGTATCTGTTTTTGAAAATTGCCTTTGATCAGATTTAAGTCACCTGGCGATTGTTGTGTAATGAGTCATGTATCAGATTTATTTCGTACCGAATATTTTTTACGTATATAGGTCATTGTGCAGAGTTTGATACAGATGGGGCGTTCATACAAGAAAACTATAAAGCAGATTGTAGAAAACATGATCCACCATGTCCAAAGATCTACAATTCAGCGGAGGCTTACAAATGTGAGCTATATTTTCTCGTCAATCAAAATTATCCAAATCTTATTTTTAATTTGTCTAATTGCGGTTTATAAAGCTTAGACTACCCAAACCAAGTTTATAACCGAATTATTTTGGTAGTTATTTCTACCTTTCCTTAATTTAACTTTCTAAGGACAATTCGTCACTTTGTTAAAGAAAAAGCGATATATCTTTGTTAATAAACTCGTAGTCATTTGTTTAAGGTGCAAATGTTATCCGTTCAATCAGTACTTGATTACTTTTTTCCAGATCAATCATGCTATTATCTAGTATACAAACATAGTAATCAGTCCTTGCAACCCAGTCAGGAACCACAAATTCCTTCCCAATTGAGGTACTTTTAGCAAAAACCTTAACTGATAGAACAACACCATTGTCTTGTATTTTATGCATTTTATTTCAATGACTTAGGCTAAAGGTAAAAAATTAGTCCTAAATTGGTCTCTACTTTAGAGTAAGAAAAAAACTAAAGTTATAGATTTTTAGACTTATAAAGTCATATTAAATGGTTTTTTAAATTTCTTAATGTGTAAATAAAGCATTGCTTTGGGGGTTTTTTTCTGAATAATTACAAAAGTAGAATCTTTAAGAAAAAACTTCAAGGAAAGATAAGCTTATAAGAATGAAAACTCAAATATGAAATTAGTTAGAAACATTGGATCTGTCAAGATTGGATTCTGTTTCAATAATTTTACTTTGTAGATTAGTTTCCCATACCTTCTATAGGTAGTTTAATGTACACAAAAGCAATTCTTACGTATACAGATATAGAGGGCTTTCTCGTAATATATGCTTAAGCTGTAGTAAACGTCTTGGCACAAAACTAACTATGTTATGTATCATGACCTTATTTTTTTAAGGTGACATGAAATCATTTTTATTTTATTTTTTCAGTTTGCTGAGCAGATGCCCTCTGATATCCTTCTTAAGTTTCGTTTTAATTGAATTTTATCTCCCATTTAGGTAACTGCTGAACTAATATATCATCTGCTATGCAATTAATTGAAAAATATTAAGGTTCTTTTCTTAAAGAGACTGACTAATATAAATGAGTTTTTGAAATGATGTTGATGTAATTTAAAAGAGATTGATGGCTGTGTTAATTTTTTGCAATATTTACCCATATAGAAAAAGAACTCTACATAACAATAAACGAAAATGGTCAAATTTTTAAGGCTAACGTATTTGGAAGTTTTTTTTTTTTTTTTTTTATAAATTTTTTACTTAATATCATAATTAGGAGTGTAAGCTAGATCTGATTAATTTGTTGACCATCCAGCCTCCTTAAATTATTCATTTCTGATATGATTTTATTGACATGGGACACATTCAGAAATTGAAAATAGCTGCAAATTTACCACCCACCCCCCCCCAAAAAAAAAAATCCGAGAAAAGAAATATCAAAATATAATCAATGTTTTACACTTTTCAAAGTTAAGATGTTTGACCATTCAATGTTAATTAAAAATTCTGACAATGGCCAAAAAACCAAATCTATTTAAAACCTGCTGGTTTTGTTCTCTTGATTAACAAATCAGACATTTTAACAAACTGAGCTGCACGGCTAAACAATCAGATTACAGTATACTGTCCAAAGAATTTAAAATAATAATTGTTTTTCAAGCAAAGTATATGAATACATGTATGGACGTGTTTTATTCTATTCTTTTGTATGTCGAGGTAATGTACATGTAGCATGTTGTTTTATTGTTTTTAAGTCTTTTAACTTTTCGTTGAAATGCCTAACTTTTTATTATCAGGGCTTTTAAGTCCTGACAAAAAGACCGAAGGTTTTTTTTTTCTTATCATAACTGGACACATGTCCGTCATAGAAATATACATTACTGTCACAAAAACAGAAAAAACCCACACCGTTTAATCGTCGAGCAGAAGGAAAAATGTTGTGAGGTTAGAAGGATTTTGATCTTACTATTCCGTCACTTTTTATATGATTTGAAAACTGGAAGAAGAGATTGTCTTGTATTCTTTGATTGCAATTTATTTAATAAGATGTCGCTCTATGTGTTCTTCAATTAAGGTTATCCGACCCTCAGACTCAAATTATTTTTTCATCATAAAAATGTCATCTGTCCCTCAAACTTTATCAATAGAAATAAATAAAAAGAAATTTAAAGATGATATCCATGTATTTTGCAAAGTAATAACGATATAAACGATATATACGATATAAAATGGAATAAATATACAAGTTGAGATCAAATTTGATGAAAATAGTTGTAATGGTTCATTGGTAGCTCATCTTTACCTATATGTGTATCTCTTGATCTGTAGTTCTCCGTGGACCCACTAAGCCAATCATTTTGTTGAATAACTGATCGTTATATTAACACTAGAGGACTAATTAAATTTGTCTATGTAAAAGGCAGATTAATGGTACGAATAAATCAAAAACGAATAATCTAGAGTTATCGGACATGACTGCGAGTCGGAGATCGTTCAGTAGCTGGCGACTTCTTTTATCTCTTATTACTTCCATAAATGGTGGATAAAACCCAAGAAATAAAAATAACCCTAGAATTTTCTTGCTTTAAAGCATGCATAATGTTTAGATACTTTAGATAAGCATATGCATTTAATCTAGTTTATTTAAAGTTGTTAAAAAAACTAATGAAAGTCAAGTTTAATGAAATAGTTTTAAATACAATGGTAAATTTTTTTTAACTAACATATACATAGATCAATGCACTCACTGGAAACAATTCTGGGAATTTGATTAAACCAATCAGGGGTTTCGAGGTTTTTTTTTTTTTTTTTTTACTAAATTTTAATTTTTGGCTCATATTTCAAAATAAAAAGTATAGTATACAATAGAATGTTTAGTGTACAAAGAATCAATTAAGGAATGCAAAATTTGTCAGGATAATGACTTTCTTTTCTTTCTTTATGATTTTTTTTGTTCAAATTTTCTTTAAGATCATAAATTACATACAAAGATAGTACGTTATCAGTTATTGACATTTAAAGTTTTAATGTAAATGCGTGTTTTCATTTTGAAAAATTAATCAGGTTTAATTTTTTTTGACACTTGAAAAAAAAGAAAAGGATTAAAAAGCCTATTCTTTCTATGTACATGCATGTATGTGCGCGTGCGTGCGTGCGTGTGTGTATTGATGGAGATGTCTTTATTTTGTTTTTATACGTGCGTACGATATGCTTTCAAGTAATGTGATACGGTTGTGATACATGATATATTTGATAATTGATATATCCTATTGTAAACTATTAAAGAGAATTTTTTTTTTTAAATTTTAACTAATTTGGAAAAGAACAGTGCCCAAACAAGCGATAATTAGTGAAGTAAAGTAGATTTTCCGTAGGTTTATTGTTTACCAAAGTCTGAACACTATTGATCTAATGTCAATTGTTGAAATCAATATGAAAGGGAAGTTGCTTTTAAAGCAAAAAAAAAAAAAAAATAAAATAAAAATAAAATAAAATCAAAATCAAAATAAAAAAAATAAAATAACATAAAAAACACAAATAACAAAACAAAACACACACAAAACAAACTAAAAAAACATATTAAAGAAAAATTAGAATTCACTGATTCGGTAATTCTTTGAGTTATCTGCTGAAATAAATTGGTTTTACTCACACAGAACATATCGGTCTTATCAAGAACTTATTTCGTCTATACTTTATCAACTTTTCACATCCATCCCCCAAAATAAACGTAAACATGTACTAGTAGGCCTATTAAAGATTGATTAATTGAGTTTTAATAAGGCAAACGGTTATAACTGATGCATGTGTCATTACTTCTAATATGTGAATATTTTTTTTATTCTCATTTCTGGTGTGAACATTTCATAAATCAACTTAAAGGTAGAGTAAATGAGGAAAGCATGGTTGTCTATGAAGACTAACTGTAAGAAACTTATCGATACATGTGTATTTTAAATGATAATTTGATAGTATCGTTACATAGATTTATTGCTGTGTAATATATGCATCTTAATTCGATTGTACAAGCTAAATAAAAGATAGTTTGAAACACAAAGTATTCTGTTGATTAGAAGAAAACAATGTTTGAAAACACAGAATAAAATGTTTAATATAACAAGAAAATTGTTGGATTTTTTTTTAAAAACATTACTCACATGTTTATTATAATGAATTCGTTGAAGTGAATGTTACTTCACAGTCTTGTAATCGCTGAAATGTGTTGTTAGTTTTACTGATTTAGACCAAAGCCACTGTCATTTTTGCTCTCATTGGTACAGTACCCGCAACGTTATTTTTTACAATCCTATCCTATCGTATCGTGTATCAATCCTATCGTATCGTGCGTGTATACTGTTCTATCGTGCGTTAATCCTATCATATCGTGCGTGTTTACTGTTCTATCGTGCGTTAATCCTATCCTATCGTGCGTTAATCCTTTCAGGTTTATCGTTCAATTTTAACAGTTTTTCCGTTTATCGTATTGTGTTAATCGTTTCGTACCTTTTCATAAGCAAATAAATGTATTTCAAAGTTGTAAGTCGTTCAGTTCGCCGTATTCGAAAATTTATCGAACAAAAATTGTAAAATCCTATCCAGCTTTCTATCATGATACCAATTTCTTAATTGTTTAGAACAAAATTAACCAATATTACATGTAAATCATATCTGTAAGCATTGGAAATGAAAAATTAATGTATACTATCGAAGTTCTTAGGAACAAGGTAACATATTTACCTGTATATCGAATATATTAAATCGTACGCGGAGTGTATACTTCCGTAAACTTTAACTTTTATGCAATATAATTTTTTTTTATGCATCATATTTTACGGAAACAAATGTATTTATGATAGATTTTTATTTAATTAAAACCAGAGTTGTATTTGATTGAACCCATTATTTTCCTTGTGATATTTGATTTCGGGCTGAAATGTTCTCGGCAATCGGCTAGGGTGTGTGGTAAGGTAATGAAAACAATGTTAACAAATCGTACGCGGAATGTGTATCTGCGTAAATATTTATTTAACTTGTATGTAATATAATTCGTTTTTAATGCATCATTTTCTTATACAGAAAGAAATGTATTTAATATGATAGATTTTATATTTACTTTGAACAAGGGTTGGATTTTTATTATTGAACCAGCTATTTTCCGTGTGATTTGATCTCGGGCTGAAATATTCGCGGCGATCGGCTAGGGTGTTCGGTAATGAAAACAATGTTAATAATACAGAAAATTTATTGATCATTTAAGCTAATAATTTTAGTTAAAAAAATTAACTGGTCATTTTAAACATTCTATAAATAATGCAGCTATGATTAACAACTCGGCAATTGTTACTAAAAAGAAATTCCACGTAAATCTTTATTCGTACGTGTTCTTTCTCAAATTCTGCCATTATCAGTATATTCCTGAAGATCGTTTAAAGAGATTATACGTTTATCATGAACATCGTTTATCCTTTCCTATCGTGTATCAATCCTATCCTATCGTGCGTGTATACTGGTCTATCGTGGGTTAATCCTATCCTATCGTGCGTGTATACTGTTCTATCGTGCGTTAATCCTATCCTATCGTGCGTGAATCCTATCCTATCGTTTATCTTGTAAAAAATAACGTTGCGGGTACTGTACTTAGCAAATTGAGTAAGATAAATTCTTCTGAACCACATGAGACTGGAGGTTTTCCGTGGTGCTAAAAGGATAGTATTCAAAGACCTCGCCTGGGTGGACACCAGTTCAACTCAGGTCAACCCTATTTTATATGTAGTTTTTCGATCAATACGGAGAACCGTAAGTTTTAGGGGAAGATAAGAGGTCTTATTATGGAATATAAAATTAGTTTAAAAAACAATACTATCAAAGCTTACATCGTGATCGGCCACAGTTTCTCTAGGTTAAATAACGTCTGAACAGTTAAGATACTCTTACAGGAATGAATTTATAAGTGTAAAATACTGATAAAATGGTCAGATTTACACAGGAAACGACAATGTTCCATAATTAAAATAAATATCAAAATGCAGACTTCAACCAACTTGAGTAAACAAAGCGCAGCAAAATTCTACTTAAACGCAGACAGCAGACACGCCTAATGGACTAATGGTCAGCATACCGAATTCAAGCGTGAGAACACATTAGTTATAAAAACAACAAAAACACCAAACTTGCTTAATTGCACAAAGTTTGATATATTTGTAAATGTTACTAAAGTATGAAGACTGCAGGTTCTAAATGATTTAAACAAAATGCAGGGCATTACACTCCCCGTCTGATATCTAAAACAAAATAATATCACTTTCAATCACTAGAAATAAGAACTATTAGTTCAGTCACAGGTCGGATATAAGTCACTGTCTTTTGATGAGTAAGGCTTTGTTTCGACACGCGTACTTCGACTTTGCATACTTTGTCATCTGAGCTCGGGAAAACTTTTGATATGATTCCCATAGGCCACCCCACTCGTCTCAGTTGCGGTGCTCTAAGAAGCACGATATCGCCGACGGCTACGTTCTTTATGTTGTCGGTCCATTTCTTACGCGATTGGAGACTTTGTAAGTAGCTTGAGCTCCATCTTTCCAAAAAAACACCTGCCAGGTGCTGAACTCGTTTCCACTGTGATTTATAGATATTCTTACCCTCGAATGATACGTCTGGAGGCACGAGAACGTCCGGTTTTTGAGTAAGTATCAAGGAAGGGCTTAAAGGGAAAGGATCCTCGGGATCTGTTGACAATACAGAAAGTGGTCTAGAGTTAATGATAGCGCAAACCTCTTCCATGAAAGTGACAAGGACGCCGTGTGTGAAATTCCCGCCGTGATGTAACATTATGGAACCCAGTATTCTTCTGGTGACCCTAATCATCCTCTCACACACTCCTCCCATGTGAGACGAATGCGGTGCATTCAAAATCCAACGTATCCTGTTATCATCAGGAAACGTTTTTACTGAATCATCGCCGACATGGATCCTCAGTGCGTTGATGAATGAAGACGAGCTAAGTTCCTCTACAACCTCCAGATGGACGCTTCGCGATGTCAAGCAAGTGAAAATAATGGCCCAGCGTATTGAGTGTGCTGGACCACCACGAGTTTTTCTCGTTATAATGGTCCAAGGCCCAAAATGATCAATGCCAACATTTGTAAATGGTGGTCCTGGAATGCTGCGATCTTCGGGTAGATCCGCCATTTTCTGTTGTTGATTATTTTCCCGTAATTTGCCACATACAACGCATTTCTGGAGTATTGATGACACGAGTCGCTTTTCGCCTATTATCCAATAACCTGCAGATCGTACTGCGCCAGATGTAAAATGCCGCCCTTGGTGTTTCGTTTGCTTATGAAAATGCCGAACAAGCAATAAGGCTATGTGATGTTTTCCTGGGATTATTACTGGACGACGTTCATCATCTGGTAATCTTGCATTGCGTAGTCTTCCACCTACCTGCAACAATCCATGATCGTTAATGAATGGGTCTAAATTTGTAATTTTGTTTTCCTTGGACAACCTTTTGTTTAACTTGATGCATTTCATTTCTTCAATTAACGTCTCAGTTTGCACTTCTTTGATGATCAAGCGCTCTGCCTCTTCTATAGTCTGTAAATAATCCTTTTCTGTAAGTCTGTTTTTTGGTCCCAATGAATTGTTTTAGGTAAGATATTGCATTAACTAGTCTGTTCCAGCATGAAAATTGTTGAAAACGTCGTGTTCCAAGCAAAGATTCCTTTGAAGCTACCAACTTTGCGCAGTTTATTTCTGGTCGAATTTCTTTATCTTCATCTGGGATCTGAAGTTCGAACTTTTCAGAAAATGTTTGATTTTCAAGGAGATGCTTAGGGCCCAACAGCCATGACCAGTGTTGAAATTCACCTGCTGGTATAGCTCTAGTAGCTAAGTTTGATGGATTCTTGTCAGTTGGTACATAATTTCATTGTGCTGAATGAGACTTCGCCACTCTGTTACTGACGTAAGTATAAAATCTTATCCGATTTATGTAGATGTATCTTAGAACTACCTTGCTAATGTAACATAAATGGTGAATGAAAATGGTAGATGAGTACCGAGAGACACTCTGAAGTCGCAAACGCCCGAATCTCTGATTGTTCCGAGTATCTCATATCACGTGATCAAAGGGTATAAATACACAGATATCGTGAGTCTGCAGTTAGTTGCAGTGTAGCCGCTGAAGGGAATACTTCAAGGTAAGGTTATTGTTCGTGAGTCAATATTGCTCAGCGATTTGCAGAACAATAATACCGGTATATAGAAGAAACTTGTCTTCGTGAGCGTTGCATGTTGAATCCAGCGGGTAGACTTTTGTTAACAATTACAAGGGTGCTTCGTAGGGTCGCTTTGAAGTGACCGATAGAAGCGACGGGTCGCTTGAAGCGACCGATATAAGTGACGGGTCACTTGAAGCGACCGATAAAAGCGACGGAGTGCTTCGGAGCGACGCATTGAGTTCGGCTAGGGCTCATACATTAGTACATTGATATTTAAATGAGTTTTTAATCAATAAACGCTAGGAAAGCGACAAGGAAAATTAATATATGTCTTAAACAATTATCATAAAAATCAAACACCTCAGCAAGGTATCTGAGGGGACCCGTTAAATATAATACCGTGTTCAGGCAGACACGTTACACTATCAGTGCGGTACTGAATGCTGTTTATTGGAATACTCAGATTGTCAGATACTGTGTGACCGATTTCCGTAGCTAGTACAGCGGCGCATAACTCCAATCTTGGGATTGTGTGTCCATGTGTTGGTGAGATTTTAGCCTTCCCAAGGACTAATCCAATGCTTGAGTGCTCTTGTGAAACTAAATAAGCAACTGCAGCGATAGCCTTTTCTGAAGCATCCGAGAGATATGAAGCTTCATATCTTCTGTAACACTAAGCGCTATTGACAAGCACATTCGCGGAATCCCGACTGCTTCAAGCTGATGTAATGACTTTTTCCAGGATTCCCATTCGTCGTATCGAGACTGAGGCAGTGCTTCATCCCAATCCACTTTTCCTCCGGTCAACTCTCTAAGCATGAGCTTGCTTTTGATAAGAACTGGAGCGAGGAAACCTAGGGGATCACACATGCTGTTGAATGTTGACAATATTCCGCGTCTGGTATATGGTTTGATATCTTTGCTAAGTTTAAACACAAAGCTAGATGATTCAATGTCCCAGTTAAGTCCAAGTCAACCGGGGTTTACATGCTGACTCGGGAGTCATGACATTAGTAGAGGAGTGTTGTGATCTTCATCTGAAAGGTCGTTCAAATATTTTTCAGTTAATTCCTTTTTCGGAACTAATGAATGTAAGCTCTTTTACTTTTTCTTCTTCTATTTGTAGAGTTTTTATGGCTGCCTCTGTAGCGGCAATTTCTCTCGTAGGAGCTAAAAGTTCAAGATCTGCTTCTAACTCGGCGTTCTCTTTTTCCATTGCTGCATTTTATACAGCTATTTGTTCTTTCATAGCTGCCTTTTGTCTTTTAATGTCCGCTTCTTTCTATGCGTAGGCTACACGTACACGTGCTTCCTTTGCCTTGGCTGACTTAAAAAGCTTCTGAGCGATAATATAGTTTAAACTGGAAGATGATGGTTAGAGCTGAATTGATGAATCTAGCGCAGTTTTGTCTAACTTGTCACTTTCCTTAAGTTTGCACAACAGTTCCTTAATTTTCATTAAATTTCCTTCGATTGTGCGGATATTCTTTTCATACGAAACTTCGAAACTTACTTTATCATTCGAACTTTGTTCCGTTTTCTGTCTCCCTAGAAATTCCAGAAATTCAAACAATTTCACTTTATATTCATTAAATAACTGTTGAACGTCAGTAAATATTTTATCAAGAGCTACACTGTCATCTTGACATGAATCAATATCCTTTATGCACTCACAAAGGTGATTCCAAATGTTGCTTGTTTTGGTTTCATGAATTTTCTTGTTGGATACATAGAGCTCAAGTCCCTTCTCGGTTAGTGTTCTTACACGCGATTCCTGGTCACTCATGATAGACGAATTTAGGCTAAAGTTGTCCGATATCCTGAATCACTTGGCCACTTGTGATCATTTTTTTTCATTTTATTATCTACGACATCTAAGTACACAGAGAAATGCGCGGCTTCTGAGGTGCGCACTAGGTTACATAAATGGTGAAATGAAGTGTGTGTGAGTGGTAAAAAGCTACAACAAACAAATATAAACATACAAATAAATGATTACAAAGTAATAAAAATCAGTTTGCCAACAAATTAGAAACATAGTTCAGCACGCTAAACATATAAATGAACATTACAAAGGTTTTAATTAATTTCTCTTAACATTTAGCTTTAATTTAAAACAATACTATCAAAACTTACATCGTGATCGGCCACAGTTTCTCTAGGTTAAATAACGTCTGAACAGTTAAGATACTTTTATAGGAATGAATTCATAAGTGGTAAAATACTGATAAAATGGTCAGATTTACACAGGAAACGAAAATGTTCCATAATTAAGATAAATATCAAAATGCAGACTTCAACCAACTTGAGTAAACAAAGCGCAGCAAATTTCTACTTTAACGTAAACAGCAGACACGACTTATTGACTAATGGTCAGCATACCGAATTCAAGCGTGAGAACACATTAGTTATTAAACAACAGAAACACTAAACTTGCTTAATTGCACAAAGTTTGATATATTTTCACGTCGCTTTGAGTAAGCAATAAAGCTGTACACAAAATACATGCTTAATCGGGTCTAAGAATACCGGTACCAGTGGACGGGCGTTGATACCATCGGTGTCGCTTCAGCCATCAAAGTGCTAAGTAATTCATGGGTAATTTTTTCTGTTATTAAAATTTAATAAGTTAACAAGTTATTTTTAAGTAAAATTTTTTGACGCCAGAGTAATGATTTTCTTTTGAAACCACGGACTTATTTAGGGAGTGTCCAAGATTGTGTATGGGCCATCGTGTTGGTGTAATTGATGATAGAATTTCTTTTTGCGAGAAGCGACAGCGTAAAAAGGTCCAGGTTTGCTGTATGTTACATTTGTATTTGTGGACTGTAGCCATCCAAGTCCAGGATCATCACAGATATAACACATCTCAAGGATGAAATCTACAAAAAAGGAAATGTAGGAAATGCTCATCACTTCGTTTCTTTATTCAACATCTTAAGTGAAAGGTCCACTTGTTTTGTAGAGATAGGGTAGTTTGGCGACTATTGGTACTACTCCAGTTGGAAACTAAAGAAGCTGAGAAGAATTTTATAGTTTGAACTTGACATTGTAGATTCAATTTTAGTAGCAATGTCAATTAAATCACAAAAATAATATTTATTTGTGAGATTTTAGAACAATATTGAGTGGCCCATACCTATTGTTCAGTTAATCTCAATTGCGTTTTTCACTAAGACTAGGATAATGAGTGTTTGCAGTGCGAAGTGTACGTGCAAACTTTGACGAGTCTGGGCTTAACCATTTCACATTCAAGTAAATTCATTTCCTCAAACCCCGTAGCACCAAGTTATAACACTGTGAAAAATAAAAAACTCCAGGAAAAGAAACATCAAAGTTGGTGAATCCTTCAGATAGAATATCCTTGCGGAGCAAAAACCTTGAAAAGTTGGTCATTGTCGATGTTTTGCGGGTTCCTCTTAACAAGGATTTAAAGCAGTAATCATTTAAGGCAATGAATTTGTTGTACTACAAACCTGACGCATTCAAATTAAGAAAACGCACACTTTTGGCATTGCGTTCAATGGATCATGCCGTTGTTTGACTAAATTTTGGGAACAAACTTGAGGCACATAAGAAAGAACACAAACTTGAGGCACTGAATAAAAAAGAACACTTACTTGAATCGCAGGATTTGGAGCACAAACTTGAGGCAATGAAATCGGCTGATTACAAATTTGAGACACTGAAAGCAAGGGAGCACAAATTTGAGACACTAAAATTGAGGGAGCACAAATTTGAGAAACTAAAATTGAAGGAGCACAAACTGGATTTACAGAATCAGAAGGAGCATATAATTCATGCATTGAATTTGAAGGAACGCAAACTTGTTTCAATGAAATCGAAGGAACACAATTTTGATTCACTGCATTTAGTATACAGGAAGTCGGTTATCCCGTTCAGGATTTTGTACACAGATTCGTACGTTTTGTCCATTTACTGGCGAATTCCTTTCAAAATATGATTCATTTTATTCCCTGTTGGGACCCCTGGTATTTAAAAGAATATGATTGAGGATAAATTCACTCGTCATCTGTTCTCTAGAATACGCTGAGCTTAGGTCTGCTCTTGTTAGGATCATTTCTATTTCCTGTCTGACAGTACTTATTTTTTTGTGTCGATATCATTTCCTTAATTTTAAAAGCTAGACGTTCTAGTTTTGCATTTTCAGTTTCAGCTCTTTAAAATTTGATGCGTGAGACAATACATGTTTTAGTGTAAATAATTTGTTTTAAGCCAGACAGAAGTTGGACTTTGTATCCCTTAATTAATCAGGAATAATTACCATGTTCACCAACAGAGTAGGATATTTTTTATTCTGTTTATCCTACATGTATCAATTAAATAACTAAGCTTGATGAGCTTGGTCAAACTATTTTGTTAGAAATTTAGAATTATAAAACATTAGAATAGTCACTCATCAGAAATTCTGACTAGCTTTGTCACACTATGGATATTATGTCTGTTTCATTGAATGTCTTAGCTAGCTGTGCACTCTACCTTAGATAAGCTTAAATAAATCTCTCCTTCACAACATTCAAGCTCTAATACTTGTGTGGAATATCTCATTAGTCATTGAGAGGTTGAGGTTTTTGGAGCAGGTTAAGGTTTTTGGTGCAGGTGCCCTTTCATAGTAGTTCTTAAGTTACTACTGGTCCTAAATTCACCAAACTTGCATGCATGGTGCATTGTATGATACTGATGCACCTGAAGGCATAAATGCTGAATCTGAGCCATAGGTTTCGGATGCTGGAGGAGGTTAAGGTTTTAAGAGCTGGTTAAAGTTTTTGGAGCAGGTGCCCTCTGATGATTATATCTTCGTTATTACTGGTCCTAACTTTACCAAACTTGCATGGATGATGCGTCTTATGATACTGTTGCACCTGACAGGCTTGAATGCTAAATCTGAGTCATGAAGATTTCGGATGCTGGATGAGGTTTAGTTTTTTGGAACAGGTCACATGTTTTATAGATAATAGTACTGTACTATTTCAAACTTGCATAGTTGATTTAACTATAATATAAATGAATCACAGAGGTAGCTTCAGATGCAGAGCCTGATCTCCATTATCAAGGATGCCTAAAAAAATATCCTACCTCACTCAAACCTGATTGATAGATGTACAATTTTTTAACGTATGATATACGATATTGTGTCAAAACAGTATCCATGAATATCTAAGAACATTTACTATGATTTTCATATAATATAATAAAGGTGGTCTCATAAAGGTGATGCCTCATAAAGGTGATGCCTCTTCTCGGTGAGCTTTGTAATCTGTGATTACCTATATTTCACAATGTGACCAGTGTAATGAGGGTTGCTATTCGGACTATAACTGAAATAGGGTTTAGAGTGTTGCTGAATTCTCAAGGGGACTATTTTGCTAGCCATGGCTTAGACAAGCATTTGTAGGGGAAATTAATTATCTGCAATGGAACAAGAAGTAGCCTGTAGATTGTGCTATTTCAAAAGAGCCTTCTGAGGAAATTAGTCGGGTAGCAATAGTTTAGTATTTATTAAAAATCAAGAATAACCAACCTGAGTCTTGAAGAATCTTCCAACTCGATCAAGTTCTGTACAATTAATGTTCAATTAATGTTCTCTGTCCAACAGACCGGGAAACAATTCGCATGATGATCTTATTTCAATTCAAAATCCACCAGGCGCAATATTTTGTCACTGTGTCTGCCATTCATCATAACCTTTAACTTTACATTATATTATGATTATATTTTGATTTTGCACATCATTTTAAAGTTTTGATCAGAGTTATATATTACAATAAATATTTTAATTAATATGGATTGTGTATCAAATTAATTAATTATATGCTTTGGTTTTTTAATTACCTGGCTTGTAGTGAATTAACAGAAGAGCAACATAATTGTTTAAAACGTTTACCGTGTAAATATAAAAAGATTCAGTTACTAATATAAATAATTTAAATATAATAAAAGTGTTACCTTGATACATATTGCGCTGTTTGCAACTGCAATTCTCAACAATATTTCCGTTCTCTTTCATAAAAGTACACATTGTTGTCTGAACTTAAACTGAAATTGCGACCACATTGTTGTCTGATCTTAGATTTGAATTGCGACTAAATTTGAATCTGTTCTCAAAGCAGTGATCTGCTGTTGAAAGCTCTCAAATTTTACACAGTTGCTATTGTTAGCACGCACTGCCCTAACATCTTTAGTTATCAACATCCAGTTACATATAGTGATGGACATTTGATTGGAACACTTTATGTTGAAGAAGCATGTGCATATCCAGCAAGTTTTCTTACTCAGCTTGAAATGACCTGTGACATTAGAAAACTTAAAGATAGGAACTTTTAAGCAAAACCAGCAAAGAAATTTTCAATTCCTCCTTTTGATTTACACACAAAAAAAGTATAGCAGATTCAAAATATTAATTTGGACATTAACATTTTACTGAACCAATTGATGGCATGAAGTACTCAAACTTAACCAATGTCATATTAGTGTTTCAGCAGCTTCACAAAAGT
>WFKH01011925.1:36989559-37005171 GCA_016163765.1 Magallana hongkongensis
TATATATATATATATATATATATATATTTATTCATTTGTTTAATTATGAGCTTTAACCCCAATCACCATGAGTCATTTTGCATGTTATCTAATAATACCGCATATTGGAGCTTGTCTTGGATATGCGCATTTATCTCAGTTACAATTAGCCGGAAATTTTGAGTACGATCGGGTTGGGTTTTAACGGGTGATTTTACACTATTAAAAAATCGTGGATTAGGTAAGACGTAGTAAATTTGCTGAAACATTTTTTTTTTACGTAATCTTGGTTTTTTATGTTTTTTATTGCTGTTATAACAAGTAGTGAACTCGTATTGTCGAATAATGTAAGCTGTCAGAAGTAACATATTTGGATGGTTTAAATTTATATAGATTTTCGATCAATTGAATTTAGTTGCATGGTGTTCAATAATGTTCGGCTGAAAACCACGTGTACGGAATGCTGCATTAGCTCAAATAATCGTTAATTTTATCTGCTAAGTATTTATGCTATTATTTAATAATACAATTACTTAATTCATTATTTCTCATTATTCCGAGCAAAATGTCTAAAACGAAAAAAGCGAACTCATCGGCGATGAGACGCCAGTCTGAAAGCCGGAGGCAACAGAGGCCAGGGCGTAAACGCAGCAATACAGCAGCAGAGCACGAAGCGCAACCTCCAGTGGAAAGTCAGATGGTGACTTCCAATTCCCCTCAGCCTCCCACAGCACCCATTATGGTGGCGCAATCCATCACAGTGCCAGGATCATCAGACACTCCTGGCTTATCCCAACAGAATCAGCAGAAATGGCACATTGGTGCTCAATCTCAGTCTTTAATGTTTGGCAATAATTTCTGTCAACCTGTCATTAACAATTCAACCCAAGTAGATTTAGGTTACTATGTAGATAATGCAACCACACAAAACAATCGTGAATGGGGAATACATTAATTTAGCCACCCTGCTTGTGCGTGATGCCAATAGGCTCCAACTATCCACATTGTCAATGGACTCTCAGGACCAAATTATTGCCTAACCCAAACACAACCATAAAATTACAAGCATTGAGAAATGGGCAGATGCCTTCATCAATTTCGCATGCATATATCTTACAGCCCACCCTAGCAAAACACACCAACTATTCAAATACATGCATGACGTTAGGTTGGGGGCCGAAAAATCACAGGGTTGGGTCACGAACGACGAGCAATACAGGCTTCCTATGGCAATTACCCTATCAGAGTGGGGGGGGGGGGGGGATAATAGATTTCGAATTGTGGCTGGTCTATATGTCACCCAAGATCCAGTCTATTACAAATCGTTAAATTTCGCCAAACAAGTGCTTTGACTTCAACTACAGGGATTCTTGTTCCAGAATTTATTGTGCATATCTCCACCAGTGCATCAGATACAACAATAAAAATCCATTAATTCGCTGCATGGACACACAGACTAGTACACACCCGAATGGTCAGTCATTTCGGGGGCAAATAATTGCATTTCGAACGTCTTAGTTTCAGTCCACCTATCAACCAAGGCAAGTCTTACCACAGTCAAGACAATTTACACCACAGCCAAGACATGTTGCACCACAGTCAAGACATGTTACACACCAGTCAAGACAAATGGGCTCTTGGCGTTTCCCCACTAAAGACACGCCAAATACTGGAACATTTGATTAATTACCTGGATAGAGAGGCAACACATACTTTAAGGGAGGGTCTAGTTAGGGGGTTTAAGCTGCAATACGAAGATCCCCGGATTCTAATTTTTAGTAGCAATTTAGTGTTTGCAGATCAGTTTCCAGATTTTTACAAGAGAAAATAGATAAGGAAATAGCAGAAGGGCGTATGGCAGGCCCGTTTTAGTCTCCCCCTATGTTTAATTTTCATGTGTCCCCCATAGGTGTTATTCCAAAAGCTGATGGCGGTTGGAAAATGGTAATGCACCTTTCATACCCACCGTCCGCAAGCATTAACCACAACATTAACCCTATACACACGACAATAAAATACACATCATTCGACACAGTAATTCAAACAATAAGTCAATTGGGGAGAGGGACAATTATTGCAAAATCTGATGTAAAAAGCGCGTTTCGCTTACTTAGGATATTCCCAGGGGATTTTGAACTATTCGGGTTACCGTTTCAAGGAAAATTCTATTTTGATAAGTGCTTGCCATTTGGGTGTTCCATTTCATGTAAACTATTCGAAATCTTTTCCACATTCTTAGAGTGGTTAGCTAAGAAAAGATCAGGGATCAAGACCATTCATCATTACTAAGATTATTTTGTCTTCATAGGGAGTGCTAACACAAATCAGTGTAAATTAATTATGCACAATTTCAAGGATTTCTGTTTGGAAATTGGTGTACCCTTAAACGCAGAGAAAACAGTTGAACCCACTACTAATTTAGTGTTTCTTGGTCTGGAAATAGACACGGTCAAAATGCAAATCTCTATTACACAGGAGAAAGTATATAAACTTTCTACACTGTTAAAATTTTGGGTAGGTAAGGAAAAAAAATAAGTTGTCAGAGCTCCAATCTTTAGTTGGCAAGTTAAATTTTTACAGCAATGCTATACCAGGCAGTAGAGCGTTTAATCGCAGGTTTTACAATGCTATGATAGGTACTAGTAATCCAAATCATCATATTAGGATATCTGGTTCCATGCAACAAGATATGAAAACCTGGATCGAATTCTTAGATAGTTTTATTGGGGTGGTATATTTTCCAGACAGTGAGTGGAGTACCTCAGACACACTGAAACTCTCACAGATAGTACAGGGTCAGCAGAATTAGGCTGTGGGCGTTTTTCCAGGACCAATGGATGTTCCTTCAATGACCAGAACAATGGGCTAACAATGAAATTTTGCCTGGTATTACTTTTCTAGAGTTAGTCCCAATTGAATTATCATTGATGGTCTGGGAAAGCCTCCTGCATAATAAAAAACTGGTACTTTTCATTTACAATATAACTTTGGTTAATATTTTGAACAAACAGTCATCTAGGTCAGAGCGTGTCATGTCATTAGTTAGGCCCTTAATTCTAGTTGCTTTAAAGTACAATATTCAGTTTAAACCCAACCACATACCAGGCAAACTTAATCATATAGCTGACTCTATTTCCCGCAAAAAGTGGGACACTTTCAGGAGCCTGGCACCTGCAGCAGACACCCAACCTCAGCCCATTCCGGAGCCATTCCAGACCTTGCTCTCTCAAGTGAAATAGAGCATTTGTTCAGTGCATCTATGTCTGTAAACACAAGCGAGGCATACAGGGTAGGGATCCAAGCTTTTGAGCAGTTTCGTGTTGGCCAAGGGTTGTCACTGGTTTGACCGCCACCAGACACACAATTAAACATGTTTATCGCACATCTATCAATAAAACGCTACAAACACTCAACTGCAAAATCATACATCGCAGCGATAAGCTTCAACCGAAACGTCATACATTATATGATCCCACAAAAAACTTTGTGACCCAAACGTTACTCCAGGGTATGAAAAGATACACCAATACAGCAGACACACGGTTACCAATTACATTGGACATTTTACACACCATTATTCCAAACCTGCAATTTGTTTACTATAGCAATAACGAAACCTCATTACATAAGGCGGCCTTCTCACTTGCATTCCATTCATTACTTAGGATAGGTGAAATTGCTCTATTTAAGGGTAATTCACACGAAACCATAAACCAGTGCCAAAACGTTTCGCTATTTACTAATAAACTTATGGTAAACATTAAACGCTCTAAAACCGATCAGTGGGGTAGGGGAGTGACATTGTCAGTTAATGCATCACACGGAATAACGTGCCCAGTAAGAGCCATGCAAGAGTTCTTGCAAGTGCGGCCAGGCATAACGGGGCCATTATTTTGTCATTTCTCGGGGAAACCCTTAACACGGTATCAGTTTAGTGCAGTCCTAGCTACACCCCTGCGAATGTTATTGTCATTTAAATGTTAGACCACGTGGTTTTATTTGACCCTTTCAGTTTCGCAGTAAAAATCGTGCCTCGTGTTTATAGTCTATTTCATTGAATCTAGGTACTTGTAATCATATATAAAATCTAGACGTTTATTGATTTTAAACGTTATCTTCATTAATTGGTGGATAAAATGAGTTCTAGAAATAAATGTGACAATAGAAAAAATAGGTTTTTTTTCTGCTGTTGCAACAATTAGCATGTTTAGTAGCGCTCCCCCCTAAGGATTAATTTTCGATCCGCGCCTGGCCTAGTAATAGCATCAATAGTGAAACAGACTATACTATTTTATGCAGAATGTTCCTTGAAAATGGCTCGATATACTAAGTTATTATACAAAAGAGACACCCGTCATTTTTTAAAAAGCATGGTATTGCACATCACAAGCATCAAACATGGCTATGATTTTATTAAGCAACCCAATGTTTATATTTTCAACCACGTGTAGAGTGTTTGAACACGAACGATAACTCTGTTCTGAATATCATCGTTTAATTTAAATAAATGCTAGATGATGAAATAAGACATACATCTTAATAGATTTTCGTGCTTTAACATAAATCAACGTAGGATATGATATAAAAAACGACCAGTACTTACGTATTTTGTGAATATTATCCGAACACTTATACTTCCGCTCGAAATTTTACAGGAACTGAACAAATCTCGGGGAAGTCTCGTGAACTTTCATTCGAGCACCTCTGGCTTTATTGCATACTTAGCAACGTTAAAGAAAACATTTCGAACACATTCGCAGGGGTGAGCTAGGGTCTTGGCAAAGTCATCCATAGATAGCAAGAATTTAAAGTCGCATTCCTTTCGGATAGGAGCAGCTACTACTTTAGTTCTTCAGGGTGAAACACAACAGGTCATCCAATCGGCAGGTTGATGGCAATCATATGCCTATCGCACATATATTCGTTACTAATAAGATTTATTGGGCTAGTCTGATATCATACATTCATTATTCGTTGTAACTAGTGGCTAAGCTTAACATCTACCAAGTTTTGTGCACATAGGTGTCAATAAAGTGTGGATCATAGGATCATCCATAGTCAAGAGAGCAATTTTTGTCCATTTACTTGTCATTCAAGGTTGCTTATATCATGTATATGGCTTAAGTAATGTTAAAATATTCATTATAACGTTAATGCACTCGCGTTTACCCAGTGCATGATTATCGTCATATTTGCTTATTGATAACGTCATGATTACGTCATATTTGCCTATTGATTACGTCATGTTTGCTTATTCTTGTTGCTTTGCTTTTTTGCTTGCTTGATTTTGTTGGAGGCGGCCCTGCGGTATCCTCCCCCCCCCCTAATTTCACCGCGCCAGAATCGCCAACTGAACTATTTTCAGATAACTTGGTTTTCATGTTATTTATCAGGTATCTGGGATAAGTGACAAAGTTGGCATGTCTTCTAAACTATTGTGCTTATTAGCTACATGTACATGAAGTGGCTTTTGTAAAAATTGGTTTGCATTCTCTGTCTTTCAACAATATGTGTCAATATTTCATTATATCCCGGCAAAAAGGGTTTAGGGAGATAAATTGGAATCCCTCTGTCCGTCTGTCTATTTGTCTGTCTGTACTGGTACACATAAATTTGTGCTGCATGGAGTAGTCTGAAAATTTGTACATAGTGTTTTCTGAAGATGTGCACCTAAGCCTGTATGAGATTTAAGGATTTTATTGCCATTTAATCTGCCATAGTTAAAATGGAGCATGTGTTTAGGAAAAATTTAAAATCTATAAAATGGCCAGTGGTTTGTGATGCATATTAACCAATAATCTCTATCATTATGAAGAAATTAATTTTTTGGCAAAATGATAATCAAAAGCTGGTTAAACTTAGTCTGTCAAATAAATAGATTAAGTGATCCTAAAGGGCATTAATGCTATCATTGACATGCTTGTAGTTTTTTGGCAACTTAATAAAATTGTTTGTAAAATCAAATTCTTTTTTTTATTTACCGGTAGATGATGAAAGTCTGTAAATTCTGATGAGGAATTTTTTTCAGAGGCTTTACATAGCTTTCAGATGAAGTAAAAAGAGAAACGTTCCTCAGATACGGTGTAATGGGTTCAGTAGAAGAGAAATGAGGAACGTTCCTCAAATGCTTTGTGAAGATTTCAGTTGTAGTGAAAAGAGGAACGTTCCTCAGATAATTTTTCAAGATTTCCGTTAGTGTTAAAATATCAAGTCAAGTGAAAACAGGAACATTCCTCAGATGACGTTTTAAGATTTCCGTAAAAGTGAAAAAAGCATTCCTCAGATGAACTGAAGATATTTTAGTTTAAGGTATCTCACTCCTCACGTTTTGATTTCATTGCGCAGATGATCATTATATTTTAGATAAATATGATTTTATTTATTTAATCATAACAGAAAGATTATTATTTCATAATTACACAACATTCATAAAGAAAATCCATCTGGATTGTAGAAACAAACAAGTTTTCGGGGGAACTATTTTTTCGTGCGGAAGGTTTTTTTTAGACGAAAATGACAGAAACAAGCAATTTTATGAATTTTCGATATACTTTTCTTTTTATTTAACTCTTTATACATTATTCACATTTTAAACACTTGATAGGATTGTAACATATTCTATAGGTTTTGTGTGACATGTACAGAATTAAATCTTGAGAGAGTGATGGAATTTAGGCATAAAATCATGCAAATATATAGAAAAAAATGTCTGAATTTTTTAAGCCAAATTTTGCGAGAATTTTACATTTAAAGCCATATATCTAACATTTGACATCACTGATCCCCTTGTTTTATTATGTCAAAATAATACTGAATACATTATCTAGGCAACTGGATTAATCTTATAAAATTCTTGATATTCAAAAAGTGTTCATTTCAAATAAAATTGTAACTATTATAGAAATTGTCTATTTTAAGTGCAAAAAGGTCACACAAAAATTAATGCAGCTTCGTACAAATTTTTTTCGTAATTCCTCTATTCAGTGTGACTATTGTGCATAATTATAAACGATATTTGAAGAAAAGTTTGCTTAATCAAAAATACTGGAAAAAAAATCCTAATCAGGCTGAAATTGCATTTTAGGTGCAAAAAGGTCAAATTAAATTGGCTATAACTCAGAGGGAAAAACACTCCCCCCCCCCCCCCCCCATTTTCTTTGTATTTTTTAAGTATATTTGGTCTACAGATTTCAATGATATATTTCCCAAGAAATTCTTGATACAAGAACATTGAAGAGTGGGATACCTTAAGTGAAAAGAGGAACGTTCCTCGCAGAAATGTTAAGGTGGCCCGGAGCTAAAATACGGCTGAAAAACGATATTTTTTGAATCAACAAAAATTTACTTTGACCTGGAGTATGCCATAAAATCTAAATAGATATATTTACAACAATGTTAAGCATTAGTTTTTATGCATTTTTTTATGTCATATGTACTTCGTTGTCACGTGACGTGCGTATCCTAACATTGCGAATTTTCTTAATAAATCGTATCGGCGCAGGTGATTTATGCCATTAAATCATAAAATTTTTAAGAAAAATCCTTTGTTATGTCATATACTTTGGATTGAAATAGATATTTCGTTTATTAAAGATATTGTAAAAACACTTCGCCAAATCATCAAAATAAAGCACATTTTTACTAATTGAAAGCGATTTACTTAAAATTGGGGTTAATCCGTTGGTTTCCCAAGCATGATTCACATTAGTACTTATATTCTATATCAATTTAACGTAAAATATTTTTAAATTGTAATGATCTTTCACCTAGGCCAAACTGTTTTTACATGCATTAAAATTTCTTCATTCAGTTGTTTACACGTAGCAGGGAGAGTCTCCAAACTACTTATTACTAAATAGTCTTTTACTTCAAGCGAAGCTTTAAATCAATCTATTATTTGATACTGATTATTAATATGAATAAATTATATAGTCAAGCATTAAGGGCAGCATTTATGTAAAAGAAAAAAGTTTTATGACTGTTTTATTATATTTTACTTTTAAGGTTACGACACATTCCCTGAGAACTATCGAATGGAATGCATATCGTGACGTCAAAGTTTATTATGACCTCATATTGTTTGAAGTACAGACAAGAGATTCTCTACACATGCATCACTGTGGGAAGCCTTAACATACCCGCGCTCTTAAAAAATTATGTTTCATAAGTTTATTAAGAATAAGAGGAACATACCTCATTTGAATGTCTGCTTATGGATTACGTTTACTCAGGGGCGAAAAAAATCCAGTAATAGGAAGGAAAAACTACTTATTGTACATTGTACCCCTTCTATTGTGATGCTATTTTTCACCTCCAAATAACTAGGTCAATGACCTACTTTTTATGCTAGTGACCTCTTAATGTTTATTGAAAAATTTGTAAAATCCACCGTTTTTTTTTTTTATTTTGTAATTATTAGAAATAATAAAACAATTTGTTGTTTGGAAAATGATAAAATACGAATAACTTGACTAATTTCACAATTCAATGAATTGTTTTAAGCTCATATTCTAAGTTTAATTTAGTTCAATTTTCCTCTATCAATTTTAAAAATTCTACCCAATTTTGATCGTGTTTTACAAACAATAGGCCTATGGGCCACATCGCTCACCTGAGTAACAATAGGCATGATAAAATCAGCTTAATGGAGTCATAATACAAAATACCTGGACAAATGGACAATACCTGGACAATGTAATAAAATATATGTAGATCCTGTAAAAATAAAAATCAATTTCCCCTTGGATATTCTTATATTTATAATCAAGTCCCTTCTCTATCCTAAACAATTGTTTATATATGGGAGATAAACCTACATGAAACTCTGAACCCCTTGTGAGACCCAAGAATTGTCCAGGTGCCAGAGTCTAAACAATTTTAAAGAATCAGCAATATGTCTAAATGCTTGCATATAAGTAAAACCATATGTGATAACATTTCAGTTTTTGTGAAAAATTAAAATGTTTTCCTTTGTACAATTGGATCCCCAATGTGGCCCCACCCGACTCCTCAAGATTTTGATTTTAACGAATTTGATTCTACACTATCTGAAGTTGCTTCCACTAAAGTTACAGCTTTGAATTTACCCTACCTTAGGATGCTTCAACACAGGTTTCAGCCTTTCTGTCCAATTGGTTTTTTGAGAAAATTTTTAAAGACTTTAATCTATATATTCCAATGTAAAAATTCGACCCTCTATTGTGGCCCTACCCTACCCCTGGGGGTCATGATTTTCACAACTTTGAGTCTACACTACCTGAGGATTCTTCCACACAAGTTTCAGCTTTCCTGGCTGATTGGCTTCTGAGAAGAAGATTTTTAAAGATTTACTTTTTATATTCTTATGTAAAAATTTGATCCACCATTGTGGCTCCACCCTTCCACCTGGGGTTATGATTTTCACAACTTTGAATATACACATGTACACTACCTGAGGATGCTTCCACATAAGTTTCAGCTTTCCTTCCTGATTGGTTTCTGAGAAGTAGATTTTTAAAGATTTACTCTATATATTCATATGTAAAAATCCGACCCCCAATTGTGGCCCCACCCTACCCCCGGGGGTCATGATTTTTACGACTTTGAACTTACACTACATGAGAATGCTTCCACAAAAGTTTCAGCTTTCCTTCCTGATTGGTTTCTGAGAAGTATATTCTCTACACAAGAAGTTTTAATCTTTATATTCCTATCTAAAAATTCGACCCCCCATTGTGGCTCCACCCTAGCCCCGGGGGGTCATGATTTTCACAACTTTGAATCTGCACTACATGAGAGTGCTTTCACATAAGTTTCAGCTTTTCTGGCCGATTTGTTTCTGAGAAGAAGATTTTTAAAGATTTACTCAATATATTCCTATGTAAAAATTCGACCCCCCATAGTGGCCCAAACCTACCCCCGGGGGTCATTTTTTAATAACTTTGAATATACACTAACTGAGGATGCTTCCACAAAAGTTTCAGCTTTCCTGGCTGATTGGTTTCTGAGAAGAAGATTTTTAAAGATTTACTCTACAGTCCTATGTAAAAATTCGACCCCCTCATTGTGGCCCCACCCTACCCCCGGGTGTCATGATTTTCACAACTTTGAATCTACACTACCTGAGGATATTCCACATAAGTTTCAGCTTTCCTGGCCAAATGGTTCTTGAGAAGAAGATTTTTGAAAATTTCACGAAAGGTTTTTTAAGGTCTTCCGTTTCCAACGGAAGACCTTACTATTATTGTGCTTGTAAGATTATTCTTATTTTTCTTTTTTTTTTTTTTCTTCCTAGACGCGAACTTTGAGGCTTCATATCTTGCTCATTTCTGAACGGTTTTTGCTCAAATTTTCAGGGCTTATAGACATTACAAAACACTATCTAAAACATTTCATAAACTTTAAAATTCCTCTTCCGTTAACGAGTTATTCCCCTTTTAAAAATTTTTAGGGCCTTTGGTTTCCAGACAAAGGCTCCGAGACTATGATAGCAGGGAATGGGAATCCAGCGAATTTGAATAACAGAGACATTGAAGTTGTGCACATCGATTTTTGTTTTTCGATTACGTTTGTTATTTAGAAAAAGGTAGGGGGTCAAAAAATAGGATTCCAAAAAGTGCGAAAATTTAGACATATTTTGCTTTGTATCTTTTAAACGAAAAATATTTTGTAAAGACATGTAGAATAAAAGTTGTGCAGAATGTTAAGGGCTTTCATTTGACACCAATAAAAAAGGGCTGGCCCCTAAAATTAAGGGCCAATAGCGCTTGAAAGTTTTTGCTTAATAACTCAAAAACGGTTAGGATTTCGATATGGCTGTCGCTGGAAAAGTTGTTTGTTGGGATCTCATAAAGGTCGTTACAATGTTATTTTGTTGGTGATTTGTGTTGTATGAGTGTAAAAAGCTGTACATGTTAACATGTACCTCGTTTAATTTGGCAAGTTAACGAAAGTCTATGTGCGTGCAACTGGCATAAAGTTACCATAGAAAGTACGCTGGTTTATACAGGAAATTTTTTTTTAGAATAGATTTTTTTTTTGGAGTTTATGTCAGTTTTGTTAAGTTCTTATAGTGCACAATCCCTAAAACGAGAATCGGAAAACAAAACATTCTTCTTTCTTTGTAGTAAAACACAAACTACGGATTTAAAATAAATCTATGTATTACAATTGAGTTTTCATACTGCATGCATTTAAAATCTACCTTGAATAAGAGCTGTGTGTGTACCGTTACGTAAGCTATCCCTCACCCGCGGCCTAGAAAATCGGTCACCATGGTCGCGACGGGGCTAACTAGCGGTCAGCGGTTATCTAATACACGAGAAATGCGTCTCTCATATATGAGTTTATTTAGCCGCGCACTCTAGAATTGTTTTAGTTTACATACCCGTAAATAAAATACAAGATCTGTTTTAATTTCTTCATGTTATAAGAGTTTGTCCATCTTGTTTTTATTTAATTAAACATTAGAGTGTAAGAAGATGTTCTGAAAATTTATAAAGGCGATATTACTACAAATCGGAAACTTCGTCAGTCTTAAATTAATGGTTGATTTGTAGGTCTAAAATGTTTATAAATCTGTACAAATATTGTTTTAAATCAACAAACAACCCACAAATATTAAAACTTTTAAATGATGATCATCCCTCGCACATGGCCCAGGAGATCCCGCGCGAGTGCATGTTTCAGACTTTTGTACGAACACAACTATTTTCTTTGGGTTACTGTCGTTTCGCCCCAAAGCCAAAGCGCCCCATGCATGAGCGCCCCAATTTTTTTTTGGAGCGCCCCAATTACGTTTCATGAGCGCCCCAAATATCTTTCATGGGCGCCCCAAATATCTTTCATGAGCGCCCCAAAGTAAAAATTGTCATTACATTAAGTCTTGGATAATTTTCACGAGCGCCCCAAAATTGGATTGTCTGATATTGCACTAACGTAGGCGTAATTTAACTAGCGTTAGCAAGTCCCTAAGATTGGATTATTTTCACGAGCGCCCCAAAATGGGTTCACCTGATTAGTCTATAAAACTTCGATGGAATCTCAATTAACGTATACTTGGGATCATTTTCACGGGCGCCCCAAAATGTGCTAACTCGATTTTGCTTAAAATTTTGCTTGATTATTTCCCCAATCGACCCGAATTTTGATTTGGATTAAGGTTGACCCGATTTAAATTTCTCTAAAATCGATTAACCAGCGCCCCAAAGTTTGAAAACCTACATTTGAATATCACTTTCACGTAAAATTTGCATCATTTTCACGAGCGCCTCAACATAAGTTTACTTAAGTTTGCTCTCAAATCAGCCATTTATGTTGCAACAAAGTTAGAATCTGACTATTTGAATTATTTGGAATTTTGATTTGTAGACGTAATTATTTTAAAACCCAGGGTGAAGAAATGATATTTTGAGAATGAATAATATAAATAACATTTTTAATTAATGGACTTGTTGTATTCATTTATACTAAGACTTTCAACACCTTTAGGAACCTTGACGTGCACCTGGGCATAAGAGACACCTCTTGTGTATATCTTGTGTATTCTGTGTTAGTTCCAGGGTTTTTTCTCAAGTTGAACAAACAATAGACTTTAATTAGATATACACAAACGATTGAAACCATGTCTAGACAAACAAAGCAGCAATATCCCACCCGATTTAACAAAGGCAATTGAGACTCCATAAAGATAAAATTAAACATACAATCTATTTACTGTCGTAAATACTAGTATTCATAAGCATCCAAAGTATTCCTTAATTACGAACAAGAAAAAATTAAGAGTAAATTCTCGCGCATGCTTTTTAAATCATTACTTAGTGTTAAAAGTGACTTTATGGTCCAATGGGCCGGGTGTTTGATGTACATGGTAAATAGACAAATAAATAAATGTTAGCCAATTGACACAAGAAATCGATATATTATTTCTTAAGATAATGGATTTTTTTTTATTTTGGGGCGCTCGCACGTAAAAAATATTAATCATGATTAAACCAACATTTGGGGCGCACTTGAAATTTACTTGGGGCGCTCGTAAAACCTCTTTGGGGCGCTCGTGAAACGTAATTGGGGCGCTCCAAAAAAATTTGGGGCGCTCGTGCATGGGGCGTAATGGTTTTGGGGCGAAGTGACCAGCACCCTTTTCTTTTATTATGATTTCAACTATGATATTGGTTTAAGATGAAAAGATAAATTTATTTTACATGTACAGATGATTTAGCAATGATTAATACGATTGCGCACAAGGTAGTTTATTATAATCAAAGTTCCATCTTTCATGTTTGCGGTAGGTGCTGGCACGATAAAAGGTGTCCTGAATTGAGGCATTCGGATTTTTTTTTATTGGCAAAAAGATAATCAGATTTGACGAAAATCATTTTTTGGCGACTTCTTATGTGTAACATTTTCACTTTCCCACCCGTTTGTTTATTCGGTCAGTCTGTGTTAATTCAATCGCAGCGTGCGACCGAAAATCTTGTGTCGCTTCAGCGCACACAGCTGAGAACATCTATAGCCCCAGTCGGGTTATGTTTATATGGTTGCAGATCATCAATTGTTATGTAATTGAGTAACAATGTATCGAAGGTTATCGAATATTATTGAGTATCGAAGTGTGCTTTCACTACAGTGGTCAATTGTTAAACAATAAGGCTATTATTCGAAGTCAATCATCTTCACATTATACATGTAGGTGCGAAATCGTAATCGGATAATGTTGCTAATAAATCAACCTGTTGAACACGCTAAACTTCTACAGATATGAACGGAATAATATATTATACTTAAAAGTTTTAAGTCAAAGGAAAATTGTTCTCGGATTAAGAAGTTATGAAATACGACTACATTATGCAACGCAGTCGGTCGCCATAGAAATCATCAAAGTACTCCAGAAGTGTCGACAGATTTCTTGTTTCTTTGAAATACATGTACCATGATAACTCACTACCAGAGTAAAGCTAGCCAGCACTAACTCCAACGCACTAACAAAAACAAGTATTCCTTTTAAAGAAATGATCGGCAATAATGATATATTGATAGCTAGAAGCAATCAACATGATCAGTTTGATGTAAAATAATAAAATAAAAACTGTATATTTACAAAATATAGAATATTTTGAATCTGTACACCATAATTTCATTATTATAAACCGTCAACAAATTTAATTTTTAAATAAATTTGGGAAAAGCCGTTCGTTAACTCCTTGTCTAATTTTATATTTTTAACGTAATTATTAAATGTTAATGTATCTTCTTCTTCTTCTTCTTCTTCTTCTTCAGAATACTGAGTAGGGCTCTTCAAAGAGCATTAACACGTATACAAAGAAAGAGTTGTATTAAAATAATTTAATGCGACTGAAAAAACATTGAATGCCATCATAACTTGCTATTGAGGTCGCATTATTATAAATCAAGCCGTCTTCCTAGCTACTATTATGCAACATCAATAGATCGAGGTCAGTTCATGGAGCATCTTCTTATGATTGAGGTCAGTTCATCGAGGTCAACTGCATTACTGAATGAATCTTTCGATCGAAATTCTTACGCGTGAGACAAAATGTGCATTCTTGAATTAGGTCACATACCACTATTTTTACCCCGTGCTCAAGTAGTTCCATTCTAAAAATGTATGTATTATTACAAAAATTCCCAGGGGTGCTAACTGGGCGAATTTGGTTCCTTTTAGGGTATGGATGGAAAGAAGAAGGTTTGACAAAAAATACAGGCAGGAAAAAATTCAGAAAAATTATCTTTAAAGGCGCAATAGAATGGGTGTAAAGAGGCCAATGTTTACACATATTCCAAAGTGAAAGTGGATTTTTCAGGGTAGGGGTTATTTTAGGGGCCATATCTCAGTCCCCTCTCGATTGATTTTCCTGTGGTTTGGATATGTTGTTGGACTAGTGTCATTCTATAGGTATGCTATGTTTGAATTGATTTGAGCCGGTGGAATTTTTTAAATGATTTTTTGTTGTATAAAGGAATAAGAGGGAAAAATAATTGTGGTCTGTGTCCATTAACAGGTCACTATTTTTCAAGCGTTTTCCGATCCCGATGTTAAACAACTGAAATTATTAGGCCGCCTTGCACCCACACTAGGACTTGTGCTCATAAGGTGAGCCCGGATTCCTCGAGAACGGGTGTACCCTCGAGGATTCCGGCGCCAAATTAGGCACTAGTGACAACGATTTCCGGCGCCAGGGCGCGGAGTAGACCTTAAGACAACAAATTATTTCTGTAATGTAGCGTTCTAAACAAGGCGCCCTGTCCCTAAATAAGGACTTCTGCTCATTAGGTGAGCCCGGATTCCTCGGGGGACGGGTTATCCCTTGAGGATTCCGGCGCCAAATTAGGCACTAGTGACACCGATTTCCGGCGCCAGGGCGCGGAGTAGACCTTAAGTGAACAAATTATTTCTGTAATGTAGCGTTCTAAACATGGCCCCCTGCGCCCAAACTAGGACTTGTGCTCATTAGATGAACCCGGATTCCTCGGGGGACGGGTAATCCCTTGAGGATTCCGGCGTCAAATTAGGCACTAATGACACCGATTTCCGGCGCCATGGCGCAGAGTAGACCTTAAGTGAACAAATTATTTCTGAAATGTAGCGTTCTAAACAAGACGTCCTCCAAATATTGAAAGTTCTTACTTCACACA
>WFKH01011925.1:37005181-37016357 GCA_016163765.1 Magallana hongkongensis
TGTAATGTAGCGTTCTAAACAAGGCGCCCTCCAAACATTGAAAGATCTTACTTTACACAAAGATTGCCTATGACCTAAGTGTGTGTTATGATTTTGTTTCAAGGTTATTTTGTGAAGTTCAAGGTCATTGGAGAAAATTTCATAAGTTGTGTCTGTAGATAAATACTTTAGTTATGATTTTGTTTTTCTTAGTGGGGAGGGGGGGGGAATTATTTGTGAGGTTGCTCACAGAACCGCCAGTTAGTCCACTGAGAGCACTCTCCCCCTTTCTCGCAACCAAAATTCACCTTAAATTAACTTAAAGGAAATTGAATTTTGGGGCATTGTTCCCCCCTCCCCCAACCCACATTTTAGTAGAAGGCAATATAAATTTTTATGGCAAATTGAAAACAAATTATATTAAACAAAATAAGTTATAGCTGCCTCACAACTCCCCCCCCCTCCCCTACCACTACCACGGATTAGATTTTGAAGATTAATTTTTTAAGGCGTCGAGCTAATGCTCGGCAGCCTTCTAGCGATCGTCTGGATTGGCCAAATTCACATTCTGCACCGCCTTTTTAATGCGCATAAGAAATAAGTTCCTTAAAGTATTAAAAGTATTACAAGATTTTAATTCCATTTAATCAACTAAATTGTGTACAAAAAACCCAACTTTGCCTCCTTGGTTATTGACAACTCATTGCATAAGTATAAATTTGCTTAATCAAGAAATGGCGGATGAATATAATAAGGTATAAAAATTCACTAAATATTATTTTAGTTTATCGCTTACATTTTAATTGGAGACCGTGCCCGATGGCAAACAAATTTGATATGTAAATTTATTTGTTATCGGGCACGGTCTCCAAAATAAATGTAAGCGATAAACGTATTTAGTGATTTTGATGCGATAAATAAACACGATAATGCAGTTGGTTTGGTCGAGCATTTTAGATAGCACGTGGTGTGGATTTGTTTGTAAACAACCATATCATAGTTAATCTTGTTTCAAACGGGAATTGAAATAAATAAAAGTATGTTTTATTATTATAATTAGGGACACACTGTTAATGTATTCAAATTATGAACCTGTGAACATTGTTCAAAGACTGTTTAAAGCAGAAAGAAAATAATTTATTTTTGAACTTTGAAATTTCTTCGATTTTTGTAACCATGATGAGTTATTGTATTATAAACGCATCACTACCTATTTTATAAGGAAATATACTGATTTTTGTTTTTAAAGCAGCACAAAACATAATTAAATTACTTTTTATTCTAATATTATTTGATATACGACTTCAAGTTATTGACCATATCTATATAAAAGAAAATTTCAGCTCGACGCCTTTGTGGCCGTTCCGGTCTTTGATTCTTTTATTGGCTTGTTAATACATTTCGGATGAATTTGTTCCCCGAAGCAAAAACGATGCTGAGTGCTTGCATGGCCAAACATTATACGGAGAGTTGTCCCTCCCACTGAGCACCTCTCGTACAGCGCACCCTCAGGTTGGAGAAGCCGTCATCATTTATTTTTGATTTTCTGAACTTACTTTTATCATATTGACAATCCTGTCTGATTAAAATCACCACCCTTCTGCCTACACCCATCAGGGTCTGATAGGTATCGATAACAATTCATCTTCACTTAACCTCTATATTTGCACACAACCTAAATATATATCTCATTTACCAAATACATGACTTTATCTGTTAATGAGAGGTGCAACTCTTCAATACTCAGTCTGGGGGTTACATAGAAAGCAGGATTAAAATAATTTGCCTGTCTCCATTTTAAAAATTCTAATACATTTTCTAAAGCCCTGATTGGTCAGAATTTTAGGTCGGGTGAAGATGACCCCCTATCAATACCTGTCAGACCCTGTAAGGAGAAGAGGGTGCTTTTAATCAGACTGATTGACAATCCTTTTCCGACAGGAAGCTGCAACGGAAGACCTCTTCGTTGCTTTGCAACGAGCTCGTTTCCAGTTATTATTTCTAATTATCTCCCTTTGTAAATGGGCGTGGTCCTTAATTTTCACAACTTTGCATCCCCTTTGCCTATGGATGCTTTGTGCTAAGTTTGGTTGAAATTGGCCCAGTGGTTCTGGAGAAGATGTCGAAAATGTGAAAAGTTTTCAGACAGACAGACAGACGGACAGACGGACGGACGACAGACAAAAAATGATCAGAAAAGCTCACTTGTGCTTTCAGCTCAGGTGAGCTAAAAACTGACTAATAGGAGCTCCAAACCATTTCTTGCCTAAAACTGTTTTGATTGTATGTATTCTTTTGACGTTAACATTATATAAAGTCAATGATCAAATTTTCGAGATATTCCTTCTGGAATTGATTTTATTTATTTTAAAGATTTTTCCCATCGCGTACCAGCCAGTTATATAAAATTATACACGAGATAACACAACCATAAAATAAGTAAAATGATATGAAAAAACACATAGAAACTGAACTTTTGCAATTACATTACTACAGAAAGATTTTAAGAGAAAATAACAAAATGAAAAAATTAGTCCTAATTTCCTCTGTTTCAATATTTATCTATTTTACGTGGCATATCTTCTTCAAATATACAGCAAAACTCGTTTATAGCGAATTTCAGGGGACCACAGAAAAAACTTCGTTATAGCCGTAATTTGTTATACGTTTATAGCGAATTCGTAATTTTTTTATAGCGAATTCACTATAAAACAGCACTTAAGCTGACAAATCTTCAAACTATTGTACGTTAATAGAGACCATCGTCAGTAAAAAGAAATAGTCAATACAATATGTGATTGTTCAATTCAACGATATTGTTTGTAATATCTAATCTGGTTTTTTTTTTATGTTTTTAACTAACAAAAATAAAGAAATAAAACTTATCAATATTCGTCATCTAACTTCAGCGTATATTTTGTAATAAATTTTGTTGAAAAAATATATTCGATATAGGAATTTTCTCGTATCTTAAATGAATTTTGTAGTGAAAAAAAATTGTTATAGGAATGATTAAAAACGTTCAAATTTCATCAGCGGGGATCTGAAAATTACTTCGTTATAACCGTAAATTGTTTATAGCCGTGTTCGTTATACGCGACAATTTTATAAAGGATTACATAAGGACTCTGCCGGGACTTAAAAAAAATTCGTTAAAGCCGTAAATTCGCTATATCCGTGTTCGTTATAAACGAGTTTTGCTGTACATAACATCGATATCAATATCGATATTTGTTAAAAACATTGTTTTTTGAGTTTTTAAAACAACTTTTGACTTCATATATTGAAGTTGGAAAAATATTTTTTGAAATTTCAAACCCTGAGTAAACGTAATTCCTAATGCATTTAAAGGTCATTATTCAGAGAAATGCCATAAACTTTGACTTGAAAAGACTTATTTTTCGTCAAAAGGGGTCGAAATGGCTGCAGATATGAATTAGAGGGGGGAAAAAAGAAATTTTGATTTTCTTTTTTTGGTATGGATTGTGTCACTGACTTATTTAGGGAATACTTGAAATTTCTAATTTCACATATTTTAATCATCGTAATATCATAATTAAATGTAGGCATCACCAGTACGCACGAGTAAGTCATGTCAGCTTATCATTGATTGCGGAAATATTATAAACTTAAAAGAGAAATCTGCATCTAGTATTATGATGGTTTTTATTTCCTTGTCAAGTTCCTGAATATGCAGATAAATTTTTATGCTTAAATGTACTATTCATTAAAATTCTCATAATGAAGGAACTTAATATTTTTCTAATGCTAGTTTTTGAATGCCTTCTGATTATGATAACTTGTATCTTATCTTTGCCGTGCGAGAACCGAAGGTATGTGTCAGATACTGAGTTTTACAATATGTTTTTATTATTTCAACACATTAAAAGTAAGATTTATACTTTTAGATACAATTGCTGTGCGGGTTACATGTTAAACAATGCCATATGCGTCCGTAAGTTACAATAATGATTTGAAAAAAATATTTCAAGGTTGATAAAAAAAATAAAACACTAATTAGAAATATGCTGAAAAGGACAATGTGATATTCAACTCTAAGTTAATTTTACAACAGTGTATATTATTATTACTTTTAATCACAGAGTGTCCTGTCGGATATTTTGGCCTTTACTGCGATGAACCATGTCCATATCCTTTATATGGCAATTTTTGTCGTATTGAGTGTTCCTGTGATATAATGGAGTGTCACCATATAACAGGATGTTCTCTAAAGAAAGTTACAGGTTTGAAAACAAGGGAATAAATACGAAAAATGTTTCAAAATATACGTTTAAATCTTATTTTCTTTCATTGTAGTTCAATTGTTCTTTTCTTATTATAGAAATAATCAAACGAATTTGAGATTTAAAACATGTCTGTAAATATACGCCAAAATATAAAATAAATGTTTTTGTAACATCAATTAAACAGGGACTTCACAACAGAAAACGACTTTAAAACAAAAGTTCGTACTAAGCAGGAGCCCATTGCATGACGCCATCTCGTCTGGATTTACTGCAAATATTACTGGATTGTCAGGTAAATGATCGCAACGTTTATCACAAATTATTGAGTTTTATAAAATCTTTTTCAAACAACGTAATATCGCATAATCGATGAAAATAAGCTTATTGTACATTATAACGAAGTTGAGCTTTATAAACAAAATGAAATGTGTAAGTAAACATGATATCATAAAGAACATATGATACACACATATATAACTTAATTTAATATAAATTAAATGTTTAACAAAAATGATAAATGGTAAATCTTCCATTAAAAAAATGTTATACATATATTATAAACATATACGATGTTAAATAACAAGCTGGTTTTTTCTGGTATTAGCACGCAGTTTTTCATCATATGAAAATTTGCTGCACTTAGTAATAAACTACATGCAATATTTTGTTTTAGTGCAATTATGTTTCATTTTATATTAAAAACCCTATACCAAGGAAAATTTGCATTTTTTAAAGGAAGAAATAATTTTGAGCATTTACTATCGTGAACAGTATTTTACCAATTAATAGACAGTGAGCATTGAAAACACGGAAATGACAATTTCACGCGATTACTAATTCCTTGCGTTCAGTTCGGAATCTACAGGTCTTGTAACAACTCTCAAAAGTTTCAGGACAACGATCTCACGCAAGATCATGCTTAAACTAGTTTAAAACATTTGAATGCTGTTAACCAACTTTAACTCGCCTGCAAAAAAAATGTTCGCGAGGTTTGCAAGAACCTCGTTGTCGCAAATATTTCTCCTCGCAAAGTAGTACTCAAATGTAATTGTTAATAATCTACATCTTGATCGCGAAAATTGTTTGACGCGATACAGATTATCTTTGATAAATTGAGAAATAAAATCGTTGGAAATAAAATTTGGTTTACAGTGCTCCTAATCATTATGAATTAAATAGACTAGTAGTAAGATCATTAGGGTGGAATGCTACACCAGTATTGTATTTTATAGATCAATAAAGTATCATTTTTTAAACATGATTTCATTGTTCAAAGAAGGATGTATGCTCTCAATTATTTTATACGATTGTTTTTGTATTTTTTAATTAGGAAAGTGGAAAATTTGTGAAGTTGCAAGTAACAGATTGAATAGATTGAAATTTGGTGTGAAAAAGTGCATAATATTAGCATCTAATAAATAATGTTCAGTAAAGTCAATAAGACATTATATATTTTTAAAGAAAGAATTATTTATGAAAACGTTAACACAAAACATCTTTTGTTCATATTTTTCAAAACTAAAGATAACATCTTTTAAAAAGATGTGTCTCATACAGAAGAACGGCAATGATTTAAGAAATTAAATCATATTGACGAAATTTAATATGCATTGTTATTTTTCAAAATTAAACCTTTCCCGATCAAAATTATCAAAATTAGTATGATTCCGACTCAAATGGAAAATTTAAAAATATAACAATTTTACCAAAAAAAAAACTAGGATATTTCGTTGTAATATGGTCTGAAAATTACATAAACAGTTAAATTCATTTCATTTCTGGACTGAAAATGTTAATTTTTACTTTTATTGAAATTTTGGATCGGGATCTGGTTTTTAAATCGAGATCTGTCAAATTAAAAAAATTAGCAACATTTCAAAAAAAATCTAAAGAATTATTGCATTATATTTCCTCTCTATAAGACGCGTATCTTTAAAAGATTTTATCCATAGGTTTAAAAAATCCGAACTAAAGATGTTTTTTTTTCTATTTTCATGAATAATTCATTTAAAGAAAAAGTCTTATTGACTTTACTGGATGTTTTATCAGATACTTATACCATGCATTTATTCACACTTAATTTCTAACTCTATGATGTGTAACTTGCACCCAAAACAGATTTTCCCCTTCTTCAATAAAAATACGAAAAAATCGTATAAAATAATGAATGGCATACTGTAAACATATTATATTTAGTGGGTACGATATTTGGCGGAAAATGATTTTTCAACAAGTTAGCGTGGATTTGATTTAGCGCATTTCTGAATGTACCTATCTATCTGCTTATATATTTTGCATTTGGCGATGTACTTGATTTAACGGACGCCGTTTTCCGCCAAAAATGCTAAATAGAATACACAACCAAATGTAATACGTTTAGAGTATATCCTTTTGAACAATCATGTTTTAAAAATGATACAGTGTACCTTAAATATCCATAAAATATATTTTTGGTGTAGGTTTTCACCTTAAAATGAATTTTGGTTTTAGAAGAGAAAATCTTTTTAAAATGTGAGGTCAACAAGAACTTCCAACATGTTTGTGTATTCTGTGTATTGACAATTTTATCAAACTGACATTTTAAGGAGAAGAATTTTGCTTTTACATGCTTAATCTATACTTTAACCAGTTAAAAGAAATCAAATGAATAAACTGATAGGCATATGCATAATGTTCTTCTGCGTGTTCTATCCAACGGAAGCATGGGTGTTTTAGTTATATTTCCAAAATACGTGGGTTTTGATTGTTTTTCATTACGTGAGTATTGATTTTTTTTCCGTTAGGTGAACATTGATTGTTTTCCATTACGTTAGCATTGATTGTTTTCTATTGCGCAAGTTTTGAACGTTTTCCATTACGTGAGCATTGATTGTTTTCTATTGTGCAAGTATTAAATGTTTTCCATTACCTGGGCATTAATTGTTTCTTGTTGCGTGAATATTGATTGTTTTCAATTACGCAAGTATTGATTATTTTCCATTACGTGAGAATTGATTATATTTCTTTACGTGAGGATTTATTATATTCTACTGCACAAGTATTGAATGTTTTCTATTACATGAGCTTGATTGTTTTCCATTACGTGAGTACTGATTGATTTCTTTTACGTGAACATTGATTATTTTATATTACTCAAGCATTGATTGTTTTCCATTATGTGAGCAATGATTGTTTTCCATTACGTGAGTACTGCTTGTTTTCTGTTGCGTAAGTATTGATTAATTTCATTACGTGAGCATTGATTGTTTTTCATAACATAGGTATTGATTGTCTTCCATGCTGTGAGTACTGATTGTTTTCCAATACGTGAGTATTTATTGTTTTTCAACACGTGAGGAGTTATTGTTTTTACTTTCGTGAGTAGTGATTGTTTTCCAGTACGTGAGCATTAAGTGTTTTCTATTACAGGAGTCTTAATTGTTCTCAATGCCGTTTTTTATGCCGTCTTTAATTCAAAAACACATAAAATAGAACTGGTTTGTAGCGAACCCCTAAAAACTAGTTATTTTAGTTCATTACATTTTCTCATATCATACTAGAGAATTCGTTCAAATAAGTACAACGAATTTGAAATGTACATTTGTTTTTTAACTACTATCAGCTACTTGAGAAATATTATAAAAATGTTTTTATGAACACCTAAATTATCAAATTGTCAATTAAATGACTTTGATAGTACATGTATTTAGAAATATATTCTTTCAAACAATTTGTATTATAAGCTTGAAAAATATAAAGCAATTCTTTATCAAATGCATGCTCGTTATTTTCGTTATTTTTAATCTCTTTGGAACTTGATCTGTTTTATTTAGAAGTTCATTATATCTTTTTTTGAAATATTTGTGAGGAGTTTCGAAATAGTCGTATTTTGCAATTAAATACGTGTTCCTAGAAAACGAGTTTTACTTTTAATCATTAAACACATAATTTGTAGATGACCTACTATGACTAATACGTTGTTTGTAAATCCCATAGATAATTAAATTACCACGTATACACACAGGCGCCTGACGTCACATATTTTTCTCATTATATAAATATGAACTTACCTAAACAAACACAATGTATGCAACACAGGTACACGATTGGAGAGAATCGCAAAATAATTTTACCAATGAGTTTCAAGCAAAAATTGCAGCTGATGTGACAGTTTTAAATAAATCGAAGATTTATTAGATAGAGGGAATTTATATTTTATTATGAGAAATATATATAATGGCAGGTGCCCGTGCTTATAAATTATATTAGAAATTACAATCCATGTGTCAATATTGTATCGTACCAATTACAGATAGAAAAAATATAAGTTGTAAGTTAATATATTTTTTAATTATCTTTATATTTAAAAAAGAGAAATTTCCATATAAGAACCTCACCTTCGCCCTGGCCTCGTAGTCTTCAGCAACCAGCGGGCTAACCACTTGACCATCTAGAAAAGCCAAAGCCAAATACGATGTCGTACACGGTCCTAGAGATAAAGGTGAAATTTATTTAAATATCAATTGACATGATCATAACGATACACATTGCAAAGAAATATAATATAATAATGCACACATATTGCAATAACTCTACATTTAACATATGCTTACCCATAGTGAAGAAATGAGGTATATAAAGGGGCGGTGCCACGATGCAATTTTTCATCCGATTTTCAATCTACTCGCTCATGTAGGTCGATTGGAGTCGATTGCTATGGTGGTCACACAATACGACTTTACACTCAAATCTATTCAATATTATCATTGTACGGGAAAAATCATTTGATGTCACGAATTTCACAAAAGAGTCGATTGAAAATCGGACGCACTTTAGATTTTTAATCGATTTTCAGACTTTGCTTTCGACTTAGGTGGACACATGGTACGATTTTAGTCAAAAGCAAATCGGATGAAAAAATTGGATGCAAAATCGCATCGTTTGAGAAATTGATTATATAGGAGTTTCACCTGCGATGGACTAGGCCGGGTTTTGTTCTCTTGACCAGCGGAACAAGTTCTGAATATTTAATTGGAAAGCATACCATCCTTAGCGATCTCAACTTGTGCAAAACTGTTGTTATTTAATTTTGTTATGTAAAAGATTTTTTTTAAACCATTTGATATTAATTTTGCACCCTGCCGAGACTTGCAAATATATTTGTATATCTTTGTGTAAAATAACTCTATATACGTGGAGGAGCGGTGTCATTATGTTTGGACATTGTAAATGAATAAGATAAACTTAAGCAATATCTCCTTTATGAATGTTAAATAATTATTGATAATTAATCAAACAGGAGAAATTATTGTTTTCTTCATAAATTCTGATAAGTTGAATTTCATTGGAAGGATAAATAGCACGGAAAGTCTACAGTCCAGGAAGGACGTAACAGCAAAACCAATGTTAGTTTATTTGATAGATAAATAAATTCATGTGTATTAATTGTTGTCATTGTGTATTATGAGTATTATGAGGTGATAATTTCGGTCGGGGCGTGATCAAATCTATCATAAAGCCCTTCGGGCTTTATTGGATTTGATCACGCCCGACCAAAATTATCACCTACTCATCCTCAAAGAATGATTCCTTATTCCGTAAATAATATATCACCGACAGATATATATGTGTCACCAAAATCAAGAATTTTATTTTTAATTTGTTATACATAACAATGTAGTTTTACAAAATATTTGGTTAGAAGAAAACTTTAAACATCATGTACATGAAGTATTGGTAAAGGTCAAGGTTGCACAGCTGTATCTGATGTATAGGAATTATCCTCTTGTCTTCAAAGATAAAAGCGGCTGTTGCACTTGACATCAAATTATATAATGACATATTCTGTATTGGATGTCTATTAAAAAAACAGTCGGTCGGCCAAGTTTGATTAAAACACTCTTCATACTAAACAATTGTTAGGGTTTTGTGTCCATAAACATGTGCACACAATGAGAAAACAGGCCCTAGTCCGTCGTGATCAGGTAGTGTTGGTACTTGAACAACTAAAAAACATCTCCTCGATGATTTTGGGGATCTGTCAACAGATCAGAGGGAACCTCCAGGCTCCTCTGTTCTCCTTCTATTGTAGGGATTTTGAAGCATATTATCATGTTTTTTCGACATTAGCTGCGCGATAGAGTTACATACTGTTACTGTACATTTATGAAATGTCTCAAAAACCTAAATTAAATAGGTATTTTACCTCACATGATTATTATGTTCATTTTTAGATATAAACATATGGTCGAGAGGATAAATGAGATCTCATTAAGTTAAGAGGAAATATTTTACACTTACGCCTTTTTCTCACAGGAACAAATTCTTTCTATTTGTGTTTTTTGAAAAGGGTATGTGATAGCATTTAGATAAATTGTGAAATTTGTTTTACTGTTTAATCAATTAATCTCTGAAGAAATTGTCCAGAAATTTCGTAGAGGTATCTTAAAAAATATTGTAAACCATCATTTTGTCAATTCTAAATTTATACTGAGGTAAGGTCTTTTCAATATAACACATTCGTAAACGTGATAAATAAACGTGGAAATTCATATACCCTCCTCAACCTAGAAACAGGTTAGAAAAGTAAAATGAGTAAATAGACGTGTGGTGTCTATATACATGTAATGGAAGCTTGTAAAATATTTTACATTAACATGCATACACGTGCACAAGTAGATAAAAAATACCTGATATACCCGTATATTCTTTGAAAACGGTATTTTTTTAATTTTAAAGAATGCATTGATCATAATATCTTTTGTTTATTGCTACATACCCTCTTTATTGTCAATATTATTTCGATGGATATGACAGTCTGAATCAATTGAAAACATTGGTTCCTGCTAGAATTTTTATTTATTATTTTATAATTGATTGATTACAGTTATGTCTATAGATGGTCCATATAAATAGTCCATGTTAACACACACACACACACACACACACACACACACACACACACACACACA
>WFKH01011925.1:37036404-37051938 GCA_016163765.1 Magallana hongkongensis
ATGATTAATATAAGTCAATTGTAGATGCATCTAGTTTTTTTTTTCAATTTTAAAGCAAATGATCATAAAAAATATTTATAGATAAAAAAAATTAAAATGAAAACCAACAGCTGTCTTTCAACTTCAATTTGAAACACACAATTATAAAATATCACCTACCAGGGTATTTAAGGAGCTTTCTTTTAAGTTCATAGATTAAAATTTTAATTAAATGATGAACACAATTGGCAAAAAGTATATTAACTAATAGAAAAACGTGTGTAGTGATGTGAAGAATTATCTTACATTAACAGTGCCCCTATCCTCCACAAACCAGCGGTGTAACATGGAGTTGAGCTCCCCCTCCCCCACATTGTGGGTGACCGGCTTCATCTTCCTCTTCAGCTGCCTCTCCAGAAGTCTTCGCTTCAGATGCCAGTAAAAAAACTCTCGGCTACTTTGCCATTTTAAGATGTCCTTTTTGTCATTAAAGAAGAGAGAAATATTAAAATATCATACCAAAATTCATGACTTTAATGAACTACCGTAACAATTTTTTTTATGTGTGACCTTAAACATGGAAATTTTCATGTTAGAATTTTTTAAACAAATGTGCTTCAAAATAAAAGTATTCACATTAACATTTATCAATCTGAATGTATTCTCTATTACACATGACTTGACACTTACAGTAATAACACCCATCTCCTCCATTCGGCCTGGAGTGTCATGGAGATCTGCAAACTGGATAGCCACCTGGTGGTACATGGGAAGTAACTTCTCTTGGCGGGCTGCCAATCTTTTCTGGAGTTCAGCTTTCTCGTCTGGATTCAGCTGTGGACTGGTCAGTTTTTCCACTATCTGGATACAGGTCTTGTCCAGACGCTGCATGGTCTTCTCCAGATCTTTCCGCCGGAACTTTATTTCCACTGTACCTTCTGGTTCCAAGACTCCTCCCCTAAGTAAAACATTTCAATGAAAAATAAAAATCTCTATTTTGAGAAATAGCAAATCAATATATTTTCACTCAAAACTGTTCCCAAATATTAGAAATTAATTTATAATGGTCAATTTATTTAGAAAATTTTTTGAGGTTTTCTTCAAAGTTTGAACACTATTTGAAACTCTGGCATACATATTCAAAATAATGATTTCCCAATTATCCCTTTCTTTTTGCCTGTCACAAAATTTGAGAAAATGGACAAAATGTGAAGCGTCAGTCAATTTATGCGATTTAAAAAGTTTCTTATAGAAAATAATATATGATATAATATCTGTGTAATACATGTTCTATTCAATAATTTGTAATGTCAAAGAAACCGAGCAAGAAGCCAAAAATTAGATCAACAAGAAAATTACTGAATATACTATTCTTCCTCTTAGCATAGTATTTTTGAATTATCTAAACTCTCTTACCTGCTGAGTTCATCAGCGTACATCTCCATGTGGGTGGGGTTAATGGTGGGGTCTACAACTACCCAGGCCCCGCCCCTCAGCTCAGCGTAGGGAGGAATGTAGATCATGATTGGTTGATTATACTCCGTGAGGGCGTCCACTATGTAGGAACCAAACTTCAACACCTGGTCATGCATGTCTGAAAAGCAGGTACAAATGATTTAAAATATTACATGTATTATTAATTATATATTGCATTATACCAGTAATGTGCATGTAGATCATGTCATTCATGGATGGCAAACATGCATTCTTAGTCTTAATTCTGTGTACTTTTATAAAATTTGATATGCAAGCAATGCAATATGCATGTAATCATATCAAATATCATGTTAAAAAAATCAACAACAAACAGATTTCCATGCACACATACCCTTCATTCCTCCAGAGAAACCTCTCCAGTTAGCAAAGATCATCAGTGGGAGCTCTTCTCTGTTGAAGTCCTTAATAGCCTGTGCTGTCTTGTAGGCGGAGTCTGGGAACCACACCTGGCCTGCCTGTTGTATCACCTGCACAAAACATTTAATGATTTTCTTTTCTTTTTGTTGACTAAACACAGACCACACAACTATAGTCATTTTCTGATATTTTTTCACCCAAAATTGAAATAAATTGGAACTAAATGGATTGCAGAAAAATGCTGGTAACATAGCAATTAACGTTTTCTTTTGGATTCTTGAATATTTAGCATAAGATTGTAAGTATTTGGTTCTGGTTTACGGAACCTGGTCTCTTAATGAGTACACTAAAGTATAAGCACAGTTTTAGTAGGCTAACCTTGGTCTCTGAGTCCAGGTTAGCGGGGTCAGCTGGTATGGTCATTTCCACCGTCCTGGTCTCTACACAGATCACACCCACAGGAATTCCTCCCAACCTGACCAACAAACAACATGTTCCAGTACTCTAGTCCTATCTCATATTGATATTCATATTTTATCTTTTCAACTTTATTAAGAATTCATTAAGAATATCAGCTAGTCATCATTCTATTTGGTACATAAAATGTTACAGCAAATTAATATGGTTTACTATAGTAATGAAATTACATAAACTTCCAAATCAAGGGAGACAAACCTTGCTCTGCCTGTGACCACAGTTTGAGCCCAAGGTTGTAGAATTTCATGGAAAGATTTATGGTCAAAGAAACCTTTCTGCCAGCAATTCTTGTCATCTACAATTACAAGTCCATAATATTCCAACACCAACATTCTAAATTCTTGAAATCTAGATATTTCTAAACCATAATTCATCAAATTAGTATTACCCCTTTTATCGCTTTTAACTTGATTTTTGAAAACCAAAAGGTTGCTATACCTGGATTCTGCCTGCCATTCAACATCCACCTGGGGTCATAAGGGGCCTTGGTGGGGACAAATTCCACCTCTCTGTCTATAGGATCTCCTGTTTCCAGTATTGGTAATGGGGAACCTTTACACTGAACAAGAAAATCTAGTATATTAATTTCTTCCTCGCCATTACTGCTGTATAAATTACATTTCCCTTTTGCATTAATAGCTACTGTTGTTTTATTAGCTTACTGCCAGGTGGCACATATTATCCTACCTTAGGCATATAAGACAGCCACTGTATGATCTTGTAGACCCCATCAAAGTCATCAGCTGTGACATCATGCGTGACTCCATTAGTGTACATGATTTGAATGCCTCCCAGTTGATTGTTACTGGTGTATACCTCCTTCCCTAGCACCTGAAATTAGAAGAAATACAATTTTTATTTAAGTACACAAAGTGTTTTTCAAAACAGCATTTTGTGTCATGATAACATTGTGGTTACTGTTGAAAAGAACCATGTATGATCTTAAATCTTCAGAGCATTCAATGGCTGAACTTTATATCCAGGCCAACAGTTCTACAGCAAAAGAGTTGCGACAAATAGATGTAAATGTAGTTATCAAACTTAATATTGAGAATAAAACATTAATTTTTATTTTTCTTCTTTCTCAAAACTCAGAATCATCAAATATGTCATCATCATCATCATCATCAACAACAACAACGACAACAACGACAACGACAACAACATCATTTAATTAGTTAGTTAATAGGAGAACTGTAATCATCATCATGATGATCAGCAACAAAATTGTTTTCTACATCATTGTTATAACTATCATCATCAACAACAACGTCAACAACAGCAACAACGACAACAACATTGTTATTAACATAATCACTATTAAAAATACTATCATTATCAAACGTCATAATCATCGTTGTAAGTTAATAGGAGAACTGTAATCATCAATCATCATCATCATCATCATCAAAATTGTCATCTACATCATCATTGTTATAATTTTCATCATCATCATTGTTATAACTATCAAGATTATAATCATCATCATCATCATCATCAGTTTACCTTATTGAGAGCACCTGCCCCTGTGAGGATGATGTGGGAGTTTTCTACTTGTATAGTCCTCTGCCCAAGTCTGACCAGGTAAGCCCCTATACCTATAGCTCTACAGGTAACCTACAAAACAGGCATTAACTGTATACAATATGTAAATAAATACAAAAAGTCATTTCATACTAATGTATACATAAACATAACAAAATATAAAATTTGCTTCAGTTAATATGAAAAGCAAGCATACAGTTCAAACATTTAATATTTTCAAGTTTATTCAATGAATGTTACATGTATTGAATGTAGGGGCCTCCTACTTCTGGATCAAGCATGCGTGGATCTAGAGGGGGGGTCGGGGGGTCCCGACCCCCCCTGGAAAGTGAAAATTTATTAAATTTACATAGTAAAATTATCGAAAATATGCCTCGGACCCCCCCTGGCAAACACAATTATCCTTCGGACCCCCCTGGAAAAATTTTCTGGATCCGCGCATGTCAAGCATGCATGAACTTTGACCCAGGAAGTAATTATCTTACTGACCAGGTTGATGGTGACGATCTCGTTGTAGGCTATGGAGGATTCACCGGCGATCATTCCAGACCCTCTCAGATTCTCCACCCCAAGACCTTCCTCCCGACCTATAAACAGAGATACATCATGTTATACACCTATAAACAGCAAAAGGTACATGTAACAGCAAATTGCCTTTGTGTATAATAATCACAAAATATACATTTCTTTATAAAGTTAACCATTAAATGTCTTATTGTCGATATCTCATGTAGAAAGCATCCATTAGAACTTACCAATTATGTCAATGATCTTGTATCGTGGCTCTCCTTCATCTTCAATTAATTCAGCATGGACGGAATTCATGGCACTAACTTTCTTAAAGTCTACTGGGGTAAGGTAAAGATATTTGAAACCCTGCAATAATAAATAAGCAAAACTCATTCTTAATTCAGAAATAAATTCATGATGCATTTCAAATGTTTTTAAATTAAAGGACACTGTGTTTAAGAAATGCATTTTTATAAATAAACACAAAATTCAAAACACTTCAAAAATATGTTACTTAATTTAAGGTAACATTAAACCAAGCTTATCTTGAGCCAATGATGCCCTCACCTTCTCTATGTCGCTGGGGTCGTTCCATGCAACATTAAACAGGTGTTTGATTTCCTCGGCAAGCCCGATCCGAGCCCCGCTATTGGCTGACACAAAGATACGAGGCAGTCCCTCTCTTCTAGCTTTCTCTGAGGCTTTCTGCAGCAAAAAAATAAATTTAAGACAATTTTTTTAACTTATTGTTTTCTACACAATTGTAGCCACATTTAATAGGCCAAGTATCAAATCTAACCATTATTTGAATTTCCAATTAATTTGTTTTATGACTTTCAATCTTATTGTCATTCATCTTTCAATTTCAAAATCAAATCATGAGTTTCTAAACACATGACTGTACGAGATAAAAGTCATTGATAGTCTCAGACCAAAATCATTAAACCCCAAATCTTCAGACTCTATGACATTTTATCAATATTAATGACATTCTCAGACCTGTTAAAAACCTTGAGAAAATTTCTTATTCCTACAAAACTGAATCAGATAACATGATGAACTTCTGACCTTGAAGAGAAGATCCTCTGCTGGTCCAAATGACCCAATCTTGTAGGTGATGTCATTGGATATCACAATGATGTCACGACCTTCAGGACATTCTGGTGTCTTCAAGGTCATCTGCCAGGCTACCATTCCAATCTGAAATGGAGGCACACATAAAGCTTATAAAAATTTGTCAAAGTGTCATCATTGAAAACTCTGAAGTCAGTATCCATCCTTCTCAAAATTTTTCTCCTAACTACATTTGGTTTAAATGTTGATAGTAGATGTACACTGTCTAGAATAAATTCTCAGTATGACCTGATTTCCCATTACAGCATGTTATACATGTACATGTAGTTTAATTCACAATGTCCCCATTCTCTCCTTACAGCCTGTTATATGTTTTATTTTGTCTTCTATTACAGCCTGTTATTCATAAGAAGTTTACAGTCTGACCTCTTTCTCTCCTTACAGCCTGTTACATATTAATATATTAATACAGTCTGACCTCATTCTCCCCTTACAGCCTGTAATAACACAATAATAAGTTTACAGTCTGACCTCAGTTTCTCCTTACAGCCTGTAATAACACAGTAATAAGTTTACAGTCTGACCTCATTTTCTCCTTACAGCCTGTAATAACAGACTAATAAGTTTACAGTGCTACCTCATTCTCTCCTTACAGCCTTAACATATTAATACATTAATACAGTCTGATCTTATTTTCTCCTTACATCCTGTAATAACACAGTAATAAGTTTACAGTCTGACTTCAATCTCCCCTTTGGCTTACAGCCTGTAATAACACAGTAATAAGTTTACAGTCTGACCTCATTCTCCCCTGGCAGCCGGTTCTGTTTACACAGATTGTTGTCTTTGTCAAGCACCAGTTCTATACAGCTGAAGGCATCTGGAGGAATCTTATTCTCCTCTCTGTGGTCCTTCCAGAACTTCTGTAATGCCTACAAAACCAAAGCAAAATAGGGCTTCTGTATATCAATTTTAAAATAGAATTCTTATTTTTAAACTTTTAATTTCCTTCCCTGAAAATTTCTGCTTAATAAAATGTTTTTCCAACAAGTGCAACAGAGGTCCTGTTTAATGAATTGTTTTTTTAAAAATCAGCTACATCCAGAGATAAAGAGGGTAAAAAATGTAAAATAATTAATTTGTAAATTTTTCCAGTCCATTTCTTATAATTAGTTGTACACTTTCATAAATTTGTTTTGCTTGCATTTTGTACCTGAGTGAACATTCCTGGGAAATCATAGACATATGTGGTTCCACTTGACTGAGCCTGGAAGCGCTTCAGCTGGAGGTGGTCCTTGGTGGGATAAGGCGTGCTGATCAGCAGACCGTGAAGGGCTCCCTGTTTCGTACCGTAAGCTTGGAACATCACCTGTTTTTATATAAGACATTATGGAGAATTTCTCAGTGTAGAATAAACACTCAATATTTGACAATAGAAAATTTCAATCTATTATTTACATTGGATTCCATAGGAATAAGACTTGTATCCATTTTAATTGACCCATGGATGTGAGACTTTTACCAAAAAAGAAAAGAGATTAGATTTATATCATTTCATTGAAACTTGTCTACAAGAAGTAACATGCTTGATAGTAGTTATGTACCAACAGTGCTAGTACACAAAAGATTAGAAATATTTTCCCAAAAACTTAAAACAGAAAATGTTAGTTTCCCCGGCACACAACAATTTCCCAAACCTTATTGATTAAAAAAAAAGTAAAAGCATTTATGATAAGGTGCAACACAGAAGCTCCATCTGTTAAAGGTTACCTACCTGCCCAGTGTTTTGATCTGTGACCTCTTTGTACATGCTCATGTCTAAGTAATACCCGCTCTCATTGGTCAGATACAGACGGATTGGAATGCTTGTATCACTGGAGGCAAACCTGAACAGAAAATTTTATTACAAGCTTAATATAGTATGCAATTCATTAGGTAAACATTCGTAAATTCATAAGATAAGAATGATTTATTGAATTTAACGATGAATTTAATGAGTCTAATCAAACATGTTAACTCTACCGCTTTATGCGGACGTCAACCACTTTTTAACTCTGTCTCCCGCCTACCTATTTTATTAGAAAATCTTATGCTTTTCTTCAAAATACATTCCTTGTTTTGATAGATAGCCATTTTGGAAGCCATTGTGGTCCAAAAATCTTGTCGGGTATGAAATTAGCGTGTGACTTGAATCAGGGGCATACAAACGATTTTTTAAGTCTGGTGAATGATAAGATTTCCAGCATGTGTTTTACACTGACGATGAAAAAAGCCACTTCCCAGTGATTATATTAGTTACAAGACATGTCAATATCCTCGCCAAGGAAAAGGAAGCTTTGCTATTCCACACATGGCTTTAATGATGACTGAATGTATCTTTTAACTTGGCCATAAAAGTAAACTTGACTTGCATTTTATTGCAACAGTGCATGATTTGTAATACGCATGCAAAACATCGTTTTTGATATTGATAAAGAATATATGATTTACTACTAGTTCATTTTTCTCTTATTTGTTTGGCAACTAACTTATTTTTACTGAACAATGGCAATTGTTAAAGTGTCTGCACACAAAGATTTTTTTCCTCAAAAAAAAAAAAAAAAATTTTATAGCTTAAATTATTACTAATTTGATAGTAAATGCATACAAACTTTTTTTTGCATGTGTTGATATTGCTAAAGTCTTTTTTATTTTAGTTGATATCCTTAATTATGATATCCTTAATTACCAACCAGAAACCCTATCTGCATATATAGTATAAAAATGTGCTTTAAAATATATGCGAAAAAGACCGCGCACAATGCTACCTCTTTTGGGTCATAAATCTACCTCTTTTTCACCAATGGGGGTTAACACGTATGGTCTAATGAATCTTGTAGACTTACTTGATGGTAAACTTCAGCTCTGCATTAAGCACTCTCATTTTCATCAGACGACTGCCATACCTCATCACCATGGCTCTGACTGTCTCTTCCAGCTGTCAACAGTAACATAATACAGTCTCTGAGAGGGAGAGAGAGAGAGACAGATGGGAAAGACATGAGAAACAGTTTAAGAGACAGGGGGAGGTGGTAGAGGTAAAGACAGAGTAAGTGAAATGAGAGAGAAGCAAATGTTTCATCATCATTTGAGTAGACATGCAAGTCATATTTGTATAAACTTCTCCAGATTTGTAAATATGTAGTATATATCAAAAGATTGGCAAAAATCTACAATAATATGGGAGTGAGACCTGCATGGTTGTACATGTACATACTGGGCATAGAGTACACCTTTTTTACGTTACCTTGCCAGGTTCTGGAATGGTCAGTGTTGGTGCAAAGTTCAGGAATATGTGGTTACAGTCTGTCTTCTTAGACTAAAAAAAAAAAAAGTCTCTGAATTACTGGAACTTCTTAAATATCTATGGCAAATAGTACCTTACATCTAAATGTAAAATTAATGCATGTCCATACAAAACTAGATGTATAAAACTGTGGAATATGCAAATTTTTCAACTAAACCTCTACTCAATTGTGGTTAATTAAAGGTGTACTAGTCATATAAATGAGCAACACTTACCAGTGGATGTGAGAAGGCCACTTCTAAAGAATCCAGGGCCTCCAGAAGAGTTCTCTCAGCCTCATTTTGTAAGTACTCAAACGACGCTTCCTAAACAGCACAAAACAGGAAATAAGTTTAGATTTCACTTCAACAAGAAAGAACCACGTCTAACTCATCATTGATCAAATGTTGAGAATTTTACCTTGGTGACCAGATCCGAGTGTCGGATGATGACCCTGACAAAGAATCTGTAATCCGTCACTTCCTGTCCGGCAGCTACCTGTTATTAAAAGTAGAGGTTAAAGTTTGTATTACTACATCAGGTCCACTTCTTTTGTTAGTTTTGTACTGGTACACATCCTGAAGTGTACTATTACACCAAAAAAAATGTGAAACTTCTGTGCCAGATAATGTTTGTGTATCATGCAAACTTTTGAAAGTTTGCTGTGAATAATTTTCACCCCTATTACAGTTAATAGAGGTGGACAAGATGTCTAAGTGAGTTGTTTGCTTGTCAAGGCTTTGAACATTGCATTGATTCAAAGGGAATAAATATGAGAAGAATCTGGTACCTAGTCTTACGATTTTTTATGGGGAAAATCAGATAATCTGGTGTTTAGATAGAGCAAAGACTATCTCTTTTTTACAGCAGATAGAGTGAGGACTGGATACCTTAGCTTTGCCCAGGTAAAGGTGCATCTTGTAGTTGTTGGTCTGGATGGCCTCCAGGTCAAAGTTTCTCAGACGGTTGATCTCCAGCTGGAAGGCAAGGGCAGGCTCCAGATGACGGTAGATCCGGTCCTCTCCAAACTGGAACAAAGCAATCATTGTTATACATCTGCAGAGCATTTCTTAAACTATTTTCATTCCAAGAGGACATAATATTCATATGGTCAATATATAAACCTTCTACAATTCTGTCCTCACCAAAAGAAAACTTTTAAATTAACAATAAATGAGAAATATATTATCATAGGCAGCTTGCTTATGGTTTTTCCTAACTGACAGCTAATCAACATTAATTTATCTATTTCTTGGGCATTTCTGATTTTTTAAAGCTCATTTTAGTCAGACTGATAAGTTTAACATCATGACACAGGGTAATTTTTTTTTTTTTAAGGTCTCAAAAAAAATTTTATACCAGAATTTGCCATGTACTCACATTAAACTTGGCACGATAAGTGAAATACTTTGGTGAACTTCTCTGGAAAATAGAAATACAAACCATAATCATAACGATTTTCAAATTTAACATATTCGATGTTGACTGTCATCTATGCAAAATAGTTACAAAGATCATCCATCAGTCAGAGCAAATATTCAAGTCAAGAAACGCTTTGAGTTATACACAGAGAGTTACTTTATCTAAATAATAATTCTCAATTCAATTTTAAGAGGGCTCGATGGTCTTGGCCATTTTTAGGCTGTACTGATCTCCTTCAGAAGAAGAGCTTTATATAAAAATATTGGAAACTACTCAAATTTAAAAGGTAAAATATATGGATTTTTTCTTTACTAAATATTAGTTTATAGCTAACAAAAATCATATCTTAAAATTTTACGTAGATCTGATGGTTAATTTGTTGACCACCTAGCCTCCAACACATTTTATTGCAGTAAATACCTACCCTGCAGTACACCAGAAATGTGATTCTTCTAATGGCTTTTTCATTCAAATACTCCTCCTACAATTATTAAGGAATCTCATGGTTTATTAATGTTCCATTAATATCCATGCAAACAGTATACATCAATGATAGTAATAAGCACATCAAACAAGATCCTGATTACAGCCCTTACCCGTTCTTTACAGAAATCCTGGAATCTGACGGCCAGGTCGTTGTCGCTGTATTTCTCTTTCTTACTGAACTTGATCCCTACGTTAATGATGTGAATTGGTTCCTCGGACTCTGAGGTACTCTGTAACACAGAAAATGACAACATGTGAACTTGAAACTATCATGATAATGGAAAATACTAGAAATTTACATGTTAAAGTTTTGTTACTAATTGGTAGAGGCTCCAGCAATACAGTTCATTTTCATGAAATAAATTAATAATATTTAAAGCTATCAAAATATTAACAATAGGACTGATTTTATACTGCTACCGTATCGTATTTTACACTCAGTTTGTATAAAATACTACTTCACTACTTTAAACCTATAAAAGAATTGCTTTCAAGCTTTTCGATAAGGATTAAATGCCATCGGAGAGATATCGAACAATTAACAATTAAGGGGCTGATTTTACAGAACATAAGATAATATATTATACATTGCATTTATAAATAATTCAATACTCAAGAGCAGTTAGCATTGTTATGTAGACTGACATGGAGAGATATGGAGTCCTCGTTGCCCGCAGGGCTCTTGGCAAGGATTGTGGGACTGCTGGGTGGGCTGTCTGTGTCCACAACGAAACAGTTCATGATTTGCTCAAAATTGCTGTAAATAAAATTAGAACACTTTTTCAAATCTCACAGATCATATATAAACAATATACTGTAAACGAAGTGTGTGATTCCTTAGATTTGCAAGCAGTTTATTGTCACAAACCAGTGATAATTTCTGTAGATTTAATGATTCCTTGCTTGCCAAAATTTAATGGAGAAGATCAATTCTCAACTGACCATTTTGGAATAAAAAATAACGAGCATTATGATATTAGTTTGTTTAGCATTACCATAAATAAAAATAATACAGGTACACACACCAGGATCCAAGAGAACCTCAGTCTGTGATTTTCATTATTCTAATAAGTTAACATAATTAATCAAAGGATTACTGGATGAACTAAACCCACATTTCGAACTCCTCCATGGAGTTGAAGGAGGCCATGATGCCCATTCTCTGACACGTGGGCGGTTCATCCAGCTGGTCAATGTGGGCGTCGTAGTCCACCACCCCCGACATCTTGTCCAGACTGTCGTATCGCATCACCATCATCCTGTCAAAATAGAACAAGTCGGGGGTAAAAACACTACAGTTGTCAAAGGTAGAATAATATCTCCTGAGCCTTTATTTTGGTGATAAATGCCACCTTGATGAAGATTTGACCTTTGTCAAATGACCTACAGCTGTAGCTCATTCAGACTGGGCAAGTTTGGTTCATGTATAAGCTTCAGATCTGAAATGATCAAATGGAACAAAGCAAGGGATGGAACAGACAGATGACATGATAATTTCTTAATGAGCGGCTTACCTTTTACCTCTCCAAAATAAACTTTGTTTTAAGCTGATAGAAACCAAAAACTTAACCCTAAAGTCTTTCTATTTTGCTCATTCAGTTAGACTTATCTAGTACTGATTTGGATTTACAGTGAATTACAGAATACCGGTAGAGTTTTCAATAGCTTGCTGGATTGCTCAATAGGGTATACAATTTGGTCAGCTAGGTGTCACATTAGGTCTAAATCTAGGTCGTGTAATTACTCAGGTATGACTTCAAGAAAGCGAGTTATATCTTGTATATATTAATTTTGCACTTTCTAGTAAGTTCTTTTTGTCTGGAATACATTTTCTATATATTTATCCAACAGTTTGAACCAATTAAGCAGCCTTTACACAAAAAAATTACAGTAACTGCTTTACGTTGTACCAGGAACTGAGGAACCAAAATAAACAGTAAAAAGAAACATTTTTTTAAAGCTTACACTTGTATAAGTTTCCCTTTTGTTTCTTCAAAAATATCTTTTGAATAACATTAAATTTTATGAAATATTTTCCAAGTTATTCTGAGCAGAACTGAATCCAGTGCTGGCCAGGTGAACATTCTTTTTAAAAGACTATGAACTAACAATAGTGGAGAGTGTTCTAGATGCTATCTTTGTGCAATATGAATGGGTTGAATGAAAACTAACAATCTACACTTGAGTAACCACACAGACCTGATTTGACTCCTGGCTGAACAAACTGTATTCCCTATTGAGCAATCCAGCAAGCTATTGAAAACTCTACGGGTATTCTGTAATTCACAGACTGTAATCTTCTCATGTACAAAGAACGACTCACAATACTTTTATGCAAAATTTGATTTTTTAAAATGTATCATTGACCTATAGAGAAATAACATGATGATTGTACAAACTACAGTTACTTTTTTTTTTCTTTACCTGTTTGGATGTGATCTAGGCAGCAGGAACTTGAATTCCACCATGGACATATCTCCATTCAATTCTCTGTGCTGCAGACAGTTCACTTCATAGGCAATGTAGGCTCTCCTTACATACACCTGAAGTATCAAAGCGGGAAATAGATAGTTACATAATGTTCCTTCAAACATTCTGCATATCCAGTATTTTCCATGTGTCAAAAAAATTGTGAAAATAATTAAGGTAAAATGGAATTTTTTTTTTCATATGTGTCTGTCAACTTTTTTGCGATTTTAAAAGTTTCTAATACCATACAAAAAGGGATACAATTATATCATTTAAAATTTTTCATGTTTTGTGATGTGAAATGATTGTGGAAAAAGTGAAAATTCGATCATCCTAAAAATAACCGGATATACACGGTACATTGGAATGTAAAATATTCTTAAAATTCAACATAAAATAATGCAAAAATGAGAGAAAGAAAGGTGCTTCACATCTGGTCCTACGGATCCCTGCCTGCGATTTGGTGAAATTGCATAGATCGGATAATCACAGAATTTAATAATTTGCAATGTTTAAAATAATCTACAATAAGTCTGCTTACCTCCAGGGCTGCGGACCTGACTAGGTTATTAGAATGCCAGAAGAATTCCTGCAGGATGTCATATATAGCAGTCTCCGAATGGATGATTTTCTGGAGGAGAAAAAAAACCCTTACAAATACATGCATTATTTCATCAGATTCAGTATTAAAATTTTATCAAATGATCTTGAACACATAAGTAATTTTTTACATTGCTTGATAAGTTTCTTAGTGTTTTTAAAATTATTCAAGTTTTATATCTCATTAATCAAATGATTGTCATGACCTTCAATACACATCAGCCAATAACTCCCCAAAATTTTGATAATTTAAAAGTATAAAGAAAGATTAAATATAATTATATAAATAAAATTAAAATAATTTAGAACAAGAACAGGAAAAAGAATTATACAAACATAGGTAATCACAGATTACAAAGCTCACCGAGACGAGGCATCAACTTTATGAGGCATCACCTTTATAAAACCACCTTTATCATATTATAAGAAAATCATAGTTAATGATCTTGGATATTCATGGATACTGTTTTGACACAATATCGTATATCATATGTAAAAAAATTGAATGATAATCATATGTTCATTTCATACATTATTATAAGATACAATGTTTATCAATACAATAATATAAAATATGATATTGCATCCAATGATACTTACAATATATATCATTTAATACATTATAATACTGTAATAAATATTGATGCAATATGATTTTGTAACATATAATATGACATTGTATCGTGTTATACATTATTGTATTTAATCACATAATACAATATCATAATACCTAATATAAATACAATATAGCATTATTTGATACTATATCATATCACATAATACATCACAATATTGTAACATATGATATTATATTGTATAATATAGTATAATTTTGTATTGTATGATATTGTATCATATTTGATACACAATATTGTATCATATGATACAATATAATTTGATAAAACATTGTATCATATCATATGATACAATATCATCTGATATAGTACGATATTATATAATACAATATTATACAATATCATTTTATACAATATCATATCATATGATACAATATCATATTATACAATATCATATTATATAATATCTTATAATATCATATAATACAATTTCATGTATTATATAACAATATATTATATAAACCAATATCATATTATACAATAGTGTATCATACGATATGATATAATTATAATATACAATATCGTATCATATGATACAATATCATATATTGCAATATAATATGAAACAATATCATTTGATAAAATAATGTATTATACAATATCATATTCTACAATATTGTATAATAATATACAATACTATACATAACAATATCATAATACAATATCATATAATAATGTACAAAAAAATTGATACAATATCATATCATATAACTTTTAACAATATAATGTATGATATTACATTGTATCATATAAAACAATAGTGTATCATATCATAGAATACTATATCATAGGAATCATGTTATATCATTTAACAACAAACACATCTATCAAGTAGGTTTGAGTGAGGTAGGAGAATTTTTAGCATCCTTGATAATGGAGATCAGGCTCTGCATCTGAAGCTACCTCTGCAATTCATTTATATTATAGTTAAATCAATTATGCAAGCTATTATCTATAAAACATGTAACCTGTTCCAAAAAACTAAACCTCATCCAGCATCCGAAACCTATGGCTCAGATTCAGCATTCAAGCCTGTCAGATGCATCAGTATCATGAGATGCATCATCCCTGCAAGTTTGGTGATGTAAGGACCAGTAATAACTAAGATATAATCATCAGAGGGCACCTGCTCTAAAAACTTTAACCAGCTCTTAAAAC
>WFKH01011925.1:37061858-37077279 GCA_016163765.1 Magallana hongkongensis
TTTTCTATAGTCACACAATATGTGTGGGTATTAAATATGCGGATGCGTGATTTACCACACTACAAGTTTTGATATTTTTACCATACGCACAGGGGTATTTTACGCGGTTTTAAGCTTACCGCGCAACTAGTGTTAATTTCACCCAAACTTTTACGCAAGTCTCATTCTATATATCATGTCCATTAACATCTATTCTACACCTGTCCTACACTTAAAATTTTCAACTGCAGAATTGATCAGGAAAAAAATTAGTAAATTTCAAGTTAAATAAAGGTAATATTGAGATATTCTCCTTTGCAATATTATTTTGTAATAAAAATAAAATTTCGGACTGTCTGCTGCAACATACACTGTCAGCTGTATTTACTGGTAAACCTTTTTTAGCCTAAAAACTAAAGATTTTTTTGTTAGTTTTGAAAATATGGCTTCCATTGAGAGATTCAGACCTCGTCAGGGTTTTCGCTGGTAATTCTGGCCGCTATGACGTGACCCCGGGGGCGGGGGTGCATGGACGGGTTGGAAAAGTCTATAGGCGTGTCCCCCCAGGTGTCCACGTCATACAGCTGTCTGATGTCCTTCAGGCGATACAGAGGCAGACCCATCGCAATCTGCAATGATAAATACAGATATCCACATCAAACAAATCTTAATCATTGCAAAGAACTTGAATTAATTCTAAAAACAAGAATAGACTGTTTGAATACATGATATATATGTATATGTCTCGAAATATTGAATAGCTAATAATTAATCTGTCCAGTAATATACACATTAAATTTTTAACTGTTATAAATAAATCCTGGATATTTTACAGTTATTGAATGTTGCTCAGATTGGCTACATCTAGATCTGACTGCATTAACATAAAATCTTTAAAGAGCGTACATCAGGAGTGTACATTACCTGGAGCTGAGCTGCGGGAAGATTGATATCCGCCACCATCTCTGTACACGGATGTTCCACCTGGAGACGTGGATTGAGCTCCAGGAAGTGGAAGGTCTCCGTCTCCTCGTTGTACAGATACTCCACGGTCCCGGCACTGACGTAACGCACCATCTTAGCCAGGGTCACCGCAGCCTGGTGGAGAGAGTTCATTACAGATTCAACATGTCAGCAGTTCCTCAAACATAATTACCAGGTATGGCTCTTGATCATTTAGATAAGTATAAGATTATTTACTAGATACATGTAACGAGATGAAATGAAGAAACACATAGCAATATTTTTTTATTATAGAACTTCAGTTTCTAAATGAAATTTTAACTTTGAAATTTGTCATTGTTTGAAAGCAAATAAAGATTATCATAGTATATTTTTTTCAAACTGATTACTCCAAAACATTTTTTTTTTGAGAAATTCAGTTACTAAGTGAATTTTTTCTTTGAAATTCCTCAATGATTGAAAGCAAAAATAAATGGTATAGTATTTTATAAATAGATTACTCCATCATAATGGCCTGTATTGCATGTACTGGTACATGTATTACTAAAAATAATCCATAAAGCAAAAAAAAATACAGAAGGCAGGCATAATAACTTTAAATGAAAATTTGCAAATTAAACTTAAAATTGAAAAGCTGAGTTATTCCCCTTTTCAATATGGTAACAAAAATCATCAATGTAGCACCAATTGATCTGATGTGGCAGTGCCTGTCAACCAAAACATTAAGTTTTTTGGCTTAAACGGACTTGCTTCAGTATAAGGATATTTATTATTCAAATATATATACATGTTTATATATAATTGAGTACCTGTTCCATCTTGTCAAACACCTCTGATGTGGCTATTGAGGCTGGCGCCTCCTCAATGATCTTCTGGTGTCGCCTCTGTATGGAACAGTCCCTACCAAACAGGGAGATGGCGTTCCCATAGTTATCAGCCAAAATCTGCACCTCTAAGTGCCTGGCATGTGTGGCCAGCTTCATTATGAAGATGGGGGATCCCGGAACCTCAGCTTGTACCTACAGAAAAAAATCCAAAAAATTCAGGAATTACTTTTCATGAAGTTGATTAAACTTGCAAAGATCGAGATCTAGCCTCCTTTCATATTCAGACAAAATTAACAAATAAAATTTGGCATCATCACCATCAAAAATGTGGACCAGAAATATTTTTTTTCCTTCACTGTCTTTTGACACAGTATTGCAGACTCAGATCAAGGTCAGATCTAAGTCAAGTCATAGAGATCTCTAACAAAATAAATCCAGACATGCTGATTCATCTTCTGACCTATGTATTTACCTGACTGAAGAGGTCGGGAAATTCATCTATAATTGATCAATATTAAGTTAGGTATTGTTTAAATTATGAGGACTAATATAAAGAATTATTAATTTTTCTACATTTTCTTTGTATCCAATGTTTTAAGCTTAAGGTCAAATTTAATGAAAATCTGCTTTAAAACTATAAATAAATACTCCCTGCTGTGTGCCTTTACCTACCTGTCTGAAAAGGTTGGGGAAGTCATCAGCATTCTCGGCCTTCCTGATGCCCTTCCCTCCGCCTCCCTCCGAGGCTTTGATCATGACGGGGAAGCCGATCTTGTTGGCCGACTTCAGTCCCTCGTCCACATCCTCCACGCAGCCCTTCCTGTAGAGGTCAGAGGGCACACTCACTGGTTTGTTGTCCTCCTTGTTGTACTTCAAGGTCAGTCCTAAAAATAACAAATATTTGTACTTGAGTTTAAGGTCGGTTGCGGGTTTAAAATTTTGCGCCCTCTGTGCAGGGTATTGCGCATTACTGTCGTAAAACGCAAATGCGAAGTAAAATGTTCAAATATACAGGTTATCATGTAACGTTTTTATTAAAAAAATTACTTATCATAAAAATAATTTTTTAGTGAAATGAATCGTTAGAATAATGTTCAGAAGTATTTCAATCATGTCGCCGCTTCTAAAAAATTGACGTTATCCACGTCGGAGTCAACGTCTTACGATGACGTCAGTTGAGACTTTGACGTAACAATTGACAAAAATAAAGACCGTGCATTTTTTATTGCAGCGTCATGAAGTAATTAAAATTAAAAATATAATTTGTAAAATACAATTATATGCGCGATCCTTTCATGTTCTGTGTGAGCAAAAATTAGGTATTTTTTTATCTATTACAAATAAAATAAAATTTGATTCGTAAACATCCTTTTATTCTATACAATTGGATATGTAAAATGGCTGGCACGACACGTTTATAGGACCAAACTATGAGGGCGGATAGCATAAAAACTATCCGGTCAATTTCGTTTTAATTTGGCAAAAAGTTAACTTATACGTTATCCTTCCATCACTGAAAATTAAAAGAAAATCGTATGTTTGTAATTTTTTACATATGAAATTGAAAATGGAAACCCCCTTTTCCCTATATAATCCTATATAAAATGTCGGGGATGATTCGAACATACGACTAAAATTTAAGCGCGGTAAACAGATAAACTATACGGTCAATTTACTTTATATTTTGCACATAGTTTACTCATAAGTTGACCTTTCACTGTAAAAAAAATTAAGGAAATCGTATGTTTGAAAATTCTCCCCCGAGACTCCTTAATGAGTATAAGTTCACCTCCAACATACACACAGGGCAAAATGTAATACTTGGTACTTATCAGTTATCTAACTACATCTTTTGATAAAGCATTTTTGAGTTTTACATGTACAAAAAAAAATTGCATCCTTCAAATCTTTAGGGTGAAATAATCATATTGTCTGGCTTTTATCTCATAACATGGATTACAATTTGTGTTATTAAAATTATTCCCCATTACCAAGTAGAAGGCATTCGCAGCTTTTCATATTTGGTGGAAATTTCTATTTTGGTACTAATTTGATATGATGTATAATAATAATAATAATAATAATAATATGCGGTTTCTATTTTCACTGCTTGTATCTTTCAAACCAGGTAATCTTTCAGTTAATATACCTGATCCGCTCCATGGCATTGTGGGAACTCCTGCAGTCTGAGCCACAATGGAGGACGCAATCTTGTCACCGAGGGCCCACATAGCTCCCTCTGGTGGACCTGTTAATAAACAACGGGAAACAAATCATCCTCAGATGTTAAGAACTACCAAAGAGCAGAATTTTCTATCATAAGTGAACTATTCTTAGTGCAACATGATTGCTTTTGAGGTTCGTAGACCTACCAATAAAGATGATTCCATTTTTATGGAGGAGTTCTGGTAACTTGGGATTTTCTGAAGCATGGCCCCAGCCTGCCCACACAGCCTGTAAAAATGTAAAACACAAAAAAAATTCCATGATCAACTATTGAGTCACTGAATATTAAACCTTATCAATTTTTATAAAGTTAACTTGATATATCAACATCTTATCAAATGAATACACATCCTTATACCAATAACTTCATAATATTTCTTCTCCGCTGCTTTTTAAGATTTGAAATGTGCAATTTCAATAAGACTCAAATTTATATAGATTTTTGAGCAAGTATCAGATTATATCCCTTATATTATCACAATGAGTAAACTACAAGTAGGTCATTTCGACCATATTTATTAAAATTTGTGTCTTGATTGCCTATTGTGCATATTATAATGTACCTGAACTTGCGTTCTTTTAGCGATGTCTAGGATCAGTTCTACGTTGGCGTAATTGTTGTTGTTAGTACCGCCCTGAACTGGAACATACTGGTCAGCGAGTCGAATGTATTCTAAAACACAAAAATGACATGTATAATGATTGGTTGACAGTATTAACTACCGGTAAGCCAGGTCTTAGTACATTCACTGCAGTAGCTGCATAATGCACAGCGTATCATAATATACCTGCATTAGCCTTAAGATCTTCTGGTGTCACCATGACAACAAATCGAATGGCGCGCTCATTCCTGAACATCTCGTACGCCCATCGTCTCACCGAGCGCATGCACTTGACAGCTGCGATTCCATTGTTGGCAATCAGCACCTGTAAAACAATTAATTTAAACCTCTGAGGTGACCAAATTTTAATTAATTCATATAACAGAGAGTTTTGATCTTTTTCTAAACTCAGAGTCAATAAAATGACATATCAAGCCACTTATGTATGTCATTTTTCATCCTGTATGTTAATTAACACCATTCAATTTAAAACATTTAATATGTTTAGATTCATATTATGCTATTTCTGCAAATTCATATGCTGCTTAATATATTTTATACCACTAAAGTAAGGAAGAGGTACTTAAAGCTGTTAAAATGAAGACAGAAAATACATCAAAATCAATGTGCCCCATTATTCAGACCATTTAGGGCACGGAAGTGTTTCGAATAGTTACCGTACCACAAAATTGCAAATTTTAAAAATGTATCACTTTTTTATTAAAAACTAAAAGTATCTGTGTCTGAACAAATATTCCATCTATCAAAGGTTATTTTAATATTATTTTTTTAGTCAATTTAAGTTTAATACTGTATACAGAGAAATATTTGCCCCCGTATTATTTTTGCCTCTTTCGCCCTCGTTGTCAGCGGGCGAATTTAAGACTGGGCGAATTCAAAACAATTTTCAAATAACTGTGTTAATTAGAAAGAATATCTATTTTTTTATTGTGTCTGGGCTAATTTAAGACTGGGAGAAACGAATTGCAAGTGTAGAAGGGCAAAAATAACGCAGGGCGAAAATAACCCTGTATACAGTAGTGAAGCTCACACCAGTAAACAAGGTATGTGCATAACTCAACAAGGTGGAGTTTCAGAATTTTTTATTTTTTGGACAAAATGTTACTATATCATCACGGTCAATGAACTCTTATCAATACCGGTAAATAGTTTTTTATTTTATCTAATAGGAAGCGGGTTTCTATCTATAGATACATTCTGTATTTGATCAACCCCACTATATGATTTGTATCAAACCTCTTTTTTTATTTATTCTATATCCAATAAATCAGTAACAGATGCTTCTATCTACCTCAGATCTCCAACATTTAAATTTAGATCACCTTCTTTCAACTCAATACTTGAAAACTTATTTCTGCCAGTTGTCTCATTATAATGGCCCTCCAAGCCTTAAAAACAGTTACTATAAGATTTATGGCTCATTTAGCAATTGCGCAATGAGTAATATTTTCAGTGATATATGGGGCCGCCCTCAGCCTTACTTTGTTGATGACGCTCTTGCCCCCGAACCGCTTAACAAACTCCTCGGGGGTGGCCACAGAGAAATCCTTGGGGTGGTAGCTCATCCTCCTCCCCCTGCTGTCCAAGTTACTGGCCCCCGACATGGAATGTCTGTAATCAGAAAGTATGCCAAATTTAGAAGCAACATATTGATTGCATTTTTGTAAAATTATCTATAACCAAACAATTTTGATCTTTTGTAATGGTTAATTAATATGTAAGTTTGTTTAATTTATCACATCATTTTTATAGACTACTTGGTTTAATGACTGTAAAAAAAAGTTTAATACAAAAGAAGTATAAATCATTAATAAGTTAAATCTAATGATAAGAAAATTTTAGAAAATCAAAACAGGAATGGGTTATAATATTCAATAATTAAAGTTTTTAAAAAATTTCAAAAGTAACACATTATACCACATAGGAAGTGAGAAAACTACAGACTTCATTGCCATGCAAATTAAACTCAGCCATGCAAACCATGCCAAGCAAATGCTAGATAATCTTTCACAGCATTTCTGAACACATAGTTGTGTTAGTACAAACACAGGCTCAAAAATCTAAACGTTTCTTCCTTTTTTGGTTAATATGCAGATTGAAACCCACAGTATACAATGCATTTTCTATTGTCAAGCAAATTTATATATCTTGAAAATGAGTCAATGTAAATTCCTTATTTTACGCGAGTACTTAAGGTTCTCCGACCCTCAGCCTCAAATTTCTTTTTCATCATAAGAATGATATTTTTCTTTTAACCTTTATAAAGGAATTGATATAAAATGAAAGTTTTAGAGGGTATTCATGCATTTTACAAAGTTATTGCAAATTTACCTACGATGGATATAATGGAATAAAGAAACAAGTTGAGTTTTAAAAAAAAATGCCGATGCATCGTTGGCTCGAACTCTATAACAAGATGTTTATACTTGAGAGAGCTCCGCAGATCCACTACACCAAGCATGTAGTTCTATGACTATTAGTTATACTAGCAGTAGAATACTAAATTAAATTGTCCGTATAAAAGTCAGATTTAGGGTACGAATAAAAGAAATCCGGATAATTTAGAGTTATCGAACTTAGCTGAGGATCGGAGATCGTTAATTACGCAATTCAACTATTTTTCATCAAAACGCTAGAAAATAAAATCGCAAATGCCAAATTTTTATAATTGCTCCGTTTAGTTTACCAGTGTTCAAAAAATAAAAGCGAGATTTTAAAATCAGCTATATGAACATGATGAACTTCTCACAATTTTACAGTTATATCAATTCCTCACGTTTAATTAGGAATCTACAGTATACAAATGACATAATGATTATAATTATCAAGTTTAATTGTGCATTTAATGATTTGTCATGATTAAACTCAAACTAATTCAAAATTAAAGTCCCATGGCCATGATTTATATAAACCACACAAATCTTTGCATATGAATGGAAATTTAATGAAAGCATTTTGCAATAAGAATTAATAACTGCTTGTTTTAATCATCCACTGCATATTATAGGTAATTTGAGTTTCTTGGGTATTAAACCACAGAAAAATTGCAATAATTATATATAAGTCTCTGGGTGTACCAAAGTTTCTTGTCTACTTTATAGATATTTTAACACGATTTAGTGTTTGTCAATGAGAAAATTTTTGCAAAAGAGGAAAAAGGGACACATATTCTATCAAACTAAAACTGTAAAATTGTTAAAAAAAAAAATTCTTTTCATATGCCAGTGTAAGCAAGAGAATTCTATATAATTAATCAGAATAAATGTGTTTTTTCTAATTTAAGCCTTCAAAATAACATTAAGCAAACTACATGAGAATATAGCATAAACTTGAGAAAGAAACCTCTAAAAACAAGAAAATTGTTTTCAAGAGCTTAATACTTAGCATGCAGCATTAGGTAAGAATCGAACCCCCTGAAAATTTAAAACAACCAAATCTGATGATAATTAGCTAGGCCACATTTAAAAATTAAAAGTTTGTTTTTCCAACCAACTGATGAAAATAAAAAGTCAATTCAAATTTTTCATTACAAGCATTATCTTCATAAAAAAACAAACACCAAAAAAAACCTATGTAAGCTGGCAGATCATTTTTTTTTCTTTCTTGTATTTCAAAGGTTTGAGCCTATAATTTTTGTCAAGAATCCTCAAGAAAAACATTTACTTCCCAAATACCTATCAATCTAAGGTTTAAACACTTGAGTCAGGATAGGGAAAATTAAGTCACAATTTTAAAAGGTGCATGGCCTAACTCAGACATCTAAAATTCAATTCATGCAACCATGCAAAAAAAAAAAAAAAAAAAAAAAAAAAATCTTTAAGGTCAAGATCTAGTAATAACTAAATGAAAGGTGCCTACAGGTTTATGAAATTCAAGATATAAATTCTTTCAATGATGCTTCATAATAATACCTTTGTTTCATAGGGTGTACCGGGGCTTAAATTTTTGGTAAACACAATGAAAAATCATGTTTTAAACAACCATTTTCTATGAAATATGAAGAATAAAAGTAACAAATCTCAGAGTTTTGGCCATTTATGAGTAATGAAATATATCTAGAATGCCTACAGTCTCTCCAAAAATGGCATTTAACAAGCTCTTGACCTCATCTTTAAAATGATGTCAAATTGAATATAGGTATCGGGACTACTTTTCTCGTGATTAAATATAGAATGTCAAAAAATTGTTTTATTTTCTACATAATTCCTATAAAGCTGTAAAACACGGGAAACGATTCATCAAATCAATTATGACGTCATAATGGTTCTTGCACCAAAAAGACACTCTGGAATCATTTACTAGATCTTGACCTTAAGAATTGATTCCAAAGCTTCCAAAAAGGTTAATTTTCTCCAGACCAGTAAATGGGCATTCTTTTTTTTTTAAATCAGAAAGGGGGGGGGGGGGTCAGAGTGAATTTATTTTCATCTTCAAGCTGATGCATGAAGTATGTGATATGTACAGTACATCATTATGAATGAATTTTGTGACACACAAAAAGCAAATATATTAATTTGCTAAATACAAGGTTCCTACCTTTGGAGTAGGTAAGTATTTGACCTGTGTATGGATTAATATTAAATTTATTCAATAATGTCTCTTCCTACTTACTTAATATTTTTTTTTTTACATTTAATTTAAACATTGAAAATTATCAGACTGAGTCTATTTATATCATTATAACTATGATTTTTACATAATGTACATTAATTAGTTTCATAAATATTTGCTGACATCAATTGTTAAGGATTTAGTAAAATTCCCAGTTTCAAGTATATAAAGTAAACTTTTGGCCCATGGTCCTATCAATACAATAGAATCAATACATTTACACATGAACATTTAATTTCGTGGATCAAACTGGACAACGAAATCCATGAAAACTGATGCGCAACAAGTAACGATAAAACTACATATAGTATAGTACATGTATTAACTCGTGATATGTTGAAATTAATTTAGTATTTTTTGTATATACATGCTGCACATAGTCACATAATATAAATTTTAGTTTCTTGGAAACAATATGCAAGTTGTACAAAACGTGTAGAATCAAAAGTACACGGAGGTGAATACTTGTAGCATTTTTAAATAGAAATACAGACTTTGTGTATATCAAACGTTGTTTTATGTAAAGCAGACGATAAATTGAGGATGACTGTGCTTTTGGTTTCATCAAATTCATAGAATTATTTCATAAAGGATGAGAGTAAACTGAACATTTTGAAAATGTTAAATCTAATTGTTTTAAACGTTCACTTACACGTACAGTTTATTAAACATAACCCAAATTTTGGTACGTGTACGTGTAAACATACTTGTACCTCCACACGTACCCGTAGACGTACAGGTTCAAATGCTTAACCTCTCTATTATTATCATTTATACTCCAAAATAGGAGAGAAAAATATTCTAGACTAGATAATCATTAAAAAAAAACAAAATCTGATATGATCTTACAAATACAGAACATGCATTTACACACAAAGCACTTTTTTCTAGTAAGTGAGAGAATGATTTCAATACACTGATTTCCCAGTCTGATTAAGAGTTATTCCCCTTTATTGCCAATCATTACAATATACAGTCAAAACTTGTTATCTCCAACTCAATGAGACCATGGAGACTGATAAAATATTTTGAGATTTCTGAGAAATTTAGATAAACGATAAAAACACATATTAAACTCAAAATACAAATGATAAATACAATTGATTTGTAAAAGAAAATAATTATTTGATATTAACAGCAAGAAAACGTATATATAGCCTATAGCTAGTTCACAGTGAAACAGGCAAGGGGGAATACTAATAACCCAATAAATCAAGTGTATAAAAAATCCATCTATTCTATAACCATGCAAGCATAATGTTTAGGGATAAATGGGTAAAATCTATCGAATTTTAAAAGGATGTATTAGCATGCATCTAAAATTCAGCTTTCATTATGATATTGGATGTTTTGACTATGAAATAAATGAAATATATTAAAATCAATTATTTAAGTTTTAATTTTTGCAGAATTTTTTGACATATTAAAAAAACATATTGCAAGTATAATAAAGTAATTCGTAATCCAATTACATGTAGTACTTGTATAAAATTGTTTTATAAATTCAAAAACTTGTTATCTTAAGATTTTTTTATCTCACATACTTCTTAAATTTAAATCTTATTTGATCATTATAGTTACATACTTATCATGCTTATAAAATATTAGAACACATTTTTAAAAAAAATATATTTTTGGTAAAAATTTATTTTTATAATATTCTTACAAAACAAAGTATAGAGTATTAATAACTTTAATCATACTATGGCAATACAATCCATTTAAATGTATAAAACAATTAATATTTATTTGAATTAAATAATTTATCTAAATATTGGTTTAAATGAAAACAATTAAGAAACAATAACCTTGAAATACTCATGCAGCTTTTTTTTTTTCAAATTAATGAAGCCAAAATCTAAGACCCAAACTGTTTTTTGTTAATCAAGTTTTTTTGCGGAAATTTTCAACATGCCTTATACGTATTTATTAAAAAAAACTATAATGCTCTCTCAATACAAACACATTGACATTTCATTGTTAGTAGAGGATATACTACATTAATTTTTGTACATTTTCTATATGGCTTGCTCTCATGGAAACAAAATACTTACAAGTTGTACATGAAACGAAGACTTTTGTCGAATAATTTGGAGAAATAGCATATTTTTTTTTTTTTACCTGTGCCCAATTTGCTTTCCATGGGAAAAGTTGCTGGGCTGATTCCTAATGAAAATTATTTACACATGACTTTATTTATTATTCAAAAATCTATTAAAGAAAACATTAATTACATGAATATTTAATATATATTACATATTTCTAAATTCCTAAATGCGAGATAGAAGTATAGCAATAACTTGTACACATAATTCTATTTAATCATGTCTACTGAAAGATTAATACGAAGAGAAAAACATGTTTTAAATAAAAACCTAATATCTACTGTTAAAAAATGCTATCAACAAATACCTATTTCATGCAGAGAGATGAAAAAAATGAATGTATATTTAACAGATATAAATCACAGATTATGTTCCCTCCCTCCCCCAATTTTCTTCCCTCATTCCTGCAAAACATAGATTCCCATGCCTTGAAAAGAAACCAGACAGAGAAAATGATAAAAATGCATTCATTCTGTTAATGTGTTATTTTGATAGATTCAAATAACATTCACGGCAGCATATAAATTGATCTTTTTATTTTCACATTTCAATTCACATCATCTGATTTTTGATTTTTTTATTTTTGTTATGAGCATACCTTGTACGAGTAATTCTTACATAAGTCAAAATGGTCTAATAATGAATGACTTGTCATATCCTTTTTTCTAATCAAAAACAGACATCATATATACTAGATGATCGAGTACATTAGAATTCTAACTACCGGTATATGTAACATATTATAGCTGTAAAGTAGATAGATGGATCTTCGTTCATTCATTAAATACCTTCAGTGAATGACTACCAACATTACAGTAAAGTGTTTTAATAGTTTAAAGCTAATATTTTATTATACTTTCATGTTAAATACTGAAATCTGATTGGTTTAGATGCAGTTTATAATCCGTTCTATTACCCTCAGCATTAGCACCACACTTGGCAACTGTTAACCCAAAAAATTGTTACATGCGCGTAAATTATGCTCGTGCGGTTTGCCGTAGAATTCACGTCATTCATAAAGAAGTCAGTTATGCATTTGAAATAATGCGAATAAATAAAAAAAATAAAAGCAGTAAAGTTTTCTTTAAAATTATGACATTCAGTATAATAGAATAAATAGTGCCTGTTTGGGAGTGTAACAGTTGAAATTCAGACGTCCCTCGAAAACCATTGTCAACCTCCCCTTCGCGTTGGTTGAAGATGGTTTTCTCAGGGGTATTACCCTCCCAAACAGGCACTATTTATATAATGTATACATGTAAGATGCATGTATTTAACTAAAGTGATATTTTGTGTTGAAGGCAATAGATGAACTGCTGGATATGAGAACATTCTAGTCTATTTTGTACTGTATTATTATAATAAATAGGGATATTGCCCTAAATTGGCCCAGGGCAGAAATTGTATTGTATGGGTCCAAAATCCATCTCTTGTCCTCAGTATCTGAGTTGTAATGTCAACAGAGAATACACAAAAAACAAACAAAATAGAAACAGGTGTGCTTCTAACCTTAAAGAGTTTTTAAACCAGGAATAAACTGCATGACTTGTATAATTCAAATACTTTTCAAGGATTTTCTGTCTTAGAAAGACACTGAAAAAAAGGTACTAAATGAAAAGTAACCATGAATTTTGCAGCCATTAGACCATTTCTAAATTATTTGTTTTAAATCGTAAAACATTTTTATGATTATTTATGAATAATGTACTTATAATTTAGGTTTGGACTGATTTAAATCTTTATTCTATCAGACAAGTACATTTAATATACAAACTATAAGTTATTTTGATTTAATTGAAAGATATTTTGGCTACACAAATGACAAAACTATTCAAAATTGCAAAAAATAGCTCTAATGATCGAATTTACCAAAAGCTAGCTTCCACATATAAAATATTTTTCATCAACTTCGTATCAAAATGTTTAACTCTGTAACACCCATAAAACTACTATGCTTAAAATTGCTATTGATTTGGGAATGAAACACACCTATTCCTTTCTTCAACTTTGTTATTTTAATGTGTAACAGTTCTCAACATAAAAAATCCTCCTCCAATTAACCAACTGATAACAGAAATTAACTCAGGAACCGGGAAACATGGTTTCGGACTCTTACTTTAGGGGGTCGATTCCAAAGGTGGAAACTCCGCGTAAAATTTCACTGAAACTCAGACGTGTGGACCTACATCATAACAGATTGGTTAGATGGGATCAAGATTAAAGGCAACAGTAAAACATCACATAAGGAACATTACAATCCAACATTCAATACACAAAATATATCGAAACACCTGACAATAAGGAGGGTTCAATCAACAGTCTACAGAACACAATTTCATCAGGATATTAAAATGCTAAATGCATCCCCCCCCCAAATATCTGCAGGTATACAAACATCTACCTGTACATAACAAAATTTCATATAAGCTTGCAATTATTAAATTACCACCCACCCCCACCCACACCATTAACACAATAAACTGCTTACCTTTGATTTTAATTATTAAATTAAAATGTTTAAAGTAATACATGCATGCATGCATGTAATGTACTGGGATTTAAAAGTTGAAGGACAAAATTTCAAAATCAAATCAATGGTTATAAATATGAAATGAGCTTCAATTCCCTTATCTCGGAATAAAGTTTTAAAAAGTTTGATATTACGTACATCGTACATGCCAGAGTTTATACAGTGTATTTTTGTTTGAGTTACTGAGTGAAGGTTAGGGTAACTATGATATGTGGACTACACGATAGGAATTTTTATTGAATCAGTGATAAAGTAAAAAGAGGGTCATTGTCAACTTGTGTTTCCCTTTAGTTCAAAATACAGAACACATTTTTTCAAATATGCAGGCATTCAAAGCAGATCAAGAGAGGAAAAATTAAGAAAAGCAAAATTTCCTATTTAACATGTTAAAAACCAATCTGTTTTTAATTTTAAACTGATTTGATGCTTCCAGAATCCTATTACATGCTGATTAAGAGGGAGCATAGGTCTGCAAATCTCTCGCCATTTTTGTTCATGCTCGTACTCATAGGATATTTACAAAACAAATTTATAATAAATCTGGCATGCAAGATGATGAATCAGTTTTTATAATTATATTGAAAATTGGAAAATGTGAAAAATTAATTTACTCAAATTTAAAGTAACGAAAATCAGAAGAAAAGTTTAATAATTAATATATTTGCAGATTTTCAGAGTGTTAAGGGGTGAGTTTGTTTATATCATTCAGATATTAATAGTTTAATTCACCTAAATATCTGGAGCATTTTGTACCAAGTAAATTGCATCTTTGAAATTTGTCCTAGATATGATATCACTGTATTCTGTAGAATATTGATGTTTAATGTCATTGTTTCTATTGGAGTCAAACTATCAAAAACTTCAAATACAAAATCAAAATCATACTAGCTGGTATAAAATCAAGAAAGCCTGATGCTGTGAAGTAGTTAACTACAAGTATTAATGGCAAGATCTTGTATCTATAAAGCAAGAAATTTCTGAAGAATAAAAATATAAGCATCATAGAAAATTCACATCCAGTCTCTCGTATGTTTATACTGGTCATGTGCCAACTCAATGAATCTTTCTCATTCTCATGAATAATTCATGCTCCTTCTGATTGGTTCCTTCCAACTTTACAGAAGAAAATTCTACCAACAAGTTGATTTAATGCTTACACAAGATCTGTATAAACAACAGCAAGAAGTCTCCCACCCCTTCTCTGACTATGGGCATGCAAACTCAATGAATTTTTCACATTTTGATAAATAATTGATGCTTTCTCACTTCTTTACACTTTTGTAACTCACCAATTGCCTTTATGCTTTACTCTGCATGCAATAATGTTTTCATGACATGATCCTCCAAAAAAACTATACAGTTTCACTTTCTCATTCATGGATTGAGAATAATAAATACTAGTATTCAATGACATGAAAATGTTTAACAAATTGGCCCACAGTCAATAAGCCTATCAGAGACTGGCCCACAGTCAGTAAGCCTATAAGAGAATGACCCATAGTCAGTAAGCCTATAAGAGACTGGCCCACAGTCAGTTTAAGACTATAAGAGACTGGC
>WFKH01011925.1:37077289-37087302 GCA_016163765.1 Magallana hongkongensis
CTATAAGAGACTGGCCCACAGTCAGTTTAAGACTATAAGAGACTGGCCCACAGTCAGTAAGCCTATCAGAGACTGGCCCACCGTCAGTAAGCCTATACGAGACTGACCATTGGTTTCCGATGATGAAATAGCAGCAAGTTGACTACCGATATCAGATTTAAAAGAAACGTACAAACACACGGTTAAAACTTGAAAATAAATCTGATACAAACACAATGATAACTTCCAGGAGAGAGCAATAAGATTAAGAAGCAAATATATTCGTCTTGATTTGTTATATTTTTTTCAAATTAAAAGAGTGAGCTCACAGCTACTTGCATTTTCAGAAAAAAGCAGAAACTCAAAAGTAATTGTTAATTTTAAACACACATGTCTTTATGAACTGATAAAAAAATTCAAATTTTAATCTGCTAAAAAAACACTAACAGCTAAAACAAATTTACATTTCAAAACCGGTCAACAAATTGATTCAAAAATTGAAGTTTATTTAAATTCACACAATGATCAATATAAATATATAATACACAGTAAAACAGTACATAGTACACAGTACAACAGTACACAGTACAGTACTTTTCCGTAATTATTATAACACCTGTAGTTAGAGACTTAATAATTGTGTGTGTGTGTGTGTGCGCGCGCGCGCGCGCGCGCACGCACGCACGCACGCACGCACGCACACACACACACACACACACACACACACACACACACACACACACACTGTTACAACAGTACTAGTTCCGTTACTACAACTGTTACACTCATGTACTTATATGACGTATATATTACAGTACTTGGTCAGTAGCTACAACTACTGAAGTTACAGACTTGTATATACACTCAATAAATACGTGTACAGCAACTGCAGTAAGAGACGTACTTTTATATACAATAGTAACTACAACAACTGCAGTAGTAGGTCACTGAGTTAACTATGATGACTGCAGAAAGAGACTTACTTTTATTATATATACAACAGTACTTGATCAGTATACCTGCAACTGTTACAGTAAGGGACTAAATTGTATGTATACAACAGTAACTACAATGACTGCAGTAAGGGACTTACTTGAGCTTTGGTTCCTGGGTACAGTCCTCCCTGGAGGAGCTGGAACTGACCATGGAGGGCACGCTGTCTTGCCTCTCCTCATGATGGTCCTCGAGGGCCCCACTAAGGGGATCGTCCTCTAGACTGGTACCCTCTACTACTTCCTCCCCGTTCGTGTCCCCCAGCAAAAAACTCACTTCTTCACTCTTCTTCTCTTTACTCATGACAATTTCTGCAGATATAAAATTAATATGTAATAATTATAACAAGAGATTCAGAATTTTGAGTGGCAGATGCACAGCCATTGGGCTATTTATACTGATACTTATGCCAAGCTGCACCTTTAAATGCAGTATGTATAATTCTACAAATAAAATGTAAAGACCTATAAATTCACTAATGAGCAGTAATGGACTTTGCAAGAATATTTTATTGATAGCTACGGCACTATGCATAAAGTGTAAATTACTATTTGTTGGTACAGTTTAACCTAGTAATAATTATATATATAATATAGATCTAAAGTACTAAGTATAGTATATACCTATTTACTGGCTATGAGGATGATAGCAAGTTTATTGTCCCCAGAGACAGCAACTATAACCCAAGGCGAAGCCGAGGGAAATAATTGCCGTCGAGGGGGACAATAAACTTGCTATTGTCCGCATAGTCAGTAAATGGGTATTTTATTATACCAAAGAAAACTTTTTTGTCGGAGATGCAGATTTTCTTGATAGTTAACAAATTTGAGTTATCCGACTTTGAATTTAACATAGGGACTCGGATTACACCAGAGGTGTTCTGAGTTTAAAAACGATGGAAATCGAATGTCGCCGGTGAAGAGTTTTGATGAAAATTCACCATGGGCAGATAGCACGGAAACTATTTTACGGTTAGATAGAATATCATGTTTATTCGTTGTAATTTTACATAGAAAATATTCACAGAGATGTATAAACAATAATGTCTCTAAATTTCTATTATAGTTTAAGTAAGGTATCAACAGGATTAACCTGAATCGATCATGATCCAAACATTAGCCTGAATCATGATCCAAACTTTTCTTCCACCTGATTATAAATACTTATCATGTCTTATAAACAACTGTATAAATTTTTACATAAAAAAAATGATTTAGATCAGGATAATATTAACAACTAACTTGGTGCCTTGGTCATTTAAACTATATCAATATCAAATTACAATATCTACATCAATTTAGTTCAGTAAACACTATATACTCATGGGCCATCATGACTGGATACAATGGGGTACGGGGGATCTTTAAAATATAAATACAAATTTTTAATTTGGCTTGACATTATTGCCTACATGAAGAAGAGGGTGGGGCAACGGGTCAAATGTGGATCAAGTACACAGACTCCCATGGACTGAAGGTAGTGTCTATAGGCACGACCGTCGTGTATATAAATCTCTCAGCAGCTATTCGCACGACCGTCGTGTATTCACTCTCATCAGCTATTCGCACGACCGTCTTGTATTTACTCTCATTTATTTCCTATTTGCAAGACTGTTGTGTATTTACTATCTCGGTTATTCGCCCGACCGTCGAGCATGTCATTTTCAACGGACGTTTCGGTAATGTATTGTTTCATCCCCTGTTAAGTTGGGCACGCAGTGACTGTAATACTACATGGAAAAATACAGGTGCATCTAAATGACGAAACACCATTCAGCCATACGGAGCGCGAATCTATAAAAACAAATATTGTTGAATTACCGAATTTTAGACAGTCAGATGATCATATTGAATAATTCTTATTATTAAATGCAGTGTATAAAAATGATGAAGAGGGATTTTTATAGGGTGTACGTGTAACATATTCCAACGAAATATACATGTAGGTCATTTTAATCGTTGATTTCGTAGATTTTGTGACTTTGCATAATTTGAGTTTTGAGATATTCGAGTGATTGTATATGACCCTATTTAATTTCTTTTCAAATTGAGTTATTTTTTATATCTAGCTCTATCAATTTGCATTAAAAAAATTAAACATACATAATATTACATCCTTATTTTTCATTAACATTTATTAAATTAAAAATAAGAGGTGTTATTCAAACATTTATTAAATTTATTTGCATGCAAGGAACACAATACATGGTGCAATAGTATTGGGAAATATACATGTTTTCATACTTTTGAAATACAGATCCCAATTTCCTAAAAGGTTCTACTACTGCTCGCTAAACAACGGTACATACGTTTTCACGAAACGCTAAACGCTTTGCACAAATTGCTTTTAAAAATTATTTACAGAATTAAGGAGGGGGATGCTAAGCGATCAAATTGTTTTTTTTTTTTTTAAATCATACTAACCGCGTAGAAGAATATGTTCCGTACATTAAACCAGGGGAAAAAATCAAAACTATAAGATGATACGCTTAAAGAAAAAAAGTTTCCGCATTGTATTACTGTTTTTAAAGATTTTATTTAAAAAAAAATCAAAACATTGTATTGGAAAGAACAAAATAACTGATTTAGATTTCAGAACCAACTTTTGTATAACAGCGTATTTACCACATACTTTTTTTCCTGAGTACCATTCACATAAATTTCCTAGTTTAATTGCTTGTACACGTTAATTGTAATCATTGTGATTAAACATATACTTGTTATATTTTAACCTGTTATTTTCCGTTAAGAGAGTTGATAAGGGTCAAATAATAACATGTACGTGTAAATCATTGGATTTTTTCAAATTATTTTCTTCTCTCGCATTTCATAGAATGTGAACAGTATATTTTTCACTCTATTTTTTTTAACTGCTGAGTTTCCTATCATTCGAAATTGTGTACGTCTATCAAATACTGCTGATTCCGACTGCTTTACCATCACTTCGTTTCTATTGGCTGTTGACATAACAGAGACACGTGACCATCCAATGAAATCAAACACTCAAAATTTGATTGACAGGTTCAGCCAGTTAGCCAATGTTCTCTCGAAGGTTATGGATGTTAATTGTACACAAGCTAATCGTTTAAAAAAATGCATGCTTATTCAACATCAAAATGCCACTTATTGTTGATTTGGGGTTTTTTTCTATAAAAGTCTTATTTTGTTAACTGTATAAAACATGTTGATGGATTGTGTATTGGAATATTGTACCGGTACGGAAACATCAAAGACGAACTTTATAGACCCGCAGTCTCCGTTAAATATGTCTTATTTTTTTGTTTGTTGAAAAAGAAAACAAGTTTGTTTAAAAGATACGTACAATGTTTATTGTTTTCAATGCATTGAATGTTCCTAATGAATTCTCATTAATCCGATGAAACATTTCACACGGTTCTCACAAGCTTTCCTCGTAAGGCTATACACGCTTGATGTGACACGCAATTCAAGACTTCGCTGTAATGGTAACAAAATTTTTTTCATGCAAATATTTTGCTAATTAAATTCTTTAAAAGGTCTGTATACATAGTGTATACTGGTACACTGTACATATATATTGGATATGAAACAAGACAATTTATATATATGAGGAAATGTATGGCTTTCCGGTAATAAAGAAAATATAATCATAACGAAACCTTGGATATGTTCAGTGTTCGGAATCAAAGAAAAAATATGTTACCCCCATGTCTATATTTTTATACACAGTGACATTTATACCTGAAATTTCAGTGATTACAGCTTTACAGCAGAAAATACCTTTCCCCATCAGATTTGTACCTTAATATTATAATAAGATGAACAACAACAATTTGTTAATATAACAACTGAAGGGCGATATTTCCCAGTGTGGTGCTTTATTCATCAGCTTACCAAAAAGTTTAATCAGTTTATAAAATACACATGCTGCGCGGATGTAAACACATTGGTCGGGTTCGGGATAACATAAATTTCATCTAATATTATTAATCAAATAAACTTTGACATTTTTATAATATCGTCGTTTACTAAAAAAAAGATTATCCTGTATATATCTTTGCTACATACAATAGTTATTTACACGACGGTCGTGTAAATAGATTTTCATTAATTTATTCACACGACGGTCGTGTGTATATCATTGTATTTAGTAATAGCTATTTGCACGACGGTCGTGTAAATAGACTTTGCTTAGTTATGTGCACGACGGTCTTGTATATATCATCGGCCTGGACTGAAGGCCATGATGCACATTTGAAGTCATCAACAGCTGATTAAGTCCACATCTTATTTTTGAATGGCCAAGTTATGAATGTTGGCATGCATTATTGCACTTTCCCATACATTAACAAATAGAAAAAATACATGAAAACTTTATTGCATTAGGATGACATGTGAGTGAAATTTACATGTAAACATCTCAATTTCGGTCCAACGACCAGTACACAGACGTGAACCAACTAACAGACTAATGAACCTATTATGAATAACTTATGCATCAAATTTACAAAATATAATAAATTTATTATGACGCAATTTTACAATAAACAATCTGCTCTCATCTTAAATCACTGTACCCGGTCCCGTCATTTCACTCGTGGATTCACTCGCTCTAAATATCACTTACCGGTTTAAACCCAAGACAGCCATCTATAAATTGTTCATTTAGTACCACAACCATTTAACAATCACAACAACAAACACATTGAGAACTTACCTTAAGCGTGGACAAAATTCTAGAAAAACATGTTTCTCGCCTGATTTCTAAATGTAGTGGCGTGAGCTCACCTAACCAACGTAAACTTTAGGTTCGAAGGTCAACACAGCCCAAAAGTAAGTCGTTCGATGCTTCGATGATTTGGGTTTTTTTTATATATATAGCAAAAGTTGAAAAATAAAACCTCTCATTTTACGTGAATCATTTATCTGAGGCAGATTAAATCGATAACTTTAGATGTGCCCTGACAAATCTTTTGCACGAAAGCTTCAACTCGAATACGTACGACTGCTGCAGTCTGTTTCGCTACAACTTAGGGGTTGTGTCAAAGTAAAAAAAAAGTATGTTAACGAACCAGACGCTCGGCTGTCTCCGTAAATCTCCGACGAGCTCGTCGGAGATTTACTGAGACAGCTCGTCGGTGATTTACGGAGACATGAACGAGCTATATCATACAGAGTTGTCATTCGTTTCTCTGCCAGATTACATCGTCAATATTATTGAGATATTTTTATAAAGCTATATGTCATGTAGAAAAAATTATGGATATTTTTATTTTCTTGATCATTCCATTTATTTTTTAGGTCAACATTACTAGTATTTTAAAGTGTTCGTATATGTACATCATTAACATGATATTATTGTGCTTCTTCGACGAAATTCAATTTTAACAAGAAAAAAAACAACACTCTAATGTTTGTAGTACTCATTCACAGCAGAACAACAACAACACATCAAATATTGAAATATTGACTTAATAAGTACTATAACGTTATAAACCACATTGAATAAATTAATTTCTCACGAGTTTACCAGTACAACTTGATATACCCAACACGCAATAAAAATGGGGGGGGGGGGGGGGCTTTTAAAACACAATTTCATACGGTTAAGTAGCACCTGATCAACATTCCCAATATACTTCTTGATAATTTCTTCCGTGTATGTTTCACTTAACATATCAGTGTATGTCTAGATATTTCCCGGTTTTCTTAAATCATTAAATAAACTTCGTCCTTAATATTTCAACTGAATAATTATCAAAATATCCTACAGTAAACAAACAAACTCAGATTGTGAATAATGGCAAACTGTTCCTCCGGCCAGAATGATCCTGGTCGAGGCACTACGTCGTACTGGCTTTTATTTGCGGGTGCTTATGGCTGAGCTAAAGAAAATTAGGACAGAAATAAAAAGAAAATATTTCTATATAATTGACAATGACAATAGCGCTACAACAAGGGCTTTGATAACTAGTACAAATTTTGTATAAACTAAAACGATTAAAAATTTTTATAGTGGCTTTTATTTCTTTTGTTAAGCAGTGTTTAATGTAAGACTGACTCAACACATATAATTTCTAGGGAGAAAATGTATCATATATGATCTTGATTTAACTCAGCAGGTCACGTGCGTTTCTTCATAATTATAATTTGTACCATAAAATCCATGCATAGTTGAATTAATGTACAATTGAAATATTAACACGTAAACTCCTTTTGTAATCAAAATACTGGTAAACACAATTGCTGCAAAATTTCAGATCAATGTATATTGAAATATAACGTGACATCTGACATCATTTCTGACACTGGATTCGTTTGACGTCATTAGAGTAGCATTCCGCTACGAACAGTACATCAGATTTGTCAATACACAGTCCCCATGGATATTGCAAATGACAACCGTCAATATAAAGCAGAAACTGACCGTTTTTATCAATGAGGTGCACAACAAAATTATCACAGTCCGAGACCAGAATGTGACTCTGACTATCGGTGGCAAGACCGAACGGGTTAAACTTTTTATGTCTGCTGGTCTGTAAATTGCCGGAATAAGAAAACCGGAATTTGCCCAATCTCGTTACGACGACAACCGCCTGACTGGTCCAATCACTGACGATGATATCGCAGTTTTTGTTTTCCTCGACAAAGGCTGGATTGGCGTATAGAGGGGTTCTGCTGTCGTTGTATTGGATCTCTTGGGTCACTTTGCAGTCATGGTAACGGACAACCTTACTCTGAGAGTGATCCGCCATTTTTATTGCTACGAGCAATTCGTTGGAGTAGGTGCAGCAGACGGCCTGTGGTTTCCATTCTGTCAGTTTGACCAGGCGCTCCACCTTTCCACCTTTCACGATATTGATACTACCCTCCTCCCAATCAGTGTACACCAACTGTCCATCTTTCGTGACTGTTATATCAAATGGTTCGTTTCCCGTTAAGGTTTGGACTTCTTCGATAAGCTCGAATTTCTCATTACTAAAATGTTTGATAACTTTACTATCGCCGCACACATACAGTTGGTCTCCATCTCGAGAACACGAAAGTCGCGCAGTGCGGGTGAATCCAGTCCGTATCTTACCCAGCAGATGGTAAGAATGCGAACTGCCCGCAGTTTTGTGACTCTTGTCGGTAATTTTTCTTAGAATTGGTAATCGATATCGGTCAATTGTTTTCGTCTTGGTTATACCCAGACGTCCAATTATTTCACACAGTTCATCTTCTTCTGGGGTTGCTGGATTGAAATCCGCGACAGTCATTTCAAACCTTTCAGGAACATCTCGGAAATGCTGGTTTTTCGACGTGTAATTGAGAAGTTGGCCGATGAATTTAGTAAAGTCGTTATTAGTAAGTATCTGGTGGTTTTCATCCACGGTCATGCGCACCTGGTTTCGCAGTCTCAGAAACCTCATCTCCAAAGATTGTATTTGCTTTAAGTCGTCTGCCGCCATTTCGTCTTCTTCTTTTAAATATCTTTGTGTGATATTGTCGACGATTGAATGCAGATTTTTCCCAAGCTCCAAGATCATTTTCTTCCTCTCCTGGTGTTTGGCTACCACGATTTTGTGCGTCGTTTCAATGTCGGACATGACTGTATCGTAAAATGGCGAGATGAACATATCTAGTTCCTGTGTGTCCTTCTGCACAATCTCTCTCATTAGATCGAACACGTTGGAGATATTCTGTACATCATGGCCTCTGTGTGAACCAGAAGAGACACATCCGGGGCATACAGGTACTTCACATTGCTGACAGTACTGGTCATACCTGTAGCTAGGGTGCTCTGGACAAGATGGCAGCGTATGGAGTTGGGATTTTTGGATTCCGTGAAGGTGTTCTTTTTTTATGGAAGGTTCGGAGGACCTGCGCCGATGGGATCGACCATGAAAAGAGGACCAATTGTGAGAAAAGACCATTTCATCCGGGATCTTCCTCCCCGCTCTCCCTCCCGCCTTCTGGTCCTTGGTTCTGGGTGTCGGAACTGGCTTTTCTTCCATGAGCTGAAAAATCGCCCATGCATAAATGTAAACCGTGCTATTTTATTTTGAATTTAAATTATATCCTTGTAAGTATTGATAAATCATTAAGGTATTCACTTATTCGCTACAACCGTGACTATTCGTCCATTTGTAAGAATAAAATCTCTCTCGGAAGTGAAGATTGCCAACTTAATCTGTTTCCAAAAAAATTTTTATTATTTGACGACTATAAGTCATTGATAAAACCTTTAAAAAAATGGCGGAAAATTAAAAAAAAAAAGCACGAGTTGATACAGCATGATTCACCAATGTTTTATTCTTTGAGACCATTTGTTTGGATGCTTATTATGTTCATCTTGTAAAGTGCAAATATGCAGAGGACCGAACAAGCGATTCGCCCCAATATATGAAAAGAGAAACTTTATGAATTTTGCTCTGATACGTCAATCACTGATGCATTCGAAAGGTTCGAAAATAAAATATTTTTCTATTCTCATGCATGTTTAGTGATTATCAAAATGATGTATATAAGACCTTTCAATACAATATTTAAAGGGTTTTTTTTTTTTTTTACAACGAAAAAGGATAATTTTTTCTACAAGTTTCAGAAAAACTTCTTACCTTTAAAATGTAATTACCACTACCTGGATTTGGCTCTCCCGATGCGTGTATTCAGGACACGTATATTTCTTCCTTCTTCCGCTTTCATTGTCATTTGACTATAGATAAGTAGTGAAAAGTCAGATTTGTAAAGGCGCACCTACGGTACACGTACCTGCCATCTATCTGGAGAACTTCCTTGAGGAAAATTTAAAACTGAATACCTTTCACATACATGTAATGGTGTTAATCGATGCTTCAGACGTGATGAAACAACAACTTCATAAGATTCGAGGAAATTTTAATTTAAAAAAAATGCATTTAAAAATTATAAATTAATCTAATCCTAAACTGAGCGCAGGACACCTCACACCCCACTCTCCATTTTTTTTTTTTAGTTTTTTAATGCCCGTTTGAAAAACTGAAAATTATTTTCAACCGACCCACCAATCTTCAGTTAAGTTTATTGTGGGGGTGGGTGGGG